>OX421846.1:24011073-24611073 GCA_949127995.1 Suillia variegata | reverse complement strand
AAATTTTCCTAATAACAAATTTTAGTTTTCCCGTTATCAGAACTGTTATTTTTATCGCCGATTAAAATCCTGTTTTTGCCCTGATGCATAACAATTTCGTTGAATTTCGAAGTTTGTTTGACAATTTTGATTGCGTATATTGCAACAAGAATAATCTCGATTGTGTGTGTAGTAAATACAAATATATGTATGTATGTACTCGTATATGTTTACATACCTTTGCACGGCTAAGGCCAATGTCAGCCATATTGACGCTGTGTGACACATGGCGGGCATAATCTGTAAGAATGTAAATAACGAGAGAGAAAAACAGTGACGTATAGTAAACAGTATTGCATTTTGTTATTGTTGTTTTATTATTTTCATGGTAATTTTTTTGATTTATTTTTTGTATTTTTTTGTTAACGTTTAAAAAATTGTTTGCACAAATTGTTAGCGAAATGTAAAAAGCAGAGTGGCGGAAGCATATTTTTTACGCTCAACAAGGACAGCTGGGACGACAGCGTGACAAATGATTGTCCTTGTTATTGTTGTATTTGTTGTTGTTTTTGTTGCATTTGTTGGTAGTGTTGTTTGTTGGGTGTGAAATTCACGCACATCATGACACGCGTCTATTTACACAACTATACACCTACACAACAGTCGAAAGAGCCGACATTTATGTATGTATGTAAGTATGTTTGTAGTTTATTTTTATCTTGTTTCTTTTTAGCAACATTTTCAAAGACAAACGCAATTGCTGATTTACAAATAAACAGCGGAAAGGCGTTGCCACTGTTGCATCAAGCAAACAATTCACACATACTAAGTGAAACAATCGGAAGTAAAACTTTAACCAAAGATTATATATAGATTTGATTTTAAATATAAAAACCAAAAACATAAAACATGAATTTCTCCAATCAACTGAAGCTTAAATTTTCCAAACATCATGTTCAAAAATAAAACTTCTTTTTGCGAAACTAATTAAAAAGTTAATTTCAAAATAAACTTAAAAACAGAAGCAGAAACGCTTTTAATTCCATTAAGAAAAGAACAAAAAAAAAAGATAGTCAGCATTAAAAAGGAGCGCACGCTGATTAATCATTGTGGGAGCTTATGCTGCCAGCACTAAGAATAGACGAAGCAAAAACAACAACGAAAACAACACAAAAGGGTTAAGTGGAAAAGGATGCAACGCTTGAATTCACATGAAAGAGGTGCGAAATGAAAAGTAATCAACATTTTCCATTATCTGCATCTGCGAAATGATAATGTGAAAGTGATTTGAAGTGATTTAGGTCATTGCTCTTTTTTTTTTTTTTTGTTCTCATGCGAACAAGGATACAACAACAGCAAATACATATACAACAACAACAAAAATATAATGATGAGTAACTGACAAGCGGCAAAATGATTACAGAAATGTTTAAGTAAATACAAACCCAAGAGCGTTTAATACTTAATCATTCGAACGCAAAGTTGTTATTTTTATATGTTAACTTTTCTTCAATACGTCAAGAATTTACGAATTGTTAAAGTTACGCTAAATAGTTTTAAAAGGTTTTAACTGAGCTTTAGTTGAAGCACTAAATCACGTAACAATGTTGAAAAATTAAGTTCAGCAATAATTTAAATCTATAGTCAAAGTTCAAAGAGACTTTTTGTGAAATACTCAATCTTATAGATGTGCCGAAACCCGTCGATAATCTTGTGAATTCATGAAGTTGGCAAGAAAACTTAATTACTCTTAGTTTTTTAGTATTTATTGATATGTACTACCAAATTAAATTAAATTATTTAAATTGTAACTTTAAATGAAATCAAATTGAACTCACCTCATTGAAAATATCGTAGGCGAGACACATCGAAACCGGTTGCAGCGGCTTGTAATGATTACCAAATGTGTACATGTACCAGAGTCCCGGCGCCGGAAATATCACTGTCAGCATATCACAAATAGCCATGCCTAAAACAAAAACCACAAACAAAACAGAAGGACGTAGAATCGAATGAGTGAGATGAAAAAAAATTTTGAAATTTAATAGCGCGCATTATTTACGACTGAAGCTCAAGTAGCGTTTGCCGCCAGCCGACATTCATCCATCTATAAATTTCGCTTCGCTTCTCTTCTCTTTTTTTTTGACATCCATTCGTGCGTTTACATTTACACCAACCGGGAGTTAATTTTTCAAATGCATATTGACACTGGCATTTGACTCTGACTGGACAATAGGGTAACTCAGATTTGCTTTTACTTTATATTTTACATATCTTCTAATTAATTTTTTTTGTGAAAAATTATCAAAAATTTAAATCAAAGCATATACGAAATGCATCCAAGAGATTTATAAGCTTTGTAAAAGTTTCGTTTTTATTATCGATGACACATTTTTCTTTTTCTGCATTTATATACCAAAAGACTACAACTTTAACATTTCAATAGCATTTTTTAAGGTGAACTTTGTTACAAATAAAAAAGAAAGAAAAATGTTCTTTCGAAATTCGAACAACCCTAGAGCGTCCAATGGCAATGGCCAATGGCCAACGGCGGACGAATGAAGATGTGCTAAAATATCTGAATTTTAGATGCCCACTAGCATGACAACGTCCGTAAAGTTACTGAGTTACTGGCTGTGTGTGTATGTCTGTGTGAGTGTGTGTGTGTTTCAGTGTGGTGCTTAATTAACTTTGGCGCGTTTTAGTGCGCGGAAATTCGAGAACATTTTTGTTTGTTTTAACGTGTTTTTTGTCTGCGTAGCCGCCTGGTAACTGGAATCACTTTTATTTAACGCAGAAAAGTAATTTGTGGCAATGCTTAAATTACATTTCATTCGTGAAGTATTACGTCATCTATGGAAACCATTTTCTTTTTAATTATATTAGTTGGTATTGTATTTTAATTATTTTCCTTTTTTATCTATGATTACTAAGAAACTTTTAGTTTTTAAATTAGATATGAGCCATATATCAATTTGAGTACAATTCCACAAAATATAATTTGGAAATGTATCTACTGAATAAAGAATTTTTAAAATAGTATTAAATACAGTTTGGTTGGTATCATGAGTAATTACTAACCATTTTGCATTGAGTTTGGTTGAATTATAGTTCACTAATATCATCCAAATATGAAATAAAGTATTCAACTCTAGCGGTCTCAAGTGACTCGACTTTTCAATACATGCAATTTTCCAAGATACTCATCGATATCGGTGCAGCATTTGTAGATATGATATCGAATGCATCCCAACGAATATACGAGTATACCAACAAAGATTCGCATACATATGTATTCGACAGGCCTTGGTAAATAAATTTCTGTGTGCATTATGAAAAATATCGATCAGACTAAGTAACTTTTTATTTGTGTGCATTATGCGCTTGTGAACGCAATCACTTGTGTTTACACTCATAGACACACACACACACATGCATATCTGCTCAAGCACAGACACATGTACACAAGTGCCATACAACAACATATGACTTACACGAGGGAGTAGCGTGAGGACACACAGCACAGTGCAAGTATATCAAGGACCCATTAGGCAGCTTATGCCTTGCGAGTGCAAGTGGCTTTGTTATAGTCGAATTGTTATTGTATTGCGCAAAACCATGTAAAATCAATGAAAATATTTACTTGAAAGATGAACTACAAATAACAAATTTGCCAAACATTCTGATGATTTGTTTATGATAAAATGTTTATTAATGTTATACAAACAAAGAAAACTTTAAATTATTTTAAATTGGTTTAGGAACAATTTCCTCTTTCCTCTTTGTATATTCTTGATTGAAAATTCTTTATGCATTTCCTTAAGTGAAACTTACTACGCCCACGGAAGGGGTCCTAATAGTCAAAAACTCCTTTCTTATCGAGTTCTCTCGATTATAGCAATACAAATTTTATTCCATACCTGCGACAAGTGTTATTCCTTTGAACCTGAGTAAGCTGAATCACAAACAAATATCTCCTCTAAATGCCAAATTATCAACTTAAAATGTACATCACAAAAAAGTAGAAAAGCTATAATAGAATTATAGAACCCCACCGCCGAAGATCAACTTTGAGCTGAAAACAAAGCCGAAACGTATAACTGCTCGCAATGCAATAAATTTTCAGATTTAGATAAGTGATTGTTGTCACAAAAGAGCGATATAACATTAAAAAATAACTCACCCATTAGGACGAAATTTGTCGGCGTTGCCATGTTCTTCTTGCTCAACACCAGCACAATCAAGGAATTCGCTAGAACGGTTACAATCAACAGAAATGGCATACAATAGCCGTACAAAGGCACCACGTACTCCAGCGGAGGATCACATGTCAGATTCCAATACGACATGTTCGTGCTGGCATCGACCATCTGGCAATGTTCCATTTCCAGTTGCTGGTACGAGGAGTAATCGGTTGCATTGTAGTCGAAAAATAATTGAGTCGTGCTATTGCTGGCAACGACGCCACTCACAACGCCTTGGCTTTGGACGCCGCCGATAACACTGATGCCGTCACTCAGCACGTCGCCACCAAGACTACCGCCACCGGAACCAGCTCCACCGCCACCTCCATCGCTACTCCAGTGGAGCAAACCAGGTGCGCCGGATATATCGTACGCTGAGTACGCCGAGTTATTGTGGTGGAAGGTGGGCGCCATAACAGCGGCGGCCACCGTTTCCGTTACGACCCTTGACATCTCCTGCAGTTCGTGCAACGGTCTTCGATCACCGGTGATATCCATTGGCGCTGCTATCCGCCAGAGTGACTGACAGTGTGACTGACAGCTGGTCGATGTTGGCAGGAAAGTGTTTGTCTCGACTGGTCTTGAATATTTGAATTAGAATTTGGTTGTCTATGTCCAGTTGGATTTCGCCTTCGTGAGTGTCTGACTTTATTTATTTGCCTTAATGGTGGACGTTCTTAGTGAGTATTTGTGCGATGTCTTTTATTTTTTGCATGTGCTGCTATTTTCTTGTATTCTTCCTCTTCTTCTTTTGCTCAATATTGTTATTGGATTTGCTTTTCCGTTTCTATTTTGTGTGCTATGGATTTTTTTTATATTTCTCTGTAATTTCCCAATTGTATTTTACCATATCCTGACATTTTCATAAAGGATTTTGTTGCCGCAGTTATTGTTGTTACAGATGTTGTTGCTGTCATCTTTAATGTTATTTTTTTTTATTTTCTGCAAATTGAAACAAATATAAAAGTTATTGACATATAACATTAGATAAAGAGAGAAAAAAACAGCAGTTGTTCCGGCTGAAATTTCCACGTTTTTAAATGTGTCGAAAATGTTTTCATTTCAGTCTTCAAATGGTCAATACATTAACAAAAACTCTGAAATGTTTTAAATTACTTCTAAATCATAAGTTGATACTTTTTTACTTTTCTTCAAATGTAAAACAAGTTGAAAATTTGTAATTCTAATTTTAATTAATGAAGTCCATATCTGAACCTTATATGTTCTAAAAATTCTAAAAATCCGGTTATAAAGTTCTTAAATCGAGATATTAGTTACAAACACAAACAAAAGCATAAATTTTATCATAAAACTTTTATAAAGTTGAAATCATAAGGTCAGATTATTTTTCAATATAATTATACGAGTAAATACAGAAAATCAGATCAAAAATAGAAACTCACTTATATGTAATAGAGACATACTATACATTATATATGTACATATGTTTCCAAACTACGATGTCCGTAAATATTGATTCAGAGCCAGAGCCAGCCCACGAACGAAAGCATCAATTGTTTTTTTTATTGCCGATAATTGACGTTTGCTTTGAATTGTATTCAATTTGACGACCCAACCCACTGTAAAGGATATTTAAGGTTAAGCACAGACAGCGATACTGACAGAATTTGTGTCGATATCAATGGATATTTCATTTCGTATAAACCGACATACAAACTTCCTTCTCATTTAGTATAAACTGATAGACAAGCTTCCTATTCAATTTTATCACAAACTGCGTCAAATGCTTTTTTTCATGTTTAGTTATATTGATTGGAGTTGGTTGTTTAAAAGCTATTCCAACATTCAAAATTATTAATATTATTTTCGATAAAGTAATTTCTTTAAAATAGAAAATTTGTATTTTTGTGGTATTACAAATCTCATTTGCTTTAAACTTTAAGTGACATAAAAAACGCAAAGATAATTTTTTTTGCTTCAAATTTTCTTTACTTTCTATTGCAAGTATGCGAAAAAATAAGTTTGTTGGACATTCATTTAAATTATATGAAAAAGAGGATTTCTAGTTGGCGATGTTTGTACATACTCGTATATAGTGAGTCAGCTCTGATGAGTGCAACGACAGAGAATGTTTTTCTGCATGCGATAGAATTTTTAGCTTCGCTTGTTTATGATTTTATAAAAAAAACACAATGCGACAAAGGTTATCTTTTTTGCGAACATTAGATCTGAAGAGTTTCTATTCACAAAAACAAATTCAGTTGCTTTCACAAGTTCAGCAAAATTGATAAAGATACGCAATTCTTAATGTTTATAAAAATAATGGAATATCTCGATACTTGCCATAAAAAAAACGTTTGTGACAATCATTTAAAACTATGAATTTTTTATTATACTCAAAGAATGCGTCAATTTCAAAACAAAGCGCAAAGTTTACCACACAGTAAAAACAACAGTTTTTGATACGTACGTACGGCATCTTCCTAGAGCATAAGTTATCGTTCATCTAGAAGACGCCATTTAATTCCCACAAATTCAGGCAATGCTCATCGCCGCCCTTATACCATCTTATACCACCTTGATACCATTTCAGGTAGTTAATCGGTTCTCCAGTGGCCACGGAAACGAATTTTTTCGCTTCGTCTAAATCATTGCCAGAAAACCAAAAAGTCTTCGTTGCGTGACCATTGTTAACCAGATAATTGGACAGCGCAACCATTTCCGTTTCAGATTCGATGTTGGCCAAGTGGGCATTATGTTGGCGACAGATGTGTACCGCCTTGTACCAGCTGACCTGATGTAAAAAAAAAATTATTTTTAACTTTTGAAAACACTTTGTAAATATTGAAATGATACCTCACTCTGCGTGTCGATAAGATAGTACTTTGAGCCAAGTTTGAAAAAGGGTTCAGGTTTGATGGCATTTCCACAGCCATTCGGAATACCTGTTGAGTTTAAATACAGTTTAAATTTGCCTCTATATAAATTTAAATTTTATGACTCACCTTCGTAGGTGACTGCTTCAATATTTTCTGAACTGGCGACATTTGTCGCTAAAAAACCAAAAATTAACAAAATACTTGAAAACATCTTCAAGATACTTTCTGTATTATACTCGTATATAGCTTTCGCGTGTATTGCAGTGAGGCGATCAAACAATACTGCACAGATTTATTAAGAATTTTTTCAAGCTGGATTTGCCCAATAAGTTTTATGTTCTCTTATCATTAAAAAAAAACACCAATTGACACAGTTTAAGATTTTT
This sequence comes from Suillia variegata, assembly GCA_949127995.1. Taxonomy (NCBI): domain Eukaryota; kingdom Metazoa; phylum Arthropoda; class Insecta; order Diptera; family Heleomyzidae; genus Suillia; species Suillia variegata. The sequence goes on along the minus strand of OX421846.1, from coordinate 24,603,624 downwards.
CAATAAAGTAAGAAACGTATATATAAATAAAATTTTAACAACCCGATTTACTTTTTATTTGTTTATACATAAGAAAATTTCGCACATTTTACCATGCAGTAAAAACAACCGTTTTGGGTTCGTTGGCTTGGCAAATGTATTTAGATACTCCAGTGCACAACCAATCGTTCATATGGAAGGCGCCATTGTATATCCGCAAATGCATGCAATTCTCATTTCCGTCCTGATTATTTGGCTCACCCGGATACCATCTGGTATAGTTGATGGGCTTACCATTTGCCAAGGAGTAGAATTTACCCTCTTCGGCTAAATCGTTGCCGGACAACCAAAACCAGTCGTCTCCACGTCCGGTCTCAATCAGATAATTGGACAGAGCAACCATCTGTGCTTCCGATTCGATGTTAGCCAACTGGGCATTGAGTTCGCGACAATTATGAGCCGCCTTGTACCAATTTGTCTACAGTGGAATAAAGTCATTTGTTGATTAATTTATTTTATTTTCTTTGATTTACTTTGTTATTCTTACCTTATTTCGGTCTTCGATACTGTAGTACTTTAAACCAATTTTAACAAAGGAATCTGGAATACTCGTAATGCCGCCTCCGCAAGTTTCCGAAATACCTGTTAAGTTTATTTGAGGTTAAAATCTTTGTTTGTTTAAATAAATTAAAAAGTTGATAACTCACCATCGTAGGTGACTGCTTCAATATTTGCTGAACTAGCGACATTTGCCGCGAGAAAACCAAAACTCAACAAAATACTTGCACAAATGTTAATCATTATTTTCAATTTATTTATTTTGCGATCTATTTAAGCGAAGCAATAAATCGAAAATAAACACATCCAGTCGAATTTGAAACGTATTTATACAGAAGATTTGAAGATGGTTTTACCCAGTATGTCACAGATTAAACAAAAAAATTCCTATACATCTCTTATCATTGAAAAACAGAAAATTCTATTAAGTGCTTGACTCGAAGCTGTTCAAATAAATATAATCATATTTGTTATAATAGATAAGTATTATTAGATTTATCGGAGAACTGCTCTAGTCTACAAATGAAGTAAATGAAGTGACTTTCAATTCAGAATTATCACATGTTCCTTAATATATATTAAAAGTAATACACAACAAAGACGCAAACTTCATTTGTAAAAGTAAAAATACTGCGGAGCATTCGAAAGTACTATTAAGTTTTTAGGTCTTAAAAAAATTAAAAATCACTTTGCCGCAAACTCATATGGGTTACTTTTGTTACGAGCATTTTTTTTGTAAAAGAGATTTAAAATATTCATTTAGACAAAACAAACTAAAATTTTTTTATGTAAATTTAAGTCATAATTAGAAGTAAATTATAAAAATAAACTCGTCTCATAAGCCATTCCAAATTAAATGAGAAATTTTATGTGCATTGTTTGTGTACCATAAGCCCAATTTGAACTTAAAAAGTCTTTAAAACCAAATTAATAAGTACGAACCACCCTAAACGATAGTTTTCGAAATTTATTCAACTCGTCTCAAGCGCAGCAGATGCTTTCAATCCAATATCTCTGGTTCCCAAAAAATCGTGTAAACAAGAAAAAGTATTTTTAGAAAGTTTAAAATAAGTTCCGGAGGTAGTCCGATCCCGTTTAGTAGGATATCTAATCAGGCAACATTTATATTCAATACAATCATTAAAAAAATTACTAATATCTTGATTAAAATAGGTTTTACAGATATTTTACTGAAAGTTAATTGTTGAAGAGCAGATGAGTTTGTTGTACTTTAGTTCCGATAAAGCTTAGATTATTGAGCAGCACACGAATCTTATTGTACGTTAGTGCCAATAAAAAAGATCCGAAATACTCACTAAAGTTCTAAAAAAAAAAAAGCGGAAGTGAATCTACAAAGAGCACAAGAGTTTTATTATTGTTTCGTAGCTATAAATCCGATTTTAATAAAAACAAAGTTCTTGAAGACATCCTTAAGTTCTTTAAAATCTCAGCTGGATGATATTAATTCAAAAACAAATAGATTTGAATAAACTTGTCAATAACGACAAAAATTTTAAATCGTTGAAGTCAGTCTTGGGATATACAAAATATATAAAAATTACTTGTTGAATATATAAAACGATAAGATAGATTTGAGAATGAACCTTGGTTTTACCGGATATTTTAATACATACTTGCAAATGCGATTCAAACACGGATGAATTATTCTTTAACATAACTTTAACTTTATTAAGTTCAAAAACCTCTTTACCACACAGTAAAAACAACTGTCTTCGGTTCATTCGCCTGGCAAATGTAAAATGCCTTCTGATTGCACATCCAATCATTCATATGGAAGCTATCTGCGTGTATCCACAAGTGCATGCAATTCTCATGGCCGCCTGCATTATCCGGCTGACCCGGTGACCATTTCGAATAGCTGATTGGTTTTCCATTCGCCAACGAGAAGAATTTCATCTCTTCGTCTAAATCGTTGCCGGAAATCCACAGCCACTTCGCATTATGTCCATTGGCAATCAAATAATTCGACAGAGCGGTCATTTGCGCTTCGGATTCGATGTTGGCCAGTTGAGCATTATGTTCGCGACAGATATGAGCCGCCTTATACCAACTCACCTAAAATGAAACTTTGTTATTTCTTAAATTTGCTCTAAACGTTGTTAAACTTACCTTATTTACTGTTTCAATGATATAATACTTTGAACCAATTTTAACAAATGGATGTGGATCGATGCCGCCTCCGCAGTTGTCCGGTATTCCTAACAATTATCAACATTAATAATTTTTCACTGAGCTTAATATTTTTGGAACTCACCATCGTAGGTTGTCGCTTGAATATTTGCGGAGCAGGCAACATTTGTCGCCAGAACGCCGAATACTAACAAAATACTTGCAAACAACTTGAACATTGCTAATAACAAAAAAATATATATTTCAAATTCGTTGTGACTCTAACAAGCGATAAAACCAGAATGAGCAGCTTGGCAAAATGCTTGTCTATATGTAAGTACGAGTATATAATGTCTAAGTCGGTTTGCTGATAATTTTAATTAATTTTTGTTCCATTTGTACAACCAACGGGGATTTATTTAATCTTCTTATCAATGAAACACGTTTTGTTTTTTTATTGAGCAACGCTGCTCAGCTTCATTTCAAACATTTCTTAATTTTCGCAAAAAATATTTGCGCTTAGTATCAGTATTCGAACAGTTTTGTTCACTTCGATAAGGTCACATAAAATGTTTGGAAAAAATTAAAAACACCCGATTATTTAATACCTTGAAATCTAAAATTGTGTCTCATACGGTTGTAAGAAAGAAATATTGAAAAAAGATACATTCATATATAGTAAATAGATTATTTTTATTGAACCAAATATGACAGAAAAGAAAATTATCTCTCACATGTATTTAAACGTATAAGGCAAAGTACGAGTATTTTGCTGGTTATTCATTACAAATATTAGAGATGTTATTCACAACAAGACTTATCGATGTGAACTCGACCGTAAAAATACTTTCTGAAGAGTTTAATTTTGTGATTTGAGCAAAAGTTGATAATGTCAGTTTCATTGTCGTATGTATTTTGTAAAATGTAAAGTACCTCATAAAGCGAAATAAGAAATGCTTTAAAACATGTTTGCAATTCTTTTATATATGTAAAATGTGTATACATATATACTACATATAAATTAACCGCAATCAAATTTGTGGTAGCTATTTTTACGTTATATATTATTATTTTGAAAATATAAAACAAAGAACCGAATTCGCCACAATCAATTTCCATGAGTAATTCCCAGTCCAATATTCTGCTTGCTCATATCAAATGCCATCATATGCATGCAAGATACTTTATTATCCCGAAGCATAAAGCATGAAATCAGCTAATCAGAAAAAAGTTCACAAACTTTTTTTGTCGATGGCATTGAATGCCAAACAAACAAGAATTTGGACAAATATATAAGTTCCATTCCTTTTCCGACAAATACTGCTACAACAAAGTATGCCTAGCGAAAACTTTAGCATAAATACGAGTAAGTAGTTTACTGTATATGGCATTAAGGTCTAAATGTTTACAATGCTGTTATCAGTAAGAGCGGTTTAAAAGTGAAAACTCGTAAGCGTTTCCAGCGACATTTCTTTAACAAAATAGGTTTGCTTTTATAAAGAAGCAGTTTCGTATTCATTTTCTTGTATGATCACTTAACTTTTTAAAATTTAATATTTTTAGTATAACCAAAGTTCATTGGCCAAATTATGCCATAAAACCAATTTTAGTATAGAACTACTTTAAGAGTTTTAATCCACTAAACTAAGCGCTCAAACCCAATTAAAATTAACTGTTAACTTGTCTAATTGAAAGAGATTCAGTTAAGATCAATTTCATATAAAATTAAAATTTGTATCTTACAAATTTGTTTGTTAAAATAATTTTTTGTCCATTATTTATATATAGTAAATCTTATTAATGTTAAAATATGCACGTAAAATTAACTGAGATTATTCCGAGCATATTTATCACATGAAATTGACTCAACAGTTTCAAGTTTTAAATAACATCTGCGTGGAAATGGAAGCGAAATAGTTGACTTCATAGACAACGATTTTGTAGATACTTCGACAATTGAAGCATACAATTTAAATATTGCGAATATTGTTAACAAAATGAAATAATTTTCGTGTTGGAATTGAACTTTTGCCAGATTGTCAAAACTATTTTTTGTTCGCACTAACACATGTTTATCATTACTTTGCGCGACTGTGGACACCGCCGACGCAAATTCGGGCATAAAGTATGACAATTTAAAAATTTGATTATGTTTATTTTCAGACATCGTATCGTTGCCCAAGGCGAAGAAAGTCGCATCTCAAAGTTATAACGAAAATAGTTGTAAGCAAATTATTTTATTAACAACAAATGTATGTAAAGTCATTTGGAATCACAAAATGACCCCAAAGATAATATAAGTGTTAACATTTTTGTACTTAATTGATTAATTTTAGGACTGCCAAAAATAAAAAAAAGTAATTTCGTAATGTACCAATTGGACTTACCGAGTGCGCTGCTGGCATCGAATACGCAACAAACTTTCTCGGCAAAATCTGCAAATAAATAAATAAATAAGAATTACAATTAGTAAATGAAGTTTAATACAACAATAAACTTAAACAGAATCTATGTGAATCAGTGAAAAATATATATAAAAAAAAACAAAGAAAGAATATTGTGATAATTAAATCAATCGATTTTTCTGTGGTTGATAATGGAATGTAAATATTTTGATTAAACACGTTTTCAATTTAACAACAACATGTTATTGTTTCGATTGTGTTGTAATCAATAAATGAAGATATAACAAAGATGAACTGGACTAGTAAAGTGGGCGTGGCAATAAAATAAACATTAAAAGAAAGTTTTGCCACTTGGTGTCCTATATTATGATCGTTATCAGCTTGGGGATGTAAAATATATATCGATATTTTTGCATCAATATCGATGTTTCATAAACAATATTCAAATGTTATTGATATTTTTTAATACGATTTTCGATATTTCTCCTTTTAATAAAATTTTTTTAAAACACAATTTTCGGTTACTTTGAGCTATTATAAAATTGCATCATTGATGACAGGCGAATAAATATTTTTATAAGTGTTTAATTTTGAATGAAAAATGTCGATCGATATTTTAATATCGATATTTTTTAATCGATATTTGATTTGAATGAAAAAAACAATGTCATTTTATTACGTAGATTTTAAATAAAGTTTAGATATTTTAATATCGATAGTTTTTGTTCGATATATGTACATGTATCGATTATCTATTAAAGCTTTTAATCTCTGAAATTATAAGCTGAATTTCTTCGTTTTTGTTTATGTAAAATGATCATGATTATAACATCATCAGTTACAGTACTTAATAATGACTTCAGAAATAATAATTTAACACAAAAGTAATCGAAAAAATCAACTATAACTAATTAAAAAACCACTAAATAAATTTATATAGCTAAAGGCAACAACACTAAAAAAATAGTTTTAATTAAAGCAATCACAAAATGAAAATATTTCGTTTTCCACCGACACAAACTAAATAAATAAATAATCATTTAAATTTCGCATATTTTAATGAGTTTAGAAAAAAAATATGAAAATAATATTTTGCAAGTTGTGAAATGAAAAAAATAATAATCAAAATAAATTGTAATGAAATGAAATGAAAAAGTGTTTGCGCTAAATAAAACATTTTGTGCGAATAAATTAATATTTTCTCTCCTTTTTTCTTTACTATATAAACACGCAATGTGAAATATTTTCGTATTGCATTTGAGTGTGAATGTATGCTTGCATGTATGTATGTATGTGCATGTGTTTATTTGTTGTTTTAGCATCTTCATCGCTATGTCAATTAGCGTGTGAGTGTGTGTGAGTGTGTGTGTGAGTGTGTGTGTGAATGTATGTGTTGCTATAAAACATTTTATTGAGTGAACACACATTTCGCATAATTAACACATGCGGCGTTATTAATAAACACTCTCTCGCCTACAGTAGCTGGCGGAACAAATACACCCATTTAAGTGTTTCAAACAGAGGGAAAAACAATTTCTAAAATGGTTCCGGAGGATTTATGGTTTTATTTGGCCGATACTTTAATTTCCTTTTATTTCATATATTTAAGTTTTAAAATTTTTTTAAAACTTGACTTCAGGTTTTTCTTTACAAATTTGTCAAAATTGTTTTAAAAATTCTCCTCAATATGGAAAGAGTTCAGTTCTGAAACCATCCTGAAAAGTTGAGGAATTTTAATAAGATTAGCAGTTAGGCATGTCAGCTAGTTCTTCTAAAGAAACTGGAAAAGCAGAATGAAGAGTGCAAATTCTGACTCTTGTTATTAGACGGAAAGTCACAGAAGTGTATCAGAGTCTCTGACGGACTGGAGTTTTGCGTTAACTGCGACAATAGACATTATAGAGAATTCCCAATCTACGATCATATTCACCTAAAGGCCAGTGTCCAATATTTGTCTAAAATACTGAATTTTATTTGTTATCCATTTTCCCTTAATTTTAATTGATTTTAGCTTTTTCCAGCATCAATAAAAATGCAAACCATGAAAAGTATGAAAGAATACAAAAGAAATCTTGAAAGAATGACAATTGGAAACTTGTTAAACTTCATGTGTGCATAATTTTCTGCTTCACTGTACACACTAAAATGCATTTATTTTTGTTCGTTACTTTTTCATTGTCCATCATCGTCTTAAAACACACACACACACACACACACACACACACACACATAGACAAATACGCGCATAAACACACGCGAATTGTTGTGTAAACATGGCGTAATTAAAGCGGCATAAGCGAATTCTGCTTTAATTAGCTCAACGTATTAGTCTCATTTTTTAATGCGAATTAATAAATTAAAATTGCAACAACAACAACAACAACAAAAACCACATTTGCAAATTATTTTTTTTAATTTAAATATATAAAGTTAATCATAAAAAAAGCAAACAGAAAAACGCAAAATAAATATGTTTGACATTTTCCGATTCAACATTTCTTCATAATTTACTATTTTTAATAATATTAATAAACAAATAATTGTAATTAATTTCAAAAAAAAATCATTAATAATAAAAGAAATGACTTCAAACAGTTAATATAAAATAATTTAAAAGTACTTAAAGATTTAACAAAAGTTGTTTTCAATTTTCTTCATAAGTGCTTCGTTATTGAACTTTACACTTGTGAACTCCACAAACTTAAGCCCAAACGATGTGATTATTCGAATAATTTCAAATCACAAGCCACACATTTAATGACAGCCAAACTTTTGGGCCTAAGAGTATTTAAAATAAAATCTTAAAACCGCACACGCACACGCCGAAACATAAACAAAAACAAAAAGAACCACAAGAAACAAGCCGACGAACGACTTCATAATCCCGACAATTCTCACCCAAAAAAAAAAGGGATAACAATTGTTTATAGGCTGCGGCGGGATTGGGTCATAACCTGGCCATAAACAAGGCAAAGTTGTACACGAAAAAGCTTCCATTTTGCGGGCATAACTTCAAGATTATTACTGCCAAACTGACAGAATAAGGCGCCTAACTCAACGGGTGCGACTTGAAGGACTTTCGCTTGGTCCTGCATACACTCAGCGAAATTGATTAAAATTTTGTGTAGTTACCATGGTAACTGCAAAATTTTATAATAAATCAAATGTAGAAAACAAACTTCAAAATAAGGCAAAAGAATAAAGCAGAAATCGAGGTGAGTTGGCTCAATTCATGTTCTCATTTATACTTACCTAACCTTATTATTGAACCATGAAACGAATAAGAATTTTAGCCTACGTCCACTGCATTGATGCTTAATAATTTTGAACATCAAACTAAAAAATAGCCGACTACCAAAACTTTTTCACAGCAAAAATGCGAACTTAATTGATATCTCGTTTTATACTTGTACACCTTTTTTATATTGAGATGCATTATTTAAATTTTAATTGCTCTGTTTTATAGTTCCCCGAAAATCAGACAATACATATATATATATATATATATATATATATATATATATATATATATATATATATGTATATATATATATCTATATTAAGGAAATTCGATATGATCAGATGTTAAGGTCAATTAGATAAATTATATATTTATATAAACAAAAATTGATATCATTCTGATTACAAACTGTAAAAAGCGGATCTTCTGAATTCTGTTTCAAGATATGTTCAAATCTGTTTTTTATTATAGCCATAACTGTGCAGATTTGTTTTTATCTGCTTATATATATATTTCTAATTTTATAGAAGTCCAGATCTTAATAGAACTGGAACCAGTTATAAACAGTTCTGATTATTCTACTCAGTACATGGATCTAATGAAAGCTGATCATTGATATGGTCTCTTTTATTTATACCATATATATAAGAGTCCCATAAATAGGTCAATTAAGGTAGCTGCTTATATCTTAGATTTATAACATTGATTTTTTTTAAATACATTTTTAAAGAACTCTTTAACTTATACGCTCACAAAAATAAATTTCAATCGCTGGAAAAAATGTAAATTTACATGAAAAAGTAATTTAAAAGCTCAAAGTTTTGTTGTTTACATAATTTCCAATACTAAATTACAAAGAAGTAAATCAAGGTTGTTCATTTCATTTACAAAACGCTCATAGGAACTAGTTGAGTAGTTGAGCTTTTTGAACATTACTCATTTATGTATTCATTTTATGGTTTCTAAATTTATCAATTCAAATCAGAGCGATAAATTATCTTTCAAGTGTAGATTTTGGCGGTTGCACAAAATAAAAAAAACGGCATTTCAAGGACACGACCGGCGACTGGTGACTAGCGAATAGCGACCGAAAGGCAACTTGAAAGGCAAAAAGTACGAATATACCTTTTTGCCTTTCAAGTGCAGCAATTAAATTAAAATTTATTAATATTTGAAGGGTGCGGATGCGGGTGCACGAGCGGCAACCATAAGGACTAGAACCTAAACAACGACAACAATAGCAAAAACAACAGCAGCAGCACCATCATCAGCAACAAAAGCAACATGACAAGCTAAAGGACTCCTCAGAGTGGCCACAATGTACACCGAATTTTCAGCAAGAAACTTTGCAACTAAAATGGTTTTTGCGGTTGGTGGTCCAACGTCGCAAGGACCATGAAAACTCGACGCTCAAATCGGTTCTTATATAACTTGTTTTTTCTTTTTTTTTAAATATTCTAAAAATGAAACCAAAAATTTTGTAAATAACCGCAAAATTCGTTTAATTATTTTCAAAATGGAAACCTTTTTTGTTGTTGTTTTCATCTTCGCATACTGTCAATAAAGAATGAACACAATTATCGCTCGCCGTGTCAGGAACTTCATCGACGGGCATCTCAGCGTCCTGGCGTCCATCGTGCATCAATCTCTCGCAACATCATAAATCGCTTCTCGGCTGCCAGCAGCGTTCTTCTATCAAAATTGCTGTTGCTGTTGTTTTTGTTGTTGTTTTATACTTGTGATTTTCGCCTTTGATATTTGCCAGGTGCGCTGCGCTAATGACCAAAAGAATTACCACAAATTGCGGTTGGGAAAAACAAAATTCGAAAATTTGGAGAATTTTCCAGCGTGCACAGTACGACGCTATGGACAAATAATTCAAGAAATTTGAATATATTACATTTTTTATATCTCCAAATTATAAACCTTAACTTTAAATTCATAAAAATTAGATTTTTCAAAAACTTAAGAGATTTTTACAAGCTTTTGAGTTGGACACTATTTTAAAGATTTTCGTTTACTTTATTGAGTATTTTTAAAATTCATATAGCTTCGTAAATGTTGTCCAATTTTTATACAGCCTCAAAGTGCTGTGCGGGACAGGGGCGGTGAGCAGCAAAACACAACAGCAAACCAACCCAACATGCGCATAATTAAGCACTGCGTTAATTACGCTTTTCAATTGCGAACTCCGCGGCGCACCGCATGCGTCGCTACTAAAAATATAAAAGCGTTTAAATCAAATTTAAAGAGTCTTGCGCCTTAAATCGATTTGGAGCATTCGCAGTGATTCTTCCGCATACGACTTATTCCGTCTGCTTGCCTGCCTCTCCTGCCTTTCTACACCACCCACCACGCCTTAAAGACGACATTCCAAATACTTTAAAACAATTTTCGAATTTTCGAAAATAAACAGCAAAACCAACAAACAAACAAACAAACACACAACAACAAAAATTCCTCAAATGCTTTCGACGCCAGCGTTGTTGCTCAGCGTTGTTGCTCAGCGTTTCTGTTTATTTTCGCTTTCAAGGTGCAAAAATGTTAAAATCTGTATTTACAAAATGTCTCGTTCGTTTGTTGTTTTATTGTGGAAGAACGGCATATTTGAAAATTTCGAAGTATTTTCACGCTAATGAACACAACAACAGCAACATTTAATCTACAGCGTTAAAAGCGTTTATGATTATTGTAAGTAATAATTCAATTGAATTTATTTTTCTAGAAATTTATGTTAGGTTTTGCTAGACTCTCCTTTAGTGTTTCTTGTTGGCATGTTCCTAAACAAAGGCCGATCCAGGGTTCGGTTCTGACCATTCCATTTTAATTTTGTCTTTAGAAATTTCAATACACATATAAAAATATTTGTTTTTACTTTTTACAAACTGAAAAAAATTCTTTAATTAACTTACTTATTTTAAATATGTATGTATGATTCAATTGAATATGTCAAATTGCGCTTGCCAACATGTGCAACTACGTTCTCGTTTGTCAAATTGCATCCGACAAACATTTACGAGTATATTGATTAGGTTGAATTGGCATTTTACTGTTTTTCCAACCGATCATTTTCGAATTGTGTTTTTTATTTTTATTTTATTGTTTCCTATTACCAAGATGAAAGTGTCACTTTCCCAGTGAAGCGCAGCTCATCTTCTCTGCTGTCTGTCAAAAATACATGATTGATTGTAATAGAAAAGGATTGAAACATATTCAACGAGCTATGCCACAGTTGTAGCCATTTTATGACATTATAACGAAAATTATGCAGCTAAAAAAGTTGGCTTTATAATTTAAACAAAAGACGTTGATGGATATTCGCTCCCTTGAAATAGAATTTAAGCCCTTTAGAGAGCGCCATTGGTACTGATTACTTCTCTTAAACTTGCTGTGGTCAAAATTTCAGCATTTTAGGATATCTAAAACCTACACAAAAAATAAAGTCGGATTCGAATAATTTAGATTCAGTGTAAACCACCCATTGTCAAATTTATCTCAAACTCTAAACTTCAGCTAAATCTCAAAATCTAAATATAGTTGATACTTTTCATAGTTGCACTTAAATCAATCTGTTTGGTATTTTTAATCAATTCACCCATTCAGGTTATGCTCCGCCCGGCTGACTTGATTGAGTTTGTTGACTCACTCATTTAGAGTACATTGAAACAACTGCATCCAATGCAATAAAATCGATTTAATCGGTCCAAGCGAAACCGATTGATTTCCATTTGCTCACCAGGAATATTTAATATCAATTTGTTCCAAATCTTTTATATATCTAAAGCGACACCAAACACCATGAAATGAGATTACTGAAATGGACCGTGGCAAAACACTTGACAATGTTATTGAAATAATATTTGCGAAACCGAAACATTTTCGAATCCAAAAACTGATTTTGTAAGTACCTGGTTTATTATAAAAATGTAAAATTCCATTAGTTTTCTTACGTTGCAGTATCTCATTTCATTTAACCTTACTCATTCATGGGGTTTTCCATTTAATGCGTCATAACTTCACATTTTAATTTTTCTTTATGTGTGTCGATTTTACTTAAAACCTTTTATTAAGTCCGGCTTTTGTAATTATCCGAAATTTACACACAGACACGTCACTGCAAATGAAATTTTATACACACTCACTTGCTCGAACACAAACACACACACACACATACTACCGCAATCTCACACAGAAACACGCAAGCTTACAAAAGAAAAGAAATCCATTCATAATGGAATTTAATTAAGGCGTCCAGCCCTGCGCCGCAACGTGGCAGGGGTGTGACATTCTGTGAAAGAGCTTTTCTTTTTTTTTTATATTTTTTTTAAGAAGAAATCAGTGTTGCCACAGTTACCAGCGTTGCCATGCACACATTCAAACAGATTGCATCTGTTTTAAATTTTCTGCACAGCTTCAAAGCCGCAAGCGATGAAAAAAACAACAACAACGACAACAAAAACAACAAACACATTTGTTTTATTGTTGGGAGTGTGAAGCGGACAGTTGGCTTAATGATGTGGCCGAAATCACTAACAAGAAAGACAAACGTGTTTGCCAGAGCAACCAGATTCTGTTCAGAAAATTCGTTATAGCGTTTTTTTTTTTACTTACTTTTATTTTCTGTGCATGTGTATGTATGTGTGTCGGTGGTTTACCCGTGTGGTCTACTGCTGTCAACAATAGCAAAAATATTTAAAACCGTTTTTGTACGTTATTTAAGATGAAAGACCTTAAATCTTTCTGCATTTAATTTTTGCCCACATAAACTCTTCTTCTTGTCTGTCTGTACTGCGGAGTTTCGCAGGGAATATTAAACAATGCAGCCTTTTTTTTTACTTCCGGCTTCCATGTAAAAGTTTTCTTTTATTCTGTCAAAAAAGTTAATTTTCTTTTTGTTAACTTTTATAGCACCCAGCCTGGTAGGGATCCAGTTGAAAAGGGTTTAAAACTGAGTCGATGAATGCAATGATTTGTAGCTTCAAAAAACCAAAGGAAAATAGTAAAAGAGAAATATTATATAAAAAGTAAGTTACTATTAAATAGAAGCAAGCGAATGGAATATGATGCTCTGCCGAATATATCCTCAATTGCGGATACTCGGTCGCAAAAGAGGATTTGGGTGGACGGACCAAGTGATGGGCTACCTGGCGTTGCTTGGTCAAGCCAACTGGCGTCAGTGCATGCAAAGTAGAAGCAACTAGCGCAGATTTTTAGACGCTGCCAATAGCGAAAAAATATCTTAATAACCAACTAAGTACTAAGTATGTACGCAAATATTAAATAAAAAATCAATTGGAATACATTTTGTTAACTTTAAATGTGTACTAAATAACGTCGCATGACCGAATAATTGTAATAATTACAAGACATAAAACTAATAAACCGAAACCTTGACCAATTTTTGTTTTTCAAAAGTCGTTACTATATAAATCAGAATGCGATGTCAGTGTGAATGTCAGAATAGTTTTGCGTTCGATATTCCTACGTGCTAAAATTCATTTGTAAAATGCTGCGGAAAAACTTATTGGCAACAGTTCTCGGAATCCTTCTAACAATACATAAACTATACTTTATAGCTGGAGAGGAATCGAAAAATGCCACCGACACAGCAAAGGTAAAAGTAAATTTTTATAATAATAAGAAATCACAGCAGCAAAAATAACAACAAGCAAAAACGCGAATAAATCAATCAAAACTAAAATTTTAATCAAAATTAATATCTGCCATGAAGGACACCTACCAGCTGGCGCCACTAAGCGTCTTAATGCCGGAGACGGCCAACAGTTTGCATTGGTGTATGGAAACGCAGAATCTATTTTTCGCGGATAGCTTCCCTGGTAGAATATTGCGCTACGATTACAAGGAGAAGAAAGTCTACAGTTGTAATATTGAATCTAAAAAGCACGCGGCATTCGTAGTGCCAGTGGAAAATTCGACGGATACGTTTGTTGTAGGCGGAGGACGTATGTATATCTTGTGTATCCTTCGAATACAAAATAATATATTGTTAAATTCACCCAAGATCGTGTGCTCAGTTTTGTGTGGGCGAACGGTTTGACCAACACTTCGTGTGCAACGAAATCGACGATTTTTAAACTACCGAATCGAACGGAAATCGTGGCCGAACGCTTTAAAACGGGCAAATGTGGTCCACGTGGACGTCTCTTTGTGGGCACAACCCGCACTTGGATGGAGAACAAACGGCTGCGTCAGGGTAATAATTTAAAATGATATATTTGTTAAATAGTTAAGTGAATTAATTTCTTGTCAGGTGAGTTCTACGAGATTCAGATGAATGGAAACGCGAGATTAATTAAACACGATGCGGGCTTAATCGCAAAAGGCTTGGCTTGGAATGAGAAAACGAAAAAGTTCTACTTTATTGATTCCGATGAACTGATCGAATTTGACTACGATTTGGATCTGGGCGTAACAAGTGAGTTTTCAAAATGTTTTCTTTAGATTTTGAATTTATTTAAACCAATGACAAAATAATGTTTAGGCAACCCTAAGGTTATATACAAATTTAGCAAAGATAATTCAACCATAATAGCTGCAGGATTAACTATTGATTCGGATGGTCGACTTTATGTGGGCACTCACAATAAAATTATCTACAAAATTGATCCAGTGTATGTATTTCAATATACACAATATATTGTATATAATATAAGGCATTTTATATTTTTAGAGAAAGTAAAGTTTTACAAAAAATTAACGTTGACGTCCGGCCGATTATATCGTTGGCATTTGGTGGACCAGATTTGGACATTTTATACTTCAGCACTTGGAAGAAAAAGGATGCAAACGATTCAGTCAGCAGTATCTATACGATCACCGGTTTGGGTGTCAAGGGTTTGCGCATGGCCAAAGTGAAAGTCTGACGACTGAAATTTATCGATTTTATTTCATGTCATCATACAAAATTATTTACTTTGGATTAGAGTTCAAAGTATACTTAACAAATCCTTAACTGATGGTGTTGGTTTTAATCTAAAATAAATACAAAATATCTAAAAGAAAAATTCAATTTGTTAATTTTTTTATTTTTTCGATATTTCAATCGCTTGTAGAAATCAAGTCAAAAATATCTGAAATCTGTAGATTTTTTTTTGTGTGTATAACTTTAATTTATTTCTATAAGCGTTTTAAAAGAACTGTTCGGATAATAATGAAATATGCAAATAATAAAACACTTGTCGCATTATGCTTACAAGCCAGCTGAACAGAACTTTAAGACTAAGCTCAATAAAAAGTGAATAGATTACAATTACAACACATCAGAAAAGCTTCAACGCTTCAAGCACTAAAGTCAAAAGTGTCCAGATCAAGATGAAGTTACTCTCAGTGTTTTTTCTAGTGGTTTTAGCCATTGTTTTCGTAACCAGTCAAACCAATTACTGCGCATTGAGATCATGTGGATCCAACCGACATATTGGATGCAGACATAATGGTGTAAGTTTTAATAACAATATCGTGATAACTTCTTTTTTTTTATTTATATCCAAATAATTTTATCTATTTCCAGGCATTTGCCTCAACATGCCCTGCCCGTGCGCGTATGATCGATTTGAATCCTCACATCGCTGCCATACTCAATTGGCATAATACAAAGAGAAATTCGATAGCCGGTGGATCAGAAAGTCGCTTTTTAACTGCAAAACGAATGGCGACCATGGAATGGGACACTGAGTTGGCCTCGCTGGCAGCCCTTAATGTTAGACAGTGCAGAATGAATCACGATAGTTGTCGCAATACAGCCATTTTTAATAGAGCTGGTCAGAATTTAGCCACCATTTGGTACAGCGGCTCCGAAAATAGTCGTAATGAAACCTCGTTAATCGAATCCATGATGCAAAGTTGGTGGAACGAGCTCATTGATACAACTATGACACATATTAACTCATATCCTTCTTCATCTCCTGCAAAGTAAGTTCAACAAATGTTTGAAGTGATCTTTCTTATTGTTAACAGAATATTATCTGCTATAAATAAAAATTGCATTTAATTTATTTCCAGAGCTATTGGACATTTTACAGCCATGGTTGGTGAAAGGCAAAAAGCAATAGGTTGTGCCTGTTCGCGTTGGATTAATCCTACAACGAACCAACATCATGTGCTCATGTCGTGCAACATGGCCTCCACCAACGTAGTCGGTTGGCCAACTTACCAATCCGGTCCTGCAGCTTCTGCTTGTACTTCTGGCAGAAACCCAACGTACAACAACTTGTGTTCTACTCGTGAGACCGGTTATAACCTCTAATTTTTTTTTTAAATATTATCAAGGTAGGAAGGCAAATAGAAGAGCATTTTAAGAAAAAACGTTGTCTGTAGAAAAATATGTACAATTTTTTTATATTTACTAAACTTATTGAATTTTCTGTGGAACAACCTAAACTCATATCTCACATAAAAGACACCAACCAACCATGAAGAATGCCAAAAGCTTGCATTGGTCCATATTTAAATCGACGATTTTTAAGCAATCGAACCGAAACGGACAAATGTGGAGAATAAATCAGTTTAACATTTGAAAAAATTTAGTTTTCAAATAAATATGTAAAAAAAAATTTCGGTGTGTTCTATGAAATTCAGAAAGAAGAAAGAGCAAAAATGCAAGAGGCGTGGTGTGGTATTAGAATTGATTCCGATATATTGATGAATATTGACTTCAATTCGGACCTGAGCGTAACAAAAGAGTTTTGACATTGTTGTTTAAGATTTTCCATTTATATAAAACTCCATTAATTTGTTGTTGGTTTTAAAGCTTCGCTGTGTTTAATTTAACCTCAGCATACTAAGTTTCAACTAAACGAATTGTTTTTTTTTTCTTTTTATAAACGACTTTTATTTATTTAAATAAGCGTTTTAAAATAACTGTTTCAACAATAAAAAATCACATAAAGCGGGCTTATGCAAATATTAAAACACTTGTCGCATTATGCTTACAAGCCAGCTGAACAGAACTTTAAGGCTAAGCTCGATAAAAAGTGCAGCGATTACAATCACAACACAGCAGAAAAGCTTTAACGCTTCAACGCTTCAAGCACTAAAGTCAAAAGTGTCCAGATCAAGATGAAGTTACTCTCAGTGTTTGTTCTAGTGTTTTTATCCATTGCTTTCGTAACCAGTCAAACCAATTACTGCGCATTGAGATCATGTGGATCCAACCGACATATTGGATGCAGACATAATGGTGTAAGTTATCGTGATAACTTATTTTCTTTTATGTTTTTCCAAGTAATTATCTAATTGTAGGCCTTTGCCTCAAGGTGCCGTGGCCGTGCTCGTATGGTCGAAATGACTCCTCACATCGCCAACATACTCAATTGGCATAATACAAAGAGAAATTCGATAGCTGGTGGGTCAGAAAGTCGCTTCTCAACTGCAAAACGAATGGCGACCATGGAATGGAACAATGAATTGGCCACGCTGGCAGCCCTTAATGTTAGGCAGTGCAGAATGAGTCATGATAGATGCCGCAACACAGCAATTTTTAACAGAGCTGGTCAAAATTTAGCCACCATTTGGTACACCGGCGCCGAAAACAGTCGCACCGACAGCTCTTTAATCGACTCTATGATGCAAGGTTGGTGGAACGAACACACTGATACAACTATGGCACATATTAACTCATACCCTTCTTCATCTCCGGGAAGGTAAGATTTGCAAATGTATATACATAACTGATAATGAAGAATATATCAAGTTTTATATAATTTTAATTTTAGAGTTATTGGACACTTTACGGCCATGATTGGTGAAAGGCAAACGGCAATAGGTTGTGCTGTTTCACGTTGGACTGCTTCGAACCAAAATCATATTCTCCTGGCGTGCAACATGGCCTCCACCAACATAGTCGGTCGGCCAACCTACCAAACTGGGCCCACTGCTTCTGCTTGTACTTCTGGCAGAAACCCATCGTACAACAATTTGTGTTCTACCCGTGAGACTGGTTATGACCTCTAACACTTTTGTAAAAATCATTTATTGCATAAAAGTTATGCATTTTAAAAATGACTTAACATTTTTATTGAATAAAAAATAAATTTGAGCACTGACAACTAGAATAGAAAAAACTTTAAATTTATTTAGTATGATTTAAATTTTAAGTTTTAAATACTTCTTATACATAGAAATTAGCAATTTTCCATCGTTATCTCAATTAGATTACAAAAAAATGGAATCCGTTGTCGGCAACAATAAATCATCAGTAATGAAGTCCGAAAGAAAGTTGCATAAGAAAATACTGTAAGTATTTAATCCAGTTTATTGTTGAAGAAGAAACTGATTTCTGTAAGTGATTCAATACAAGCAAAAGCAACGTTTCAATTGCAGTTTCAATTGCAAATTGTTGAATTTTCCGCAAGACTGAAGCGATTGCATTTAAATTAAAATTGGAGTTAATGGAAAATCACCGAAGTGCATAAACATAATTAGTGGCCAGGCACTCCAGTGAGTAATTAACGCCTTTAATCATTTCAAGTGGTAATTTTCCTTCTAAGCGAATATTCCAGACGGCAGCCAGCCAACCAGCCAACCAATTTAAATGCTCACAAAGATCGAGGGACACCGAGCAGACGAGCGAAGCAACTGCTTACGCCATAATTTGTGCAAAGTGTGCAAACAGTGACGACCGACAGCGTCTGCACTCGCTGCTTTTGCTACAACTGCTGATGCTGATGCTGTCGCTACAATCGATGTCCAACTTGCTTCGCATTAACGTGTAGTTGATGCCCGCCCACAATACCGCTGTGCCCAGCTTTTTGCACTGGGATAGTGAGCTGGCGAGGAGCCTCCATAATTGATTCGGTTCAATTGAATTTACTTCATACAAATTCGACGACGACGTCGACGACACCATCGACTGCAAGTGATAGCGGCGCGATGGGACAGGCAACTATGCATTTCGAATATAATAGATAACATATTTAAAGTAAAATTACAAAAAAATTAATGCATTTTTACATAAAAAAATGTTATATAATAAATAAAATATATAAAAACTTTGTTTAACACAATTTTACTTATTTAAAAAAAAATAATTCTTTATAAAAATTACATGGGTTCAACCTTTTGGATCAAATATTTTAGTAGATACCCATATAAATCGTTGTCTCTAGCTTTGTAAGATAAGTTAATATATATTAAAAAATTTTTTATAAACATTTTTTTAAACATTAAAATCCTTCGACAAATGTTATGCAAAACGATAAACTATAAAATCGTTGTACTGTGCAGCGCAGACAAGAATGGACCAAAGCAAGTTAACGTATTTTTTTCTTTCTTTTTTATTGCTGTACTATTTGATGCTTCTGTTTGCGTACTTTTTCTATTACTTGTTTTTTTTATTTATTTCCATTTTCGCGTGTTTCGGATTCATATTTATGTTGCCACTGGGAGATGTTTGCCAAGTCGTAAGTGATTTTACTCGTAATAAGGACGCTGGCAATAATAACATCAGCTACAAAAAAAAACACGCGCAATAACAACAACGACAACAACATACAAAAGGCGTGTTGTCCGTGTCCTCAGGTGGGTAGATTTAGGTATGGTGCCTAGACTGCTTCAGGTGGCCAAGTGCAATTTTGTTTATTTTTGCACGTCAATAAACGCCGAAAATTAAGCTCAGCAAAGCGTCTAAAAATAGTTCAATGTCCTTGCAGACACAGAAGAGAGCGACTAACGTTGTTGTAGCTGTTGTTGTTGTTGTTGAAGACTTCTTGCGCTGTTTGCTGCGTTAATTAGTTGCCTGAAAGGATATGCGCAGCTAATGCAGAACAGATGTTGCGCGTAAAAGGACGAGGCACTAGGCACAAGGCTGCCTCAAAGGATGCTTAAAGGATTTCGAGTTTATTTACTTTGAGCAGAATCCAAGCCGAATTTATACATGTCTACTAATTTCAAGAAATTAATCGATAAAGAGTCCTTGAAGTGAATTTAATGGTGCAGACTTAAAATAAAACTACTTAGAGTCGTTTAAAGACCAAGCGGAAATGTTTCAGGTTTACAGCTTTCGTGACTATTGAGGTGGATGTTATGAAATATTTTAGGGTTCCTTTTCTATCTATATTGAGAGGCTAAAAATTATTTATGAACTCGGATTTTCAAGCATTTAACTACACAACATTTCAGGTTGGGCTAAAAGTAGAAGGCTCATGTAAAATTGATATCCATTGACATTGAAATAATCAATTTATTTATCATAAATTAACCAGCGACATAGCCCCACTTAAATTCGCTCCCCAACTCGAATGGCAGCTAGCTACACCATTTAACAAAAGTACAAAAATGAAAAGGTCAACGTCTGCCACTTCAAAGTGTGCGTCGAAGATTTCAGTAAAAAATATTTAAGCAAAAAAAATAAAATAAATAAAAGAATACCCGAAAAAAATCAGCAGGCAAAAAAAAAATAACATAAATACGAGAAAGCAAATGTCGAAGGAAAAAATCTTATCAAAGAAATAAATTTACATTAAGAGCTGACAACACCAATACCACCCACCAAAAGGGACGAAATTAACAGAAAAAGCAAATCAAAGCGTTGACGCAATTCACCGAATTAAACTGACACTCCAAAAAGTATGCTAAAAATTTTTTGTAACGCTACATGGTATAGCTGAAAAAAGCAAAGCACTATCAACAACTGGGGAAGGGATAACTACCGACATGACAGTGGGAGCAGCAGTAAGCGTTT
The DNA here is from genome assembly GCA_949127995.1 of Suillia variegata. Classification (NCBI taxonomy): domain Eukaryota; kingdom Metazoa; phylum Arthropoda; class Insecta; order Diptera; family Heleomyzidae; genus Suillia; species Suillia variegata. The sequence continues at coordinate 24,582,614 of OX421846.1, read as the reverse complement.
AAACTCAAGTGCAATGCACCGTAGCGCGCCTTTGCTCATTGAATAGATAACTTGACTGCTTAATGTGAATGGCATACTTTTAGGCGGTCGAGAGCCTTAATTTGTATTTTCGCATGTTTATGCAATAACCCTTATTCGAAAGACTAATTCAAGCTAATGCGTGGTAATTTTGTAAATTATATATCTAGAAAATTATGCAAATGTACCTAGCATTAAATGAAAATTACTGTAAGCCTAAAAGTGTGCCACATATTTGTATTTTTAAATAGACGAATAAGTTAAAGTTATATTCTTGGTTTTGATAAACAGTTTAGTTGTATTAAATGAAATATAAGTAGACATTTTAATGCACTTTAATATAAAAAAATGCAAGGTTTTTGTTTAACAATCGCTTTTCTCTCGATTTCTCCAATTAAAATTTCTATAACTTGCTTAGAAACCTACGTCAAGTGTCAACTGTCAAAAAACCACACACACAAACACAAAAAGAAACGAAATTTCAATTTGATTTCACTTTGATAATAGCGAAAAGTGGCATTTAACTTTAACACCTACCAGCGCTTTCTTCCAATCGACTGTCTAAAAGTATGCCACAAAAAAAATACTGTAGAATGTCGTTTAGAAAAAGAATTTAAACGTTTCTATTAAAGAGCGAAAGCGTAACGAAATGTCATTGAATAGTTTCCACATGAAGTCTTTCTCCAGCACAACTAAACAGAATTTAAAATGCAGAAAGTCACGTTTCCCCAGCACCGCTCCGAGATAAACTCGCTTATCGCATTGCTTATGCTATTTTCTGTCAAAGACTACTTTTAGGCGTTAGTGTTGAAAAAATGTAAATGGAAAAGTTTCTCAAAAAAAAAAAACGAAACCGGCACAAAAAGTTCATCTTTATGCTGCAAGATAAGCGCCAATTTAATGGCATAACTTGGTCTGGCGGTGGAAGCGTCCCAGCGGCCTATTTAACGCCGTTTTTTGTAATATATTTATATTAACAATTTAATGTAGCTCGACACAGCGCGGCGCAGCTCAGCTCGAACTGCTGTCGTCGTCAGTGCTAGGGCCACTGATGTCGCTCGCCTCCCTAATTGACTACTGACCCAATTTAAGCTTCAAATTAATATTTGCCTCATTATGCGAAATGTGAGTTAGTCGGTTTGTTTGCCCTGGCCGCTGCACGATTACCATGCTTTCTATTTGTATGTTCGTTTATCTATTTACGGTGGGCGTGGCAGTTTCTGTTTGTAATATTTGATTGCTTGAGCAGTTCCCGTGACTATTCTCTTTAGCACGTACAGTTTTTTTTTTGTACATTTTATTGTATCGTAGTTTTTGTAGGGTACCGCACTATTTGCGGAAATAGAAAAAAGTTTTGTCTCTGGTAACGAACTTGTTCGTGTAAAGTGAAGTTGGCAGTTTATGGTGGCATGTGTTTAGCTCGGATTTAGCACGTTTTAAATTAGTGTTAAAGTTATTTCTTTTCGTTATTTCAACTGAATTTTGTTTTGAAGTAAAAAGTGTTCTTAAAGTTTTTCAATTTTATTCGAAATTGGAGAAAACCTTTAAAAACGCTTTTCAGAATATAAAATACAATATATTGTAATCCTAGTCAAATCACTTCTGTTGTGCAACTTACGCAACCTTATGTAGTTTTACCAACTTATGAACGTTCGCAGCCCTGTTATTAATATAAGTTATTTGTATAAAAGTAACGTAGGCAACACTATTTTGTGAATCCGCCATTCTTTAAATAAACGCTAAAGTGAATTGAAGCTCGGTTTACAAATCAGATGTGGGGTGAAATTCCCTAAGGCCAATTTAAAAAAAGAAAAGTTAAATTACACAAAATGTCGAGTCGCGCTACCAAGCAGAATTTTATAGACGCTCTGCTGGCCATGGACGTGGACTTCTCGCCGACGGCTACTTTGGCGCAGCTGAAGAACCTATACGAGCTGAAGCGTCTCGAAATCGAGGCTACCGACAATGAAGTCGCAGGTGACGAAACCGAGGGCGGTACAAGGTGCTCGCCGGAAGACGATTTTTTGGGTTTCGAGGAAGGCGTATCTGGCACTGATGTTTCGCATTTTGCTGCCGCGAATGCCGCTAAGGCGAACCTTTCGGTGGACGCCTTAATGCCGTCAAATTCCGTTTATAAAGGCAAGGGCGCTGCTACAAGGTCCGTGACTGCCAATAATGACGATGCCAAGTTGCAAAAATGTGCCGTTATGTCTGCCGATGCCGTTAATGCCACGCGGCAAAAGGGAGCCGTTAGTTCTGCCGCCGACGCTGACGCCGCCGATGACGATCCATTCGCTGCCATTTTGCGAGAAGACGCCATTTTGAATGCCGCCGGTGATGAGGCCATTAGCACTGCGATTGACGAGGAGCTGAAAATGCTTAGAAAACGGAGAGAAATTTTGCAACTGAAAAAAGAAATCGCCGAATTGGAAGGCGGCACGCCGCCGCCGTCGCGCCGAGAAAATGAACACCGGCCGGACTTCAGCGAAGTCGAGCACGCCCTTCCGAAATTTGGAGCCGACGATGTGACGCACTCGGTCCATGATTTTCTTCGCGACTTCGACGAAATTATGGACACTGTAAATGCCGGAGAGCAGTTCAGGTTTCTAAGCCTTCGTCGGTCGCTGACCGGTACGGCGCGCCTAATTCTACGGACGGGAGAGGCAACGAGTTTCTCCAGCTTGAAGCGTGCGCTCGTAAGCGAATTTGGTTCTGCTGTCAGCCGTCATGACGTCTACCAGATGATGGCACGCAGACGGTGGCATAAAAATGAGGAGTCGCTGCACCACTACATCCTCACCATGCAGGCTTTAGCGAAGCGGTCCGATGTTAGCGAGGCGGAAACCATCGGCTTCATAATTGAAGGCATAGGCAGAAATGTGTCGAATGTCAGTCTGCTGATGGGGTCCAGGACGATTGCTGAATTGAAGCAGCTGGTTAGCCGCTACGAACGAAGCTACCTCCAACAATTGCCTGGCACTACTTCTTCTCGCAACGCAACTTCCGCTGCTTCCGCTGTCCGATATCCTGCCGTTCGTCATGCCTCGGCCGCTGTTCCTGACGCTTCCAATCCGCTTTCAATAGTGCCGAGGCCAGCCGTTGGCGACGCTGTTCGGTGCTACAACTGCTCAGAGTTGGGGCACATGAAGCCGAAATGTCCTTACGAGTTGCGCCAAAACGGGTCATGTTTCCGGTGCTGGCAAGTAGGTCATCATCACCAGCAATGCAATAATCCGAAGAAAAAACTTAAGGCTATCATTGCACGACATGCCGCTGCCGTTGACGAATTTGCTGGGGACGAAAGCCCAACCCGGTGCCTGAGTTCTCTTAATTTAGTGAGTATTTCTTTTGATGTAAGACAGGGAATTGCAAGTTATATAAAAATATTTTCTCTTTTTGACACCGGTAGTCCAATTAGTTTCGTGAAGAATAGCTGTGTCCCGAAAGAATTCCGTAATCCATCGACTATGCCGCTATTGAATTACAGAGGCATGGGCGGACGGAGACTCGAGATTCTGGGTGAAATTGACTGCGCAGTTAGCTTCGAAAATCAATGTCATTTATTAAAAATAAATATTTTGCCTGATGAGGCCATGTTAATGCCTGTTGTTTTGGGGCGAGATTTCTTAAAGAAATTTAGCATTAAGCTGTATAAAACTGTACTAAGATACAATAAAAAGAATTTAATGAAAATAAATGAAGTCGAAATAAAAACAAAAACTTGCAATCCTTTGTCAATTAATTTATTGTCAGCTTTAGGTCAACATAATTTATTGAAAACCGATAATATGAAATGTAATGGAAAGATAACACCATCCGTTATGGCTGCTGAATCTTTTAATGTAGAATGTGATTTCAAAAGTAATGAAATCTGTGACGTGCCGAATATATTTAATATTAATATTGCTTCTGACGTTGAAGAATTTGATATCGATTTCAAACTAGAAAAACTTTTCCGTGCCGAACTTAAGGAAATAATTTTAGATTCTTATGGAAGAAATAGTAAAATGCGAGTCGATCCTTTAAAGTACGAAATGAAAATTCATTTGACTACGGACATTCCTTTTTATTGTTCGCCTAGACGCCTGTCGTTTACAGAGCGTGGAAAGGTTCAAGAAATTTTGAAGGAGTTGGAATCAGACGGAATAATACGCCCTAGCAATTCGCCATATGCTTCCGCTATAGTTCTGGTAAAAAAGAAGAATGGACAGGTACGTTTGTGCGTTGATTACCGGGGTCTTAATAAAATAACTGTTAGGGATAACTATCCATTGCCACTAATAGACGACTGCATAGAATATCTCGAAGGGAAAAAGTTTTTTTCGGTTTTGGATCTGAAGAGTGGGTTTCATCAAGTTAGCATATCCCCAGAATCAATTCCGTTAACTGCATTCGTTACGCCTAGTGGGCAGTATGAATACTTAAAAATGCCGTTTGGATTAAAAAATGCGCCGTCAGTATTTCAACGATTTATTAACTGCATATTTAGGGATTTGATTGACGATCGAAAAATTATTGTATACATGGACGATATACTGTTGGCAACTTCCGATTTTGCAGAACATAAAAATTTGTTACAAAAGGTGTTATTACGAGTTTCGCAACGCGGTTTAAAACTAAATATTTCTAAGTGCCGGTTTGGTTATGAGAATATTGAATATTTAGGATATTCCGTCTCCCCTTCCGGAATAGCACCAAGTGAGTCACATATAACAGCTATTAGGAAGTATCCAATGCCGGGCAATAGGAAGGAACTGCAGTCTTGTCTAGGGTTATTCTCATATTTCAGACGATTTGTTCAGTCGTTTTCACGTATTGCTAAACCACTGTTAAACTTATTAAAGAAAACCGAAGATTACAATTTCGACGAGCAGTGTGTGGAATCATTCAATGAATTACGTACTAAACTTACGAAGGCACCCATATTAGCAATATATCACCCTCAGAAAGAAACTGAATTACATTGTGACGCCAGTTCACACGGGTTTGGTGCCGTTTTGCTCCAAAGGCAGAATAATGGGAAATTACATCCGCTCTCATACTTTTCTAAGACGACGACAGCTGCCGAAGCCAAATACCACAGCTTTGAACTAGAGACACTTGCAATAATCTATGCACTAAGAAGATTTAGAGTATATTTAGAGGGAATTCCCTTTAAAATAATATCGGACTGTAACTCATTGACCATGACTTTAGAGAAAAAACAAGTAAATCCGCGAATAGCTAGATGGGCTCTTGAATTAGAAAATTATAATTACGTAATACGACATCGTAGCGGTGCTTCGATGAGCCATGTAGATGCGTTGAGTAGATGCCAAATTGCGGCGGTGACAGATGCCAACGATGTTGACTTTCAAATTCAGGTAGCTCAAGAAAGGGATGAGGATATTATAAACATACGTAGTCGAATAGAAGAAGGTACTGTTAAGGATTTTGATTTGATTGACGGACTTGTTTTTAAAATAAAAGAAGACGGAAGAAAAGTTTTGTATGTCCCGAATGAAATGGAAGACAATGTTATTAGATTGGTGCATGAGAAAATCGGACATCAGGCTAGTGACAAAACTTTTGACAAACTTACGACCCATTATTGGTTCCCATGCATGAGAAGAAAAATTGAAAATTTTATTCGTTGCTGTCTAAAATGCCTTATGTATGCCGCTCCGATTCGTTCCCGGGAGAGAAACTTATACAACATAAAAAAAAATCCGTTGCCCTTCGACACTATTCACATTGATCATTTTGGGCCACTGCCGTCAATTAAATCGAAACGAAAACACATCCTGGTAGTAGTTGATGCCTTTACGAAATTTGTCAAGTTATACCCAACAAACTCAACTAGTACGCGTGAGGTTAATGCTGCTCTTGATAAATATTTTAGCTATTACAGCAGACCTAAAAGAATTATCTCTGATAGAGGAACTTGCTTTACGTCATTAGAATTTGCCGAGTTTGTAATGAAACGAAATATACAGCATATAAAGGTGGCAGTGGCTTCTCCACAAGCTAATGGACAAGTTGAACGCGTTAATAGAGTAATTAAATCGATGTTAGGGAAACTAAGTGACCCGATAAATCATTCGGATTGGACAAGTAAGCTCTTGCAGGTAGAATACGCAATTAATAATTCTACTCATAGCACGACTAACAATTCTCCCAGTGTACTATTATTTGGGGTAGAACAACGCGGTGACTATATAGACGAGTTTACGGAATATTTGGACGGTAAAAACGACGTTAACTGCCGAGATTTAGAACAAATTCGTTCCAATGCCGAGGAAGCAATTTCAAAGTCTCAAGAATATAATTTGAAACATTTTTTGAATAATAGCAAAGTTGCCAAAGAATACCATGTTGGTGATTTTGTAGTGATACGTAACGTGGATACAGTAATTGGAACCAATAAAAAATTCGTGCCGAAATACAGAGGACCTTATGTCATACATAAAGTTTTAGGAAATGATCGGTACGTCATCCGTGACATAGAAAATTGTCAATTGACGCAGCTGCCGTATGATGGTGTTATTGAAGCCAATAGAATAAGAAAGTGGTTGTTACCACAAACGGTAAATAAAAACATTGTTAACAAATTAGATGTCATTATCGAAGATGACGTAAATTATTTATATGAAACGTGAACAAATTTTTGTCTTTAAAGTTATATTAATTATATTTATATATTTTGCAATACATAAAATTATATGCCAAATTTGTTAAAAGGTTGTATAACTTGCATAACTCTGTTTTATTATATAAGTGATCGAGGACGATCAGTTGTCAGATTGGCCGAGTTGTAATCCTAGTCAAATCACTTCTGTTGTGCAACTTACGCAACCTTATGTAGTTTTACCAACTTATGAACGTTCGCAGCCCTGTTATTAATATAAGTTATTTGTATAAAAGTAACGTAGGCAACACTATTTTGTGAATCCGCCATTCTTTAAATAAACGCTAAAGTGAATTGAAGCTCGGTTTACAATATAAATATATTTATTATATTTCTTATTACTTTCATGTAATTTTTCTGAATTACAAAAATATTAACTATAAAAAAGTATCAGAATTATCTTATTTATGAATTAAATGTTTCTCATACGCAATGTATGCTCTGTTTTAGACAATTATTGTTTTCAAGATATATTATTGAAAAATGTTCACTTATATAACTATATAAATAACGATCCATTAATGCACATACAAACTTATATACATATGTTGTATATCTAAAAAGCGCATATAAGATATTCATTTGTAGTTTTTTTTCGTTTCAAATAAAAGTTACTCATACGCATGAAAGTTCGTATTTACATAAATAAAGTTCTTACTCAATTTTTTTTTTACCAACCAAAAGTACAAGTTTTGGTTAAGAATAAATAAAACAGTAATTCTAAGAAGACGGTTTAAGTTTTCTAAAATTTTGACAATTTCAGAGCAGTTTCAAAGTGAACCCACATAAATGCTACTCAAATGCACTGTGGCCCGCATTCAGCGAAATTTGCACACTTATGGCAAACAACAAACAGACGTACCCGTAAGTAGTTAGAAAAATACAAGTTTTCTTTTAGCTACCTTCATACACTTACGTTTAAAAATCTGTGGCAAAGGAACGCACTCACGTACACATGTGAACAATTAAAATCACACGCGCACACAGCCAAACACGAACGACATCAGTTGCATACGCGCTCAACTTGTCATTTGAAAAGCGCGTTTTGAAGAATGTGCAAAACAAACGAGCCCAGTAGAAATTGTGCTACTTTCTTTATCTATTTTGTAGTGTGATAAATTTTGACTGTTTAAATCATTTTAAAATTATATTTTAACATGTTAATAAATTTTTTGAAGATATGTACAAAAAATAATAATGCAAAAGTAATTCAAAACCATTAAACAATTTCCTACTGGTTATAAGGCCTTGCGCTAAATTCATATGCAGGGTGTAAACTATAAAAAATGCTCAATTACAAAAAACAGGAAAAAAATATATAACATTAAACTAACAAAACTACCGACATAAGAAGAAAAAGAAAAGCCGCAGTAAAAGAAGAAAATATGAGAGAAACACTTTTTTCCTTAATGCGACAGTGTGAGTAGTTAAGTGCACACATACATACATAAGTTTGTGTGAACTGTTGTTGATGTATCCTTCTGTGCGTGTGTATATTTGAGGGTATGCGCGCATAAAGCCTTTTTGATAGTCACTGGTGCACAATTGCACGTAGCAGTTGTAAGATTAAAAGCATCCGCAGGATACGCGAAAGAAGACATATTAACGCTTCTTCGAAAACCAACAAAAACTTCACGAAAAAAAAAACGATTATCAAAAGCTTAAAATTTAAGCATACGATTTAAAATTTAAGCAAAGCAATTTAATTAAGCAACTTCATTTGAATTCGCGAATATCCTCGGCGATTCGAGCACGTATCCAGACAAAAGAAAAGCAAAAGATGCAAAAATTCGCCAATTTCACATGCGCAGCAACGAAACAACTTTATTTTATTTTTCTATTTGTTTAATGACATTTTTTTAGTGATTACTTTTGCCATCCTTTGGCAGTGTTTCGCGTTGAACTAATTGGCGCGCATAATTGCCACAATACCAAACACGTAAAACTTTGGCGCGCGCGCGTATTGGATCTGACAGTCGCCGCGAGCATTGTGCGACAGCTTAAGTCGCACACGTCCCCGACGGAAGTGCGCCAAAAGCCAAAGTGGCGGAAAAATAATAAAAGCCAGCAAGCAAACGACGTAGCGGAGCAGAAGCAACGCGCGTTTTGCATACCAATGTGTTCGCTGTACAGTGGGCCTGTATACACAATTTATTAACACTTCAATTTTATCTTTCGAAATTTTATACAAATATCGTAGAGATAAAACAAAACAATCAAATTGAAGAAAAAATACTTTTTGAATGGATTTTAGAATAAAATCGAAGTAAGAATCGAACTGTCACTTTTAAAATTGACTTTTCACTAGTAATTTTCATCGATTTCGCCACACTGTGCACTGTCGCCTGTCAATTTGGGTTCGTTGTTTATTTTCTTCTTACTGCCAATGGACATATTTGTTTGTTTTGTGAGTGTATATATGTGTGTGTGTGTGTTCCTTGTACTGGTATGTGGCTGCAGTGGGTGTGTTTTTAATGAGTGCTAGTGTCGTCTTTTGCATCCGAATTTTATGGTGTTTGCTTTATTATCTTTGTTTTGGTCGTTGTTGTTGTTGTTATTTGGTTTCTGCATTTTGGGCATGAATATGCTTTTAGTGTTGACTTTTGGTCAGAATTTCTGGACTTTTATGTTTTCAGCCATTTGTCATTAGACTCGCCTTTGTTTGGGTTTGCATTTTAAATGCAATTTTATTCGGTTTGTTTACTTTTCGTATGTCACATAATTGTGCTGCTTCTACTTACACACATACACACACATTTAAATTTAATTATAAAATAGTCGAGAAATTTACAAGCGAACAAAAGTGCATCATTAGATGGAATATTTGTTGAGAGATTGTTTCAAATATTTACGTAGTTCGGTATAATTTGGTAATGATAATTTTAATTGGTTTCAAAGTTGAATTAAATTAATTTAAATCGGTTTTAGCCAAGTAAATATTTTAAACGCTTGGATATCAAATGAGCATTTTTAAATGAAATCCATTGAAACGATATTATTAAACTATTCAAGCCCAGCATTTAATTCTATCATCTTAAATTTGGAATGAAGAAATTTGCTTATAAAAGCACAAAAGCTTAATGTAAGTTATCAAAGCATATTCAAGTCAAGCGATTATTTTCAGCTATTTAGAAAAACTTTGAACTTTCTGAAACTACATTAAGAAAAAAAATCCCTAAGGTGAGAAATCGACAAAGCAAAAACTTGTGGCAAAACTCTGAGTCAGGCTTTAATTAACTAAATTACAACATTTAGAACTCATTTCAAATGCTCGCAAAAAATCTCAATACGTTGAGAAAAAAAATTGAGAATGAAAAAAATTGTGCAAGCCAGAACAAAGCTAGACAGACAGTTGCAAAGTTTCGTTCTCAAAGCAGAAAGAAACGGAAACAGGAAATGACGCAATTATCGCACAATAACAAAGCAACCAAATTAGAAGAGGAGAGAAGAGAAGAGAAACGCCATTTGAAATGTCGATGAAGTTTACGAGCCAAAGTTGCGGCAAGGGAAATAAGCTCAAAACAATAGAAGAAAATTACAAAAAATCCACAAACCAGCTGGATAACACTTGAAGCTGGTTTAACTTGATATAGGCAAATAAAAAAGAAGTCAAATTACGGAGTTAGGCAGTGAGAAGAGAATGAAAAAAAAAGTAACTTAAGATGATTGGCAAGCGTTTACAAAGCGTTCAGCTACTGTACAAAAGTGTTGGAACAAAATTAAAACAAAAATAAAAATAATAAGTACACACAATAAAAGCAACGACCAAAAATAAAAGTGGAAGGAAAGTGCCAAAGCGCTGCCAGACAAGCGCGATGTTTAGATATCTAAACGAAGTGTGTCTCGTGGCGGTTGTACAGTACATTAGAAGAGTACACAACACAGACAAAAATAGCAATAATCCGGTAAGAGATTTATGTAATAGAAAACTTTAAATAAATAATAAAATTTTGAATATCATATTTGACTCATTTTTCAAAACTTTTGTTCTCCAAATATCTCGGAAAGAACAGAGTCTAAACAATTTTTAAAAAAAGCTATTTTAATTTTAAAAACAATTACTGTGCGACGCAGGTCGTGTCTACATTGGGACATTTGGTCATTCCCTTTGCATGGGAATGTGTTAATAATACATTTTTATTTGTCTGCGTAAAACGAGTAAAGTTGCAATAATAGGACACAAAAGAAGAAGAACACAAAAAAGGGTTGACTGAAAATGGCTTTAAGTGTTTCTGAAGGAGATGAAGCAACATTTTATTTTATTTTTATTTGATTTTCTTTTTTCTGTTCATTTTTTACAAACAACTCAATTATTCGTTACTTTCGGAATACAATATAAATTGTTTTTATCTTGGTCTAATGCGCGTAATTTATTCATACGCATGAGCGTTTGTATGTAAATTTTTGTACATTGTATTTGTCGGTTTTCGTTTTCGTTGGCGTTCGTAAATTGTAAATTACCCACACATTTTCGGTTGAATGCCAGTGAACTGTGTTTGCTGGGCATAATTTTTGGTTTTGAGGAGAATCATGTAAAACGGATGCGCCCACATTTCCAATTTGCCACTCTTTTGTGTGGACTTTGTGCAATTGGTCACGCACTCGCATTGTTATGATCCGGCGAATCGGTCTCTGTGTGCATGTGCGTGTGTGTTTGTGGATTTAATCCTATCAGTGTGTACGTGCCCGCATGTTTCCGTGTATTATCCGGATATTCAAAAACATGCTAAAGTGTGTTGGTGATTTTAAATTGGGCTTTTCCGGAATCCATCATGCAGAAGAATAGTCAATATTAGATTATAATTTTGGGAAAATGTTTTGGTTTTTCGTTGAGGATAATGGTCGAAAAAATTACCAAGCATTATTATGATTATTTCAATGGAACGTTTGTATTTGCCGTTATTTGCGAAAAAGTGGTATCCTAAAGATTTTCGCATATTCATATATAACATGAAAATCATTAAAATTAAAGCCACACAAATTTTGATAAATATTTGAGGGACCTTTAAACTTAACAAAATCATTAAAAATAATGAATAATTTATAGCGATTAAACATTTAAAAAGCTAAAGTATTTCCAACCTTGAAGAGTTTTATTAAAATTCTGAGAATATTTTGGCACAGTTTTGAATCTTTTTTAATAAACTTTTGTTTTAATAAATGTTTCATATTAAGATTGAATAGAACTTTAAGCTGTACAGTTTTGTAACTTTAAATAAGTTTAGCTGACATTCGATATTCACAAAATCTGGCATAATCTCAAACTAAGTCCAAATAAATCTTAATTAGAAAGCTTTTTGTAATATGAAGCAAAAAGTTATTGATAAAAGATTTGTATTTAATCCATTGTTATTTATTTAAATTCTCCTCTTCATAATTTAAATCCATAAAAAGTTTAAAAGATTTCAATATTTAAAATGAAAATCAATGCGATTAATTGAAATAAATTCCGTTTTAAAATCCCCATCAAGTCAAAAGTTAAGCAAGTAATTACCAACAGTTGTTACTTTGAATTGACAAGCCTAAATTGCTTAAAATTTGCACTCATGCCAAATACTCGTCTAGCAAATGTCATTTCTGAATACAAATGCATACCACACACTTGCCAAGCCACAAACATAGACACACACAGATAGACAGACTCAAAAAGCAAATAATCTCATTGCCAACAAAAATTGACATGGAAATTGTAGAAATTGTAATTTAAAATCTTGTTTACCTCAACCACCTCAAAACATTTGCCGCAAACAATTTTAACAATTCTCAACACCTGCTGACAAGGCTGACACTTCGACGCGCTTAAGTATTCAAACGCCTGCGGATGTGTCATTACGAGTGAAACAATTCATTACATTCGTTAATGTAAATTTGACAGAATGTCACACGAAGTGGTGCTGTTTCGACTTAAAGAGAACGACGTTCGATGGGCAGAGTAGCTTTGATGGTATGCGGTGGCGTATGAGTGTTTTAGAACTCAACTCAACTCAAATTAAATATTACTCATACGCAGTGGATGACATTTGCTAGCGTTTGATAAATGTACTCGAGAGTACTCACAACAATAGGAAATTGAATAAGTTTTTTTCTTAACTTCTTATCTATTGCAATGACTTAAAAAATCTTTTGTTATTAAATTGTTAAAGAAAAATTTTTAAATCTCGTATTGCCTTCTAAAATGTGTGCAATTTGTGCAGATTTGAAAACTTTCTGGAACAAAAATAGTATTTGAAGCAATCAAATAAACATGAATTATTTACATTCTTCTTTATTTAAATAATAGTTAAATTTCGAAAATTTTCATATTGAGTAAAATTGTTTCTGCACTAGATTTGATCTTGATTTATTATGATAAGCAACAAAAAGCCGTTCAAATTATACAATTCAGTTCGTTTATATGTAGCAAAACTCACAGTAATCTAAAAGGCTGAATAATTGAATTTCCATTTTTCAATCATTTACAAAAAACATGCAAACTATAACCTTTAAATGTCATTAGATATTTTACAGCATTTACCAACCCGACTATACAAAATTATGTTTTACAAAAACTTCACGCAAAACTAAAACGTAAACATTTAGCGTAAAATGAAAAATTTATTAATTAAACATAAATTACATCGAAATAATAATAATAAATATTAAACAAACAAGAGCAATTTGCTCAGCGATTATCCAGAACCAAACTAATAAAAATAAAACCGAAGCAACAACAAACGAAAAAAAATCGACAAAGCCACGCCCGAGTGAAAATGAATGCCCATAATTTTATTTAACTAATAAAGCGCTGAGCTCAATAAACGCAAACACCGAATTATCATAAAACCATTCAAAGCGAACCGTAAGCGAACGCACAAACATACTCGCATATGACAGCACTGGGCGGCAGCAAATTATGCTTAAGGGCCGAACTTATGAATACAAAAAAAAAAACACAATCCGTCTAAATATAAACGAAAAAAAAAAAAAAAAGAAAGAAATCAATCAAGTTTATTATGCAAAGTGCTTGATAAAATAAATACGACAGGGCGACATGTCGTTGAAAGAGCGTTATAATCAGTGCGTTGCCGCTGCTGCCACTGCCGCCGCTGCTGCTTTGTTGGCGCAGCCTGTTATCACGCCAGTGTCAGCGATAATAGACCCTTTTTTTGTTGATCTTGTTGTTGTTGTTGTTGGTTTGCAGAGGCTAACGAAAAATTCACGCGTCACTCGTACAGTCAGACAAAAAATGTAGTTCAGAATTAAAGTGTTTTCAAAAAGTTTCTATAGGTAAATATTTTGCAAACATTTTCCAAAAGATTTAAAAAGCTTTTGTTGTATAATTTATTGCGAAAAATATTGAACAATAATGCCAAAAATCTAAAATATCATTTTAATCTTTTTCTGATAAACGTTTTACAATTCAAATACTACAAAATTATATAGAAATTATAAGAAAGCCAAGATCAGATATATTCAGGATCTTCTTCGACTACAACCGGTCATTGACCGATAGGAGACCATGCCGAGAATATGGAATGGCCTCACAACGGCAGATGCCGAAGCTGCAGCCAAGAAGGATCCAAAGAATCATTTTTCCTATATGAGTGAATTTAAAACTTCGATTTTTGACGTTTTTGCCCCCCCCCCACAGCTCTTCATTTATTTTATGATATGCTAAAATTTGTTAATATATTTTACTAATTTTCTTCAACAATTAATTTGCACAACTTTTGTCGGACTGTGGAATTCACAACAACAACAACAACAACGAAAAGAAGATATGTTCTCGATTACAATTATTTTTAATGATATTTGCGCAAGGATTTCGATAATTGTGCAAACTCGTGTTTGTGCTGTCAAATGCGCGGCATTAGTGCTTATCACTACTGCTACCGCGCTTATCGGTGTCAATCAAAATTGATTGAATTTTCGCGTGACGTCATAGCAGAAATATTTGTCATAATAATGAGAAGAAAAAAAAAACACCAGCTGCTTTGTAATAATATGTATACAAAAATAAATCCAACCTAAACTGACTTTTCGCTGCGATTTCGTAAAGGAAAATTCAACTTGTTGCTTAAGTCAACAGAAGCGCCTCAGCACTCAGAGGACACGCCTAGTTTTGTGGTTTACAAACAAACACAAACATTTACTTAGAATGTGTTTTTTTTTTCTTCTTTTCCGGTTTTTACTAGGAGCAAATAAATCAACTTAATGTTGGGCTTTTACGCGCGAGCGAGCCAAGCATAGGCTTAAGCCACAAGCAGCGCGTATGAAGGTTGCGCAATATCAGACACACACACACACGCAAAGCCACTTATACCAACGCAAATGTCCACACCATACAGTATACCATAAAATATTTTACGATACGATTATCGTATTTGAATATTTCAAGAGCTGATGTATTTTTCAATTTAATTCAATATGTATTTCACTTTTTCTTTTTTTTTTTTGTTGCTGCGGCTTACCAGCGGCGGACGGACGGACGGACATTATTGGCGCGGGTGTGGTTGACGGTGTCATGGGCCAGGGGGCATGCTTGTTTATTTGTGTGCCATATTTCTATGGTGATTGTAAATGTTTGTGTGTAGTTGTTTTATATGTGTGAAACATAAAATCTATATTCAATATGTCGTTTGTGTATTTGTTTTTGTATTTTCTGCCTCCGCGCGTATTGAAATTGTTTTGTAAATATTTGCACACGCCATTTGAATGTTTGCTTAAAAAATTCGTGTTATTGTTGTTGTTTTTTCTTTTATTCGTTCTGGTATTTTAAATTGTTAATGATTTTTTGTAACAAGCTTTAAATTTGCAACATATTGTCTCAATTTTGATCAAATCATTTACTTTTTTCTGTTGCTGATAAATTGATTACTTATAAATAGTTGTTGTTTGTATTGCGAAAGATAACCTTTTTAACAAATAAAAAGCAACAAAAATGTCAATTTCAATACAACGCACTGTAAAGCTTTTAGTATTTATATTAAACAATAAACTTGGGCTTCTTAATTGCACAAGCTTTTATTTAGGTAAATTGCTTTTTGGAGCTTTTAGCATAAAACATTTTGACAAAGTGAGCTTTAAAGTTGCTTTAAGTTTCCTCCGTGCGTGAAGCTTTTAAAAACAATAGATTTTTGTTAATAAAGGTTTTTTGTAGCGTCAATATTTGCATCGATTTAATCTTTCAACTTTCTTAGATTTTTAATAACTTTAAATTGTTCTCAAAGCTTTCTTTTTTAACCTTAAGAAGATATATTTTGTTTATGAATTACAAGTTATTCATTTTTTGTTGAAGCTAAACGTGCAAAGTTAAAACCAACATCGACCTTGACCGTTTGCAAGTCTCAAAAGCGTTGTTGCCCCGTGCCATGGCAATTTGCTTTTATATTTTTCTGATCTCAAATTCGTTTATTTATTAAAATTAAACATAAGGGAGGATATTTTTCTAGCAACTTTTGCATGACAACTCCATCCCACTGATATGTATAAATTCACGTTGACAATAAATCTAGTTGCCACTAGCCAGCTCGTAGGTACGCAGCACACGTTGTGGGTGTGACATTGCCCACTTTATTTTCCCAAAATAATTTTCTATTTTTAAATTCAATGGAAAATTTTCATTTTTCCATGCTGACATTTAATTCAAACGATGACATGATCGTAAGTAATCTGGTGAGTTTTTGGCACGTTGTTGTGTACAATTAAAACACCCTGCAGGCAGGAGCAAAAGTTGTTCAAAAATATTCGACCTTTGTGCACGTTTTAAAAAATTAACAAGCAAGCTTTGTGGCTAAATGTGTAAAGCTGTAAGCTTCAGCAAAGAGGTAAACCGATAGAAACGTAAAAAAAATGAATGGAAAAAATATAACGCCTTGAAAAAGTTGAGTAGAGAAAAAAACAAACGACCATAGCCGAAATGCTGGAAAACGAAAAACGAAAATGTAAGAGTTAAAAGTGATGAAAAACGGAATTGAAAGCAGCAGCAGAATACAAATGTGCACAATTTTTCGTTACACGGAAAAGAAAATTTGTTTGCCATGTGAAAATTTTAAAGAGTTTCCTTAACGAAATAAATATTTTTTCAATAAAATAGCGAAATTATTCATAATAATCAAAAATTTGATAAGTCAGGCAAAAGAACAACCATTTTATGAAAACTTCAAAAAGCATATTTTTTGTTGTACTTGTTGTTGAGACTTTTTCTGCGTGTCATATAGAAAAAATTCGGGATGTGGCGCCGCAACACGAGCGTACGAGCAGCTAATACAAATGTGTCTCGCTTTTTGGGCAAAGTAGAATTAGCCGGGGCAAGAAAGGAAATGCTTGTATGTGTGGGTATAGGTGTATGTGTGTGTGTTTGAGTGTATATGTGGGTGCGTGTTGCCTCAGTGTAAGTAGAAAGAGTATTGGACAAAGGTCAAATCGTTTAGTGTGCGTTTCTATGGTGCAAGTTCTTATCTTTATAGCTGGCACAAACACATTTACACACAGACACAAATGCATACAAACGCACACAGACGCACATCGACTGACTTTTACATCTGAATGTTTTTTTTTTTGTTTGTTGGACTTGATCAAAGCACAACAGTTTTGTTTGTTTGTTTTTGTTTTGTAAATTGCGGAACGAATGCAGTTTGCGACATTTTGAAGGGTTATTCTTGCAATTTTCTGTCAAACTTTTCACCTTTCAATTGTGAACTTTCATGCAAATGTTTTTTTTTAAGGTTTGCTTTGTTTCAACAGAATTGAGAAGCTTTTAATCAAATTTGATAAAACTATAAAAAAAGTTACTGAGAAGAAGACAAAAACTAAAAATATAAAAAAATGTTATTGCAGACTTCTGGTAAAACCAAAGAAAACTACTAAAAAGTCTTTGTGTGTGTGTGCGAATTTCCTTATACAAAGTAAATTTTTCGTAAGCAAAACTTAAGCTGCAATTCGAAGTAATTTGCATAAAAATAAACGATCAAATTTTTAATGTGCTACTAAAAATGAATTATATGCCAAAAAATCTAAATAACAAATGCAAGTCGCTTTTTTATTCTTTTTCCGGTTTTTTGCTTTATAAACTTTACTTTTTATACCCTTCGCCACATTCGAGCGCACCTACCGAAGGGTATATTGAGTTTATTCTTCTTCAATTTGTGGTAGGTATGACAATGTATATACATAAATGATCAGCGTCACATGTCCTTTATTCTATCTGTCACTGCGATTGCAGCTGTCGTTTAAGAGCTTTCGAGCATAAATTTATGTAGTTTTTCTCCAAGCGGAAGCTAAGTTCTACAATGAGCTCGGACAAAAACTAATACCCTCTTACATACATACCACCTCTTTCCATGCATAAAAAGATTAATTAAAATAGATCTATTACAGATAACCAATTCAAATTCAATATTTAACTTTGTATTAATAATTACATAAAACTACTAAAACAAAATAGGGGCGTGATCGAATAAGAATAACTCCTACTTATAATAGAAACATGTAGCAATTATGTGCTAAAAGAGGGTATTTGAATTTCGGCATAGCTCATAATAAGATTATTCTCTTACTAATTTTGTTCTACTTTTGTTTATGTTAATTGCAGTTGCAAATTTTTAGTTTCACTGCGTTCGCTAAGCGTGCAGCTATTTCTCAGAATGAATGTCTTGCCCACATAAACTATTAAACTTTAATGTGATGGCTATTTAATGTTCTATTGACAATAACAAAAAATTAATTTTAATAAAATTCAAATAGCACCGAAAATCAATTGTAAACTTTCGAAGCGCAAAATGCATGCAGGAACAATATCAAAAGAACTGCAAGTGAATCCATAAAATAACTGATTTTGAAATAAAAAAATTTATTTTGAAATTGTTATTCGAGAAAATTTTAGAGTTTATTTTTGATAAAGCGCAGCGCAACTTTTTAGAAAAATTTTACAACAAATGTTTATGAAGAGCTTATAAATTATATACTTGTCTATGTATATTCAGTTCACAAACTTCATAAAAAAAAACAAAAGCTACCAAAGTATTCAATAGATAACAAATCATCGACTGCAGTTTTATTAAATTTAGAAGAAAAAAATATGTTTTCCTTATTTTTTCCATCTTTATTTATAATTAAGTTTGATTTTGTTTTTAACAGGTTTCACAAAGACACGGAAAGTCAAGAAAATTGTGTTCAAACAAATTTTTAGGGCCAGCAAAAAATAAAGGACGGATTCTTATATTGACTTCATAAAAAAACCGAAATTTTAAGTATAAATAATTTTTAAACAAAAACATAAGTTTGTAAACAAATCGTAAGATTTGTGAAAATTCTTTCAAAGTGTATATTGCCTTATGCACATGAAGCGTATTGTATTAAAAAATTACTGAAATCTTTCTCATGCGCTTAAGTCGATATTCAATAAAATTGAAAAAATTGTATCAAAACGATTAAAATCAAAGAAAATACGCTTTTGGAAAACCGTTGTAGGTATTGTTAAAATAATTGAAAAAAAAATAGTGTAAATTTTTAAAACTTTTTTAAAGAGCGTCAAATTTGGAAAGGTCAAATACTCAAAAAAAGAAAAATCGAATAAAAATACAGCCAAAAAAAATGTTGCAGTTCGGTGTCAGCTTTTTACACATACTTATTTTCCTATCTACAATTCTCAGTTGCTTTAAATAACGAAATAAACTTATATAAATCACGAAATCCAAAAATCTGAACTAAAGTGAAATTCTAAAGACAAAAAACGTTTTTCATGTCTGCTGAAATTTTTCAAATAAATTCTTATAAAAGCAAAACAAAAAACTTAAATATGTTATCTGAATTGTGCAACTTTATAAAAATTTCAAATTTAACATCAGACGGAGCAAAAACTTCGACATAAGAAATCGCATAATTATAATTTTGAAAAAATGTCGGCTTATGCATTCTTGTCTTCCTTAATTGTTTAATGCAAGAAAATGAAAAATCAGTTAAAAAGTTCATTTATTATATATAAAATTCATTTTATTTATAGTTATCAAATAAATAAAGCTCAATAAACATTTGGAAGAAATTTATAAATAAATAAATATTACTAACAAAGCAAGTGATGTGACTCATACAAAAATGTTCGCTTGTAAAAATTTTTCAATTACATTTTAATCTAGAAAAAGTTTATAAAACGCTCACCTTTGTTAAAACATTTTCGAAATGGTTATCCTGGTTTTAAGCTGATTTCTGCTACACGCATTTAAATCACTGCACTTGTAGTTGAATTCTATTTCTAACATAAATGACACACATACAAGTATAGCAGATACACCAAGGAGATAGTCCAATTAGTTTTGTTCGCTAATATTTAAAATTGTCATTTTTTCTTTGATTAATGTTTTTCGTTAATTTTTACAGATTTGTTTATTATTATTTTTACTGTTGAACACTAATAAAACATTTTTTAACTTTGTTTTTGTTTATCTCTTCATTCACTTGCTCACTTATTGTATTCGCTGCACTTAACTGTTTCTAGAACCAAATTAAAAATTCAAAACAATTTCTTTTAGTTAAATGGAATTTCGCATATTTTCGCATCGTTTGCTTTGGACACGACCGAACGCCTTCGAAAACCCGCTTCGACTGAATCAAAACAAACGATTCTCGTTGATTTTATCGAAATCTCGTCTGATTGAAATGCGACGTCGCCCAACACAAGAACACTTCCCGACTGCGACTGCGACGGCAACTGACACCGAGCGGCACAACCACGCACCGAACTGTTCTCGCACGAAGTGTTCTCACTTTTCAACACATGCGTTCGAATGCGAATGCAAGCAAAACTTTCTCCTTCACAACTTGCACGTAACTGTTTAGTGGTGCGAGAGCGAAGCGTTCTCCCATGACTGCCCCTCTGCTCTCGCCAATACGCATGACTGTTCTCTATTTTTGGTTTGTTTACAAATGTTTGCGGATAAAAATGTTCCTTCGTTGTTTTACTATATAATAGGAAATTAGAGAATCCTTTAAAGAAATATTTGGAAATTATATCAATTTTTTTTATAAAATTTTTTTTTATTTAAAATCACTTTTTGTATTTCCTTTGCACATATTTTTGTTGTTGTATTTTTTTTATTAGTTAGACATATTTGTTTTCTTTTTGTTAGTGTGCATTTTTTCTGCTCATTTGTTTGTGTTGGCGCCTCTCGCAGGTGCTTAACTTTTCAATTCCCATGTCTGCTTCCTTTTTGCAGTCAATCATTTTTCTTCTTACATTTCTTACATTTCTTTTTGTTCTTTTTTCTAATTTCACTGTTGCACATTTTCATTTTCGCATTTACATGAATATTCAGCTGATACTTTTTGCTTTACTTTTCTTTTTTGGTGTTGTTGCTGTTGTTGTTGTTGTTCTTTCAATGTTTTGTTTTTTGGTCATTGACATTGGTTTTTGTTTGACTTCATCTTGAGCTGCTGATGACGTTCGTTGTTCGTGTTGGATGTCAAAAGTCATTAACTCACGTGTCAATTTATCCCGTTCTGTTTTGTTTTCTTCTCATTTTTTCTCCTTTCGGAGCATTGTCCTTTTTGTAGTTGTGTTTGGTTGTATTCGCTGCACTAATTTCCTGATTGGATTTTTTGAGGATTTCGCAGGATATTCAACTTGAATGTTTCAGTTTAAATTTTGTTTCGTTTTAGTCAATATTTTTTGTTTGCACAAGTTTTATATAGAAAACGAACATTTTCTTTAATCGTATTCTTAGGCAAAAACTAAAAATTGTATATTGTTGTTGTTTTAAAGCTAGAGAAATACATATCCACTTTTGGCAAGTGGAGGAGAGATGGCAACTCCGGTGTGCAAAATAATATTTTCCATTTTTCGTAATGACGTTGAGAAGAAATTCCAGTTGAGTGAACACTTAAAAAGTAGATAACTGTTGTGACATTTTGTTGTTTTTTTCACCCTGTACCAAGGCATGACACTTGGCTTTACCATAAAAATTAATAAATACATTTAAATGCATTTGGCCGTTAAACCGCAAAGCCTGCAATTTAAAATTTGCACTTATGCACGAAAAATAAAAAAAAGCCGATAAATTTGCATTTTCATTTTAACGGAATAACCTCGATAGTAAAATAATCAAATAAAAGAAGAAGAAAGCCAAGGTCGAAGTCGCGTCAAGTGGAGTAGAGTGGAGTGGAGTGGAGTGGAGGTACCCGAGAGCTGGTCCTTTGCCAAGTGGCAACCGGCATTGGTGTTGCAAAATCGACATACATACATCGAGCTAATAAAAGTTTAAACATGCCGGCAAACGACGACGACAACAACACCAACTACAACTGCAACAAAACGGAAACGGAAGTGCACTGCGCTAGTGCGATGCTGTCCTAGGCACAGGCAGGCAGGCACAGGTACTCGCTGCAGCGTAATAAATAAAATGCCTGGCGGACTTGCAAAAAAAAACAGCGCGAAGCGAGAGAAGTGATTACTTCAACTGGTTTACTGCCAGCAGCGAGGACATGTCATGCCATATGGCAGTTAAATTACTCACACGTATGCATAGGGTACACACACATGTACAAACACATACATACACGTATATTGAAGTTATATCTACAAAGCAAAGCGATGGAGCAGAGAAAGTTAGTACAACAGTGAAGCAAATAATGAAATTTGCAAACAAAAATCCCGAAGTAATTGCATAAATAATGAAATGGAATCAACAATTTCAGAGGCTTTAGAAGAATTTATGAAAGTTTTTTTTATCTGTACATATCGATTTCTTTTCTATAAAAAAAATTGATACATTCCTCTTGTCGACGTATTTTGTGACATGTTTTTTGATTTCTTTTCTCAAAATTGTTAGATTTTTTGATTTCTTGTTTTAAAAATGTCATTATGAAAAT
This sequence comes from Suillia variegata, assembly GCA_949127995.1. Taxonomy (NCBI): domain Eukaryota; kingdom Metazoa; phylum Arthropoda; class Insecta; order Diptera; family Heleomyzidae; genus Suillia; species Suillia variegata. The sequence continues at coordinate 24,560,086 of OX421846.1, read as the reverse complement.
GTCAGCTGATCAATGTCAACCAACGAGAGAAGAAGTCACCTTTAGATTTTCACCACTAAACTAAATTTATTGCACAATAATTAATTACATTTCAAGTACTGTGCGACACTAACTTTCGCTTCCGTTTGTGCGACATGAAAAATTTAAAAGCTTCAAGACGGCTGCTGCGATGGCGTTAGCATAACATACAAAGGACATGTCTAGAGCAGGTAATTGAGTTTGTTCGGGAATTAGTTAACAGGTAAACGGGCAAATGTGTAAATGGGCTAATGGGCAAATAACTTTCAGTTAGCATGCAAATATTTTACTCAATGGCATTGTGCAACGAACGTTTGAGGAACAACGCATTCAGTCAATTTAATATTCGGCCTAAGTCCATTTATTTATAATGAACACACTCACATCTACATAAAATAATGCATTGAGCTACACATACATATGCGAGCCGAACGCGCACGCACACACATGCCAAAAGGCTGAACACTTCCGGCGCGGAACTCATGTTTGCGTCGACTGGTTTCCGCTTTATGCGAAGTAATTTATTTGTCTGCAACTTTTCGCTTTGATGTAATGCGATGTACGTGTGCGTGTATGTGCATTTGTCAGTTTGTGTATTTGCAATTATTTCGTAACTTTATTTTACGTTCGTTTGTCTTTGCGAATGCGAATCGCTTTGGCAAAAGATCAACGAAAATGACAAAGTCTGTCTCTATTTTCATCTATACCAAATGTGTAATAAGAGTCCTATTTCACAAATAAATATCAATGTTGACATTTATTTTACTATTGAAATAATTTGTCACATACTTTTAGGATGATAGAAAGAACTTCATACTCTTTCTTGATATAAATTCGCTTTATTAATAATTTTAGTTTTGGTATAATAGAAAACTATGTCAAACAAATATTTAAAAAAATATTGATCACAGTTTTTTGCGACAGGGCTCGGAACTGCGCATTTAACAATTTGTATTCCGCCGCTTTTAGCGAGCGTATAACGTCACTTTTATCTGACAAATGAAGTTGGCGGTCGTTTTGTATGCCACCGGAAATTACAGAATTTTGTGTGTGCAATAAAAAATATAAATGTAAGATTTTATCAGAGACATATTTGAACATTACTTTTGCAACACAAAACCAAGTCAATTTGTGTAGTGAAATTTAATAATTGTATACAGAAAGTAAAAATGTAAATCTTTAAATTATGTTTTAAGGGTGAAGTGAATCCGATATAATTTTAAGTTAAGAAAATTATAAAAAGATCGTATAGCATTCAAAAAAATTATATTCTGATATGCTGGATTGAAGTAAACCGTACAACTTTTTAGTTTAAAATATTTTTTTCATATGTAAACCATTGAGGGAAATGCTTTTGTAGCCTACTTTCAATAATTCTCTATTATAGTAAGAAGACGGTATCAATTCAGCTTGGTCTGATTATTTGTCGTAGTGGTGTGCTACTACTCGAATTATAATGCCATAATTTAAATACAAGAATTGACGAATTTGTCCGTGTGGTAGAAGAAGTTTTTCATCGTTGAACTGAACATATCCGCTTGGACAATAAAAGCCTTTATTCCAAATTTTAGAACGATATATTTAAAACTACAATTGAAATCAATTTGACAGACGAACAGACAGATGTACGGACGTACGAACGGATGGACATTATACTCTGCGATCGACGCTGATCATTTATGATTGTTACAAATGGAAGCCCAGACGCAGAATACTCAGAAATATTATATACTGCACATAACATTTCTTTGGAAGTTTTTATGTGATTAAACAAGAGCATTAATTGGTTAAGTTTTGGGTTATTAAAGAAAGTTCGCTACTTTTAAATTAAACAGAATTATTATGTAGATATTTTCGCTCTTTCCAACAAAATGTCACCAAATACAACAGCAATTGAAAAATTTAAAGATCAGTAGAAGTTTTCAATTGACACTAATATAACTTTTGAATTATATTTAAACAATTTATTATTTAAAAAAAAAACATTTATATTTTTATTGAAAAACTTAAGGATTTAAATTAATTGAAAAATTCATTTTTATGCTCAGTTTTATTATACGTACTGCAGTATAAATGTAAATTAATTCACTTCACATCAAATTACAGTATTTATTATTTGCTTGTATGTATGTGAAGCAGGTGCTCTTATGTATTATTATCTAAATAAATCTACTTGAATTAACTCATCTAAAAAAACATTTCAACAAAGATTTTGCAAAAAAAAATCCAACAAAGCACGCGCTACTTTCAACGAGAAGAAAAGGATGAATACATCACACACGTACGTTAAGCCTCAAAAATACAACAGCAACAAAAGCAAAAGCAAAAGCAAAAACACAATAACATTGATATCATAATCTCTAAAGCAATTTTGAACACGAATAACAGCAGCAGCAACAACAACAACAACAAAGACAACAACCCTTTTTACTTAAGAACAAACTAACGTAAAGAAGCACTTCAATCACGATTACTTTCACTACCACAAGCAACGCCACTACTACTGATGAAGAATACGCTTTATTGCTGTATTGCTGTATGCGTGTACGCGCGCGTATAATTACGGTTCAAAGCAGAACAAATTCGCAACGCTAAGACGCAAGCACACGCACACGCACAAATGATGCACGCAAAAAAGACAAAGGTACAAAGCCAAATCCTTAAAAAAGAAAAAATCAATACACACGCACGCACGCACAATGAGACAACTACAGACAAAATGTAATTTAATTACATTAAAGATAAGCACACTTTAATGGCAGTTGTGCATGCATGCATGCATGTGTGCTCTAACACATACGAGTACAATTAAATAAATGTAGCAAGCTGACGGCAAACTTTTTCACAATGTGATGATTTGTGGCAGCTGAAAAAGTGTACAAGGAAGCTTCGAAGAATAAGAAAAACTCAATGAAGACGAAGATGAAGATGACGAAACAAGAAAATGTGCTGTGAAGCTAAGCGAAGCGACGGTTGGAACGCACCTAAAGTTCACTTCAAAGTGCAAATTGTAGTTTGGCGCAATTACTACTCAACCGTTAATTTAAATCTGTCTTAAGTAGTTAATGGAAAGAGAATTACATTTTATGCTAACAACCATTTACAACTTTTTTTTTAAATCTCAGGTGAATTTACTTACACATAATATTAGAAATAAAAGCACTCATACAACACGTAGGCCAGAATTGTGTGCTACACTTTAAACTTGTTTCTTTTAAACAATTTAAACTTAAAAATATTTAAACGTATATATATTAAAATATGCAAATAAACTTGTCAAGAAGAATAGGAGGATGTTCTCTAAAGAAAACTTATTTGAAGAGACAAAATAAAATCCTTTAAACTTTTTTGACGATCTATTATATCGATACTTGCAATAATGTCGATAAATCAATACATTTTTCATCCTTACTATCATAAAATCAAACAGATAAAATAATGATTATTGTAAACTTACCAAAAAACTCTTTGCTTTAATTAAGCAGCTAATGCTCAGCAATTGCCTTCTCACCTAATCGCTTTCGTGTGTATCTTTTGGATGTATCTTCTGCTGTACTAAACCAAAAAAATACCACACACACAAATTACTTTAATCCATTTAAATAATAGAACTAAATTTTAAATGGCTGTGATAAATGAATTTGGGGTAATCCTCTTAAAATTTTTGATAGCCAATCATTTGATTTTATGTATGCAATACAGAAACAAGAAATTAAATTATGAAATTTAACTGTACACTTAAAATTTATTTTTATCAACTTCCCTTAAACGAAAGATAATCTTTGAACAACAAAAACTATTTAATTTATTTATTTATTTAATCGAAAACTTGTGGCTGGCATCTTTCACATTGCGAGACACATTAGCGAACACAGATATAAGCACTTAAAAACATATACACACACGAACATATACCACAACACATGCACACACACAGATACTGCACTCTTATACAGTAACTTTCGTAAGCAATAAACAGTAGCAGCGGAGGCGCCCTTTCGCCGCAAACCTCATCATCAGCCGCTAACACGTGTAAGGAAAGGTGTTGAAACCATGTCTGTGTTTGTATATGTTTGTGTGCATATGTGTGCATCTATTTTTGTTAATTGTTTTACTGTTGTTAAAATGTTGCTACTTAAAAAGTTTGTTTAATTTTATTTTACCAAATTGTTGCACTTTATAATTGTAATGGAAATAGTTTTTACAGTTTAAGCCACAACAAATGAAAAAAAAACAGTTAACTTCCAACGTTGGTCAAATTTGATTTAATGAATTTTTTGTTGTATATCCAACGAACATTGTCCGGAAGTTCAACGTGGCGTATGAGTCATTTTCAATTAGATTCCGGGCAAATATTTCATTTTTGTTGTGGCTAACTTTTAATTTTATATTTTAATATTTCATAAACATTTTAACAAATTGTTGTTTTCTTTTTTTTTAATAAAATTCAAAGCATTTTAATCTATTTCAGTTTTAGAAAGTGAACAATTTCCAAGTTGCATTCATTTACCTTTTCCATTTACTATTTTGTGTTTGTTTGCATGCTTCATTGTTGATTTTGTAAATATTACTTTAAGTGTTGTTGTTGTTGTTGCAGCTGTGGTGCATGTCGAAGTTTTTCATGGCAAAACTAATAAACTTTGCATAAGGGCCAACAAGAAATATACACACAAGGAAAAAATTGAGTTAGTTCGTTAAAAAACTATTTGAAAACTAATGCTTAAAAATCTGAAAAAAAATGTATGCATGTATGTATGAGTGTAGCTAAAAATTCACTATGTATGTGATGTTTTCGTCCAGTGTGTGTAGGTAAATTCGATTTCAGTCGTGCATGTCGTTGTCTTGTTTTTTACGATTTTGTTGTTATTTGCGATTGTTTTCTTTGGCGCTTGTGTTTTTGCACATCCAACTTCGTGTCGCAATTTGTTCACAGTTGATGAAAGGAAAGCTGGTTTTTCCGAAGAGTGATTTACAACTTTTTACCATTGTTAAGCTCGAAGCGCTTGTTTGTTGGATAACTTTTATTATGATAAAATTTTAATTGAAAATTGAAGGCCAGGCTTATTGTATTACAGTCGTGTCTGGGTAAAGTGAACACCCTATATAGTGAACACCTCGATATTGTGAACACCCAAATTTTTATTTTCAATTAACTCTGTTAATTGTATCGATTAAATGCTTGTTGTTAGAATTAAAAATTAATCCATTAAACAACAAATTAATTGTATTGATTAATTTGTTGTTCATAATAATCCGTTCTGCGAAGGATAATGAGCGGTTAACCTAGTTAAATCGAATGGAATTATTCGCATGAAAATGACCTCGCCCGCTTATATTTACTTAGCTACTACCAAATGCCAAGAATTAATCTTGCCACTGCCAAAACTCTAATGACCAATTGCAGTTCCAGTTAAATCGATTTCATAATTGCTAACTGCATACATATATAGTCGTACATATGTATATGAAATACAATACACTTATGCGGAGCATTATAGAAGCTTAACATTTTGACATTTGCAGTTTCTTGGAACTTTCGGAGGCGTTTAAACAATCTTTCGATTGAGCATCTGTCAATTAATAATAACTAATTACTTTGCTTTGCTTTGCATTTAGTATTACGTATACGCCACGTATTACTTTGCTAATTGACCAATTTCCGTTTTAAATATTTAGCTTAAATGATTTACTGACATTTTACATTTATGAATTGAATGAAAATAAGCCTAAAGGGTTTATCCATTTGGGAGAACCTGATTACAATTTTATTTATGCTCAAAATACTTTAATATATTTAAGTTAAGATCAATAGCGAAAGTGGTTGTTTCTTAAGACAAATCCGAAGAGAACTTTACTTTGTTTTAACTATTTGTTTCCGGCTATTTAAATCTGTTTAATACAAAATTTAAAGAAAACCCTTTTAAACATATTTTAAGACTTTTTTGATAGATGACTAGACCGAAAAAACCGTTTAATGGATTTCTGTTTTTCTTGGTGATTATAAATCGCTGACAAAAGGCACGAACTGAAATTTTTCGTTGCAAGTTTATTAAAAGTTTCTGGGAGCATATATCCTTACAAAAAATTAGAGCTTTAAAGCCAAAACTTACAATTTTATAGCTAATACCAAATAGCCAAATCTTTTATTTTTGTTCGTATTTTATAATACTTTCTGCTTGTCCAGTTAAATTTTAGAAATGTTGGTTATGGCCTTTGTGCATTTTGACGACGACATGTGGGTAAAGGTGCGAAGGGAATGATTGGTTAAAAGCTCATTCGTAGTCACTTAATATTTTCCAAATTTATAAATTAAAGTGCAACAACTTCGATAAGATTATGCCAAAGGAGATTACTGTGAATACATAAATTCATGAATAGACTATCGAGTCTGATTGTGTGTGTGACTAAGTACTGCAAGCCAAATGCAACAAAAAGTTTACGCATAAATCGATGATAATAATATTCGGCTTTTTGTGTGCGTCTTTTCCTACTAACAAAGAAGTAAATAATTATTTATTTGTTCCATTTTAATATTTTCATAAATATATGTTCCTTAAAAACCGTTAAGCTTTGTTTTAAAAATACATAAGTATTTTTTCATCAACGCTTAACTGAAAGCTGCTTAAATACTTTTGCCAAAACGTTACTTTATCTCTTTTTTTTTTTTATTTGCACTGGTTTTAAATATGAAATGTGTGCAACAAAATTGTGCGGAAATCATTTTTATTTCCTTTTTCTATTCTTTTTTTCGCTCTGCGAAAAGCGCAACCAACAAAAAAGAAAGGTGACAAATTACGTGTCAGGCGCAATTTGGTTTAATGCGTAGAATTACATTTACACACACACACACACACAGGTAGCATTCAAATTAAGCGAAATTGTTGCGCCTTCGGAAATAAGCTGAAAATCTGATTAGATTCCGTTTTTAATATGCGTTATTAAAAACGTTTTCTGCGGAAGCGCCAACAAATTGAGCGCATAGAAAATATTGTCTATATGCGTGTGCGCTTGCTTTTTCGCGCTTGTGTATGTGTGTTTGTGGTAAATTCGGTCACAACGCGCTGGCGACAACTTTTAATGCCAGCGGCGGCTGCGGTGTAAATAAGCGTTGCCACCTGTCGCTACCGGTCGCAAAATTGTAAAATATTTGCGGCTGAAAAAAGTCACGATGGCGCTTTGGTATTTCAAAATTGAAAGACAACACATCGCAGCGTTGTACTATTTAGAAACGTGCATGTGTTTGTGCATATACATGTGTGTTCGTATGTGTTCACATTTTTTCTTTTTTTTTGCTAACTTTTAAGCTTTGTCGGGTACAAGTACATCGTGTTCTTCAAGTGTTGTGCTGCATTGTTTTAAGCCTTCATGCCTCATTTAGATTTATTTCTTGAAGTTAAAGACGACATCGGATTGGCTTAAGGAAACTTTAAAACGCTTTTAAAAACGATTATTTTACAAAGTAGTAGAAAGAATAAAATTCTTCAATGAATGTTTATTTTCTCATTGAGCTCAAGCAAATTGTTGAATTATTGAAGGCAAGTCGATGAACGGGTACAACAGTTCGTATGAGTAACTTTTAATAGAGAATATTCTTAAAATAAAGTTGCTTGCAAATAACAATCGCAGACAGAGCGTGGCCAATTAAAAATTTAAATGCAAAATACTTTCAGTTCCGAAAAAAAAGAAATTTAATAACACAACTTAACACAAAACAGAGACTTAAACTACTTTGAGAAATTTAATATGAAAGCTTCATATATTCATATGCTTCCGAATAATACAAGTAATGCGGTATGGGCAGAACAAATTGTGTTATTAAGGCTGCAAGATTTAAGGTGAATTATTACTTTTTTCATAGATTCTAAAATAAGTTCTACAAATGAAATCAGGAGATCGATGTTGGAAAAAAATCGTTTTCTGTTGTTGTCAAAATAAGGAACATAAGTTGAAATATTTATATGAAATGGTCATTTGTGTTGAGGATTGCAATGATAACAAAATCTAATGGAAGAATTTTTGTCAATGATATGAAATATTTATAAATTAATCATTTAAAAGTTAAAACCGAATTTGAAACTAGTTAAAGCAAATATTTGTGAATATCTTTAAATAGACGTAAGCGTTTTGAATTGTATAAGTTTATAAATTAAAACTAAAATTACAATTAATTGTCGATACTAATTGCAGTTCTTTTTCATAATATACTCTCGTATATACAAAAATAACAATTAACACGCAGTTTAAACACTTAAACGCTCCTCAACAATTTTTAATTGAATTTCAATTGCGTATAGCAAAAACAAAACTCAAAACGTCACGCATTGATTTTTCGTTTTTCGTTTTTCGTTTTCCTTGTGTCTTTTTATAATTACAAATTTTTGTTTATAGTAAAAGAGAAAATTTAATACCGCGTTCATGTGGACGGACACACTGAAAAGCGTCAATTACATTTTAAGTGTTTTTTTTTTTTAGCAGCTCGTGATTCGCAAGAAGAATTTTATTTTTAATTAAATTAATTCTCCACTTAAGCATAGTGAGCACATGTGTGCCATAAAGCATCTGATGGCTCATTTGTGGCACCAGTGTTGAAAAATGTTCAATCAAAAAATGGAAAAATTTATTTCAGTGTTGAGATAGTGATTTTTTGTGTGTGTGTGTTTGTTTGTATTTTAAAAATGTTCCTCTTATATGTTCGAAATCTACATTAAATTCATTCAATTGTTTGTGGCCCCATCACACCTAAACCATCAAGAAACTTCGTGTAAATGTACTTTGGTGTTTATACAATAGAAGCATTATAGTTATAATAGAATTGCCACGCCCACCTACTACACTCACATATACGTGATTATGCAAACAAAATGACAAATGACAAAATTAATCATTTATGTTATACTACAAGCTGTACAGTCTGAAAGGACTGAAGGAACTGGTTGATATTATCTATAATAGTATTTAAACGAATTATTTAAAATTTAAATAATACATAAGTTTTTTATATAAAAAACTGTATGAATCGATATTTTAATGAATAATTGAATATTAAATAAGAAAATTATGAAAAAAGAAAATTTTTGAAAACTAAATTTTTTGTAAAACATTTCTTAAAAATTAAGCGATACTCAACACTGGCAGCTCAGAGTAATTTTGCGCTGCAATAAAGATATTTCGAATTCGATTCGTTTTTTTTTTTTTTATTTTGTTGTTGTTGTAAATTAAGTGTTGAAAGCAGTGAAATTAACACACAACGCGACGGCTACGAATTAATTGATTTCATTGTTTACAAGCGAAAAGCGCGAATAAAGCGAATGAGCAAATTTTTTACTGCTTGAACTGGAAAACTTGTGTCAGATCGCCCAACTGACAAAAAAAAAAACATTTTAAAAATTATTGTGTTTTTTAATTGTTTACTTTTTTGCAATTTATATTTATGATATGATAAATATTTGTTGGTAGACTGAATAATGCAGAAAATTGTCTGCTTGTGAAATTTATTTAAATTTTTTTTTAATACAAAGAAGAAGATGGCGAAAAAATCGCGCATTATTAAATGTGTCTCTCCCCTCATATGACGCTAAGCACGCCTCGCCCCCACCTTCAACAATTATTTGACAATTTACATTTGTAATCTGTCAAAACGTTTCATGCCCACTTTATCAACTGCTCACTCAGACATAACTCAATTTGCGCCAAGAACATTCGTTCGCCAAGCTTAAAAAAAACAACAAGAACAACAAAAACAAAAACAAACAAAAAATTACTTACGCCAACAACCTTTAGCGTTAAAATTTAAAAGTACTTTGGCAAATCCATGCCAAGTAAATATGTAACTTGCCAGCTGCACAATGAGAAGAATCATGTTAAATTAACATCAAAAAATATATTTCTTTTGACATTTTTTTCAAATATTTTACTTTTGTTGTTAAAGGGGAATGCTTCTTGGCTTAAAAAGAGGAAACTCTTTTAGGAAACTTTTTGTTTTGTCCAAAATCTAAGTTGGAAATTTTACTTTTTTTTTAACATATCTTTTTGCAAACTCATCTCATAGGTTCAACTTTAAAGATGCAGATTTAAGTTCTACGGATGTGCCACCATGCTCAGTACGGTGGTAGACACGAGATACCTAGGCGCCATTCATTCACTCATTCACTGAATGCGAGCGATCCGAAGTGATGCTGCGAAAGAATTGTGGCAAAATAATTGGATTCAATATGCAAATCGCTTTGACAATTTCTCTTCCGGTTTTCTGCGTCGGAACTGCACAAAAATTCTTGCGCCAAAGACGTCAAATTTACATTTTGACAGATTTTCAGATTTTCAGATTTTCGCATTTTGGCATTTTTAATTTTAATGTATGCGAAGGCATTAAAATTACTTCAAAACGGCAGGAAGCTTGTTACAACAACTTCTCTGTTCGCCTGTGTAAATATTTGCTCTAGTTTCGAAGCGCAAAATGAAAATTAAATTTCACTTTAACAACGAACTCGATTGTTGTAATATTTTATTATAGTTTTCTGTATTATTTTATATCAAATGAATCAGTTGCATGAACTGAAGATTTTGTTTGCATATATTTGAGCCAATTAAATTTATGCATTGCATGCCTCTTGATACATTCGCTTCATTGTCTGATTATGTTGAAATGAAGTGATTATTAGAATTGATAGTGCCGCAAGTTGAATAACTAATACAATGTAATAAATATTAAGCTGAAGCAAAATAATGCCAGGTCGCTCTTCGAAATGCTAATAAAGCTTCTAAGTAATGTGCAGTAAATATTTCAAGGGTGGGTGCTGAATTAGTTAAAAGTTAAGTTTTAAGTTAAGTAAAATTTGCTTTATTGATACTTAAAACTGTTAAAAAAAAATTAACTAAGTTAATAAACAAAATTAGATCATTTGACTGTAAAAAAATATTCTTATGTAAAAAACTAAAGTACTTCTCTTAAGCAATAACAACTTCTCCGGTCAAGAAAGATCTATCATTCAAGTGACATTTAAATAAATTTCTAACCTTAATGTTTACTTAAACCATTTTAGAAATTAAAACAATTCCACAAAAAAATATATTACCATTCAATTTGAATACTTTAGTACAGTATTTAAATATTTGAATTTGCACTGCCACATTCTATTCAAAAATTTCAGCCCAAATCTCCGCAATGTTCAGCTTTGTTGGTCGAAACCATTTGTTGAAGCTTTCAACATTCATTTTAGAATAAGTAACTAACTGTTCGCTTTCACAACTGCAACATTTGGTAAATGTTTAATGCTGGTGGGAACGTCGTCGGCAACTCTGCAGCTTACAGCAAAATACAATAAAACTTCAGAAGCAGCCAGCGACATGGCCAATAGACACGTACTTCGTGTATAATTTAGGAGCACTCGTTGTAGTTTTCAGGGCTCACTCGCAAAATGCTTCAACAAAGATATCAATAAGTTATTGAATGTTTTTAAAAATTACAAATCCATTTCGATACGAAAATCAAATTTTCAATTAAGAGTAAAATAAGTGTGGAACTTTTTATGGAGTCACTTTGGTATCCATATAAACCCTTCAGGGGACGCCACTGTTGCCAAAACTCATAAAACTAAATAGTTACAGAAATGGTCCAACTTTCCAATTTTAAAAAAAAACGGAAACATAAAATACAAAACTTGTGAAATTTTCAAAATATGTGAAGTTTGTCTTTCAACCATCTCCAATTGCCAATCAGCGTTCCTCCTCTGTCTGCATCTAAATATAGAAAATTATGAAAATTAATAACTAAAATCTGATATAGTGAACAACGAAAATTTGTTCTGCATTTTAGCAACATTGAAAATTTGCGTATGCAAAGTGCAGACTAAGGTGCATCACGGATTCGTGTTGCAAACCCGATGACACAATAAAACGATTTTTTTCCTAATGAATTTTAAAGCTGCAAAATTTTTTCCGTTTTAATTAATTTTAATGCGAGGCAATCATACATCCATGCCCACCGCCCCCCCCCCCCTTTTCTCATATCATACAAACATTTGAAATTAATTTTCACAGCATGAAGCCGTGAAGAAAGGTCAAAAAGCGTCAAATGCAGCAAAGTGTCAAGAAGTTTTTATCAAGTGATGGTGGGGCGGGGCGGGGCGGGGGGTTTAGTTGTTGGTATTCAAGCAGTTGAGGATGTCACACACACACTCAAATTTCTATTGAGAATTTCACTTGCAGCTAATTTGTTGTTGTTGTTGTGCACTTTTAGTAAAGTAGAAAGTTAATTCACGAAAAAAAAGAAGTGTACAAGTTTTTGTATTTTTATTTTTAAAGCGGTTTTTTTTTAAATAATAAAAAGGAATACATATAAAAATCACTGTAAATTAATTTATCTAGATACAAAATTTATTTTTTGTTTAATGTTTAATATATTTTTTTTATCTGTTATCTTATAGAATATATATAGAAAACAATTATGCCCCAAGTCGCTGAATAAAAATTAAAATAAGACTTTCTTTTGAGATTTATCTACACGATAATTATTCTTTGGGATAACTATTGTTATAATTAGAATATGCAAAATATATAATTTTTTTAAAAGTCTAAATCTCAAATGAAATAGTTGTCTGTCTATTATTTATAAGATTTATACTTCCTCAAAATCAAGACCGAGGGAAAATCACCGATTCACTTTTTTCTTCTCTTCAAGATTATCTTTTAACATTGTACAAAAATCTTTGCATTATCCTTAAAATTGCAGTATTTAAATTTAATGCATTTCAAAAATTCACAAATATTCAAATATTGAATTCAAAAAACGTTTTTAAAGGACGTCCTCGAAGCGCCGCCTGCAAATATTCAATTTCGCACCATTTGATCACACTTAATACCCAATTACCCAGTTTTATGTGCTGTATTGTATTTGTTTTTGTTGTATTCATGTGCCCTAAACATGCGCCTGTATGCAACACTTTGACGTGTGTTTGTATTTTAGACTCCTTTGTATGTGCGAAATATTGCTTCCGGTGTTATTTATATTCAAGAGTTTCTCTTTTTTGTTTGGGGGGGGGGGCGGCTTTATTTTCCGTTGTTTTATAAATTTACATGCATGGCCAGATGCCAGATATGTCTCAGTGTGTTTATGTGTGCGTGTGCCTGTATACGTTCACCCTTCCTTTTATTTGTTTTACCTGTTGCAATACCAAATAAATAAATAAATAAATGCAAAAATTCACAAAAACAATAAATAACGTTTTTCTAGGTAAATTGAAAACCAAACTGCAAATTGGCTCACATGACGTTCATGTTTTTATATTTTTCCCTTTCTTTTTTATTTCTTCTTCGCGCCCCTTATTTGTTTTTGTTTGTATTCAATTTGATTTTGTTGCTCTTGTTGTTGTTGTTATTGTTGTTGTTATTATTATTGCTACTTTCATTTGCAGAACCTGTCGCCCGAAGCGTCAAATATGGTTCAATATGCCAACATTTGATAACTGTTAGGCGTTAGACTGGTTTTGTTAAATTGATTTATTTTAAAAATATTTGACCAAACTGCCAACAACACAAACATTTCTTTTTTGTTCAGAACTTTATAAATGATATCTTTTTAACAGTTATTAAATGATCTGAATGAAAATATTTACATTCAAAAATTCCAATAAATTCGACAAAGGAACATCTGCAAAAATAAAATTTCGAACATTTTTTTTATAAAATTAACATATATTAAATAACTTTTTAAATTTAATTAACCAGTTTTTTTAAATCAATATTTTTTGTTAAGTCTTCAGAGAGATTAAAAAAACTTAAAAAAAATGAAATAAACAAACTTTACACAATAAACCAAATCAAATTAAAAAGGTTTTCAAATTCAAAACCAGATTACAATTGGTGTGTGTACGAGTATGTGTGTGTGTGTGTGTGTGTCAGATGTGGTATATCGCTGACGTACCAACAAACATATTTCATACGCACACATTCACTCACTCACTCACACATATGTTCGTTAGAAAGCACGTGTGTTTAAGTATTGAATATTAGCTTCTGGCTATGGCAGTGGAGATGGCAGCTCTTTTTCTTTTCTTTTTTTCTTGTTGTTATTGTTGTTGTTACTTTTGCTTAAGTTTTCTGTAATTTATTATGCTGCATCCCCCGAATTTTCTGATATGTTTCTGATATCTTTTGTTTCTTATCTTTGGCAATTTTCTAAGTTTAAGTGGATTTTTCTTTTATCCGCAAAATTAAGATTAATGAAGTCTTTTACAATTTCCACTGAAGTGTTTGTTTTTCTCTTCTTTCTTCGACTCTTGATTCACAGTGAATTTCCAGTTGAATCGCGAGCTTATTGAAAAATTCAAGATAAGTAAAAATATTTACAAATGATTACCGAGGAAGTGATTTTTCATGTAAACAATTCAATTGAATTGATCTGTGTAAGAAGTTATCACAAGAATTCGTATTCAAGTTACGATTAAAATTGTTGTTGCACTCAAAATTCTTTATTATTTTCTTTATTTTATTAATATTAAGATAAGGAAATATTAATAAAAGAAATATATTTCTATTGAGATTTCTACTTAAATTTTACTTAAGTTTATATTTTAAATGTAAAAAACACAAATTAAATTGAAGGTTAAAAGTAAATATTTTCGACATAGGTGGGTATCGTTAATTAAGGATTTAACTTCGTTAATCCTAGAAAAGTTAACCAAAAACTTAACTTCGTTAATCTCGTTGAAAAGTTGACTTCGTTGAAAATTTAACGTACTCGTACAAGTTAAAATATCTATATCAAAAACAACAAATAATTATTATTCAAAAACTCGATAAAAAATATTATAAAAATTTGCATAGAAAAGTTTCCACTCACTTGTTATTTTATTATCTATTTAGAGAAATTATGCATATGCAAGGGTAAATGAAAATTCGAAATGTCGTCAAATTTGAATCCAGTAAGTTTTTATCTAATTCATTTATAAATATTTATATTCAAGAAAAAACAAAACCAAGAATTTTCTGAATTTTCATAAAAAAACTTTAGAAGCAAATCGTAAATTGAAATCGCAATATTGGTTATAAATTTATATGTGTAAACAAAGTTTACGAGGCAAAATTGAGCATAAATGAGTGCTGCTATTAAATTTTCGATTTTACGTATTGTTCAGCTAAACGGTTAAATTATTAAGTTTTTAGAACAAAATCTTAAATAATATTAAATTTTATTTTATTATTTTTTTATAAAAAATATTGTTAAAACGATTTCTATTAAATTTCAAATATCTTTTATCCGCGACATTTAACCAAAGAGAATTATTGTTGAATGTGTACTCTTAAATCTGTTGTATACTTAAAGTACCCAGTATTTCTACACTCTCGCTCTTTTTGCTGCTCTTTAATACAAAAACCAAATACAATAAAATCGACTCTCTTTCATTTGGGCCAATAACAACAACAACAACAAACACAATCACTAACTTAAAGCGCCGAGTTGATTAAGACTGGTCGACGAAGAAAACACATAAATCGGATCCGCAAGCGTTTGGCTGCTTCTTGGTCAATTTTTAACTTTCAGCGTCATCAATTCTTACCACCGTTAGCACGACCTACCTCACTATCAAGTCCAGCAGAACAAAAAAGAAAACAACAACAAGAACAAGTACAAGTACAAGAACAATGCCGCATTCGAAAAGTTGGTGTCGTCTGTTAACATTTTCTAAATTGGTTTCGCGAATGTTTTTCTTTATCTAAACGGAAAGTTGAGAGGTTTTCGATGATTTGTTCTTTTGTTATTGTTTGTGGCGGCAATAAGTTGTCACATTCTTAACTTAATACTCGAAGTAATCGTTCGTTTTCAAGGTATGCATCGATTACAATGAAGATAATTCGGAAAGGAAGAATATTATGCAGAGTTGCGATTTAGAATACTTGGCTTAAAATCCTTCAAATTCAAAATGGTTAATTGAATCATTAAAACTCATGCTATAGTCAGTTAAAGGTAAAATCGTTCAGTACAATCTAGAGTAGTAATATTATTAATTCCTTTCAATAATGCAACTGTGTATTTCCTTACTATGCATGTACATACATAAATACATTTTTAATCGATTAAATTACGTTTAATTGAATACATATCGAATTGGCTTAATGATTTTGTGTGTAAACAAACAATTATTATCTTTAGACTGATAGTTGATAATAATGTCACATATAAACTTGAAAGATATGAACGAACGCCAATGACAATCGGGCATTTCATATCGTTCGGTCACGCTTTTTAAGTATAGAGCTCAGTTTGTAACCGAAGGAATTTACCAATTTGATAACTAATTGACTCATTTATTATGAAAAAAATTTATGAAGGTAACAACAAAATACTGAATTGAATTCTGTTTTTTAAACATATTTAGAAAAATACAATTATAACACACACTAAACTTTTGTAAAGAAAAAAAACTTAATTATTTTAAAAAGCTTGTTAAAGTAGAATGCATTATTAAAATATTCTCTGGTCATTTAGATCTATCAGTCATTTTGTATTTCGAACGTAAGGCAACGCGAACGTTTCGTTTGCAGACGATTTCGTCTTTCTTTCACAATTTTAACATTACCACAACGACAGCGAATGTCAAACAGAACTCTGCAAAGCCGATTGGAAATTTTCAAAGCACAAACGAAAGGTCAACGAGTTTCGGTCGAAATACAGAATGATCCTGTTAAAAACTTCAACTTAAAATATTATTAATACACTTTCAAGAGTTCAACAAATTTAGATACTTTTTTATGTTAAGCTTTCCTTAGCTGTACCTTTAAGAACGACCAGAAACTATTTTCTAACTTTGATTGAAGAAAACAACGCAACATTTGGTTTGAGTTTTTGGAATAATACATTTTATTTCATATATATGAGAAATTTTAAAAAATTTTTTCGAAACTTTTTAAGATATACATACATTTATATAAATATAAATATGAGTTAATAATACTTTTTTATTCTTTTTTTTAATATTTTTTGTTCGCACGAAAGGATTTTTAAACATTTCAAGAAATGTAAGATTAAATGCAATAACGTTTATAACAATAGTAACTGAGTGGACCACGAGGATAATTGATTGGATAAACATATAGGTCCCATGTTCCATCAAGTCATAGCTATCAATAGCTATTAGCTCTGTGCCAAGCTCTTAGTCCATAGAGACGCTGCAACCAGGGCCAAGCATTTTCATCAAAACGGGAACGACAATGACCATGACCATGTCCATGAGTTTCTGCATGATTTCTGTCGCGTGAATTGGAGCGGCTACGGCGACCATGATCGTGTCCTTGACTCAAATAACCATGGTCATGTCTATGCTTATGCCCATGTCCATGTTGATGCCCATGTCCATGTTGATGTCCATGACCATGTCCATGCTGCTTTCTCTGTCTTGATGGACTCCGTGAATGCGAACGCGAACGCGATCTGTTACGCCGACAAAATGTTTTATTTACTGGAATCGAAGCAAACGGTATCATGCGATGTCCATGATAATGTCCTGACCAAACTGGACACGACTTTGCAAGGTCACGGGAACTGGAACGTGATCTTGAACGACTAGTTTGACGATCATGGTGATGGTGACCATGAGAATGGGAACGTGACCTATTACGTCCACTGCATTGGACTCCAGCTGGAAACGGAGGAAACGGCATCATGCGATAATGTCCATGGTGTCCTGGTCGAATCGGGCACGACTTGGCGGCATCACGTGAGCTTGAACGTGATCTTGAGCGACTAGTGTGGCGATCACGATGGCCTGCCGAACGTGAGCGACTTATCTGTCGACGACCGCATCTTTGTCCACGACCATGTCCTCGCTTATGTTCATGTTTCTTGCCGCCATGTCGCTTAGTTCGACAATCACGGGATCTTGAGCTAGAGCGAGATCTTGAACGGTCGTATTGACGTTTTCCAGCATGCTTCTGCGCATCGTAAATACACCGACGTCCTGATCTAGAGTTTGATCGCGAGCGGGAGCGACTTGCATGTCGGCGATGTCCTTTCTGCAGGCCCGTTCCGTGAAAAAACTGCGCATATTCACAAAGGCGTCGACTACCGCCACCATGATGACGAGAATGATGACGGGAGTGATGACGAGAATGGTGACGGGAGTGACCACGTGAATGACCACGAGACCTTGAACGATCTCGGCCACGCGAGTGTCCACGTGATGTGGAGCGATCTCGTCCACGCGACGTAGAGCGATCCTTTTTGCCATGATGATGATGCTTCACCTTCTTGCTGCCTCCTTTCTTGCCATGATGATGGCGAACGTGCTTTCCTCTAGCCTCGACCTCATTAAGATCGCTTTCGCTAGAACTTGAACTCGAGCTAGAACTGCTAGTACCGCTGCTGGTACCGCTGCTGGTACCATTGCTGGTACTACGATCTCTACGTCCACGTGAACCAGAACGAGACTGTGAGCGAGATCGTGATCGATTTCTGCCACCGTGATGTCCTCGCTTTGACTTCTTTTTCTGCTTTTCTGAGCCCTTCCGTTGCACTTGTGAAGCTAGCTGCTCCATGGCTTCTTCCAACATACTTTGCGCCTTATAAGTCTGCTTCAGGGCTTTCTGCAACAACTTCATGCCAGCGTGCTCCGTTCGTTGGCTGCGACTCGAGGTATGCGGCAACTGTTGCTCTTCTTCGCAACAGGCTTCACAGTCAACAATAACGGGATCCTCCTTACCGGCTGCAGCTCTCGCCTCGCTTTCGGACATTTTAATAAGATTTCACAACAAACTGAGGGAAACTGTATCTAATGAATTAATTAGTTTGTTTAGTTTTTGCGATTTCCACTTTTGCGTTGCAGTTCTCTTTTGTTGTCTCTACTGTTGCTCTTCTGCTGCTCCAAGCGATGCCACCAATTGAACTGATAACGACTGCTCGCCGGCCGGCGTCTTTTATACTTGCTCGCTATATCTTATCGCTACCCAACCTCAATATCTATCCACTTGCACTCGTCTTACTCATTCATTCGTTTTGTTTGTTTTTATTTTAGCTGGAACTAAACGTTTGCGAAACGTTTGCTCTCTCGAAGCTTATACGTTTCGATTGTAAACGTTTTCCACTCTGTTTACTTGTGAACTAGGGTTCGGATTTAAACAACTTTTGGCGAAATATACAATTGTGATAAATATATACATGTATAAGTATATTTGACTGTGACAAAGCTAAAAATATCAATAAGAATATTTTTGGATATGTTAATCAACAATAAATGTGCTTATTATAATTCGATTATTATATTTTTCTGTATTATTGAAGGTGGTGTTGTCAGGTTATCAGGTCATGCTAATTTTTCGTCAGTGGATTAATTTTACAACCCGAATAAAATTTAAATTAGATATTTGCAGTTTTTCATGCTTCCAGAAAATGAAAGTTTGGGTTCGATTTCAATTATCCCAGTATTTTACCTCCTTTTAGATAATATAGTCTTATATTATATCTTAAATCAGGTCGATAGCTCCTCAACTCATAATTCGACGCCTCCTTAAGAGGAAGACCAATCTCAATATACCCTGAGCTGGGAGCCATGGTTGAATAATAAATTATTAACAATGTTAAGATTTCTGTATTATTTACATTGTTTTTTTTTCTATTTACTTAATGTTTTTGTAGCGACCATGGCACAAAAATTAAATTTTCAAAAAGAGAAATAATATCGAGGTGGAGAGGGACAATTTTAAATTTTTCTCACCTTACATTTATTACACCATAGTGTGGCAACCGTTGGAATATACAAATTTATATGATAATGGAAAGCTTATGTCATCGTTAAATTTTTGAAAAAGGAAATTAGCCATAAATATTTAAAATTATTTAAAATTTTTATTTTTTTGATAAACCATTAGTTTTTATAAATGTCTAAAAAAATGTTAATAAATTCGAACCCTATTTAACAATAAATGAGTGAAGAGAATTATTATAGGAAAAAGTGTAAACGTTTAAGAACGTTCGAATACGTTGAGCGACGATGAGTTGTTGTCGTAAACAAGTCGTTGCCGTTGTTGTTGTTATTCGTTTTGGTTTTTGTTTTGGTTTTTGTTTTGGTTTTTTAATTTCGCGGTCGTTTTTGTTTTGGTTTATTTGTTGGGCAAAAGTATTTGTATGTGATTATATACTTATGTATGTTATCTAAATATACAAGTATATAGTATAAAACAATAGGTACACTGCGAAAAATAAATATTAAAGAGGGTGATAAAACTTGCCCTTCTCCTTGTGATATTTCAATGGTTTACTTATCTATTTTAATATATTTTTTCCTTTTTTACAACCAATTAATTCATAAAAAGTGGGCGTGATTAAAGTTACCACCACTACCATACGAGGATGAAACAATTCGGAAAAAAAATTTGATAACTCAAAATAAACTGGAATGTAAATTGTATACAAGTACAACATTTTTGATGAATTTTAAATTTAATATAACATGGAGAAGAGTATTTGAGCTTTATTTTAGTCAATAATAATTCTCTTAATAGTTAGCATTTAAAAAGCTAAGCTAGCTTGCGTATAAGCAGCGATAAATGTATAAAAGAAGAGACATTACAGTCAGTCGATCAATTGTTGGAGAGACACACACTAGCACAGTCAGACAGTGGCCAAGTCATTTAAGTACCAAGTATCTAAGGTATGTGCATCAAAAATCTCGACAGAAATTAAAATTTTGCATTCGTATCAAACAAATTGTAAATCACTCTAAAATGGGAAGTCTCGGGCAGGCCACGATAACTGGATTTTTATGTTGCATGTGCGACGGTTTGCATCGTACCGTTATTCTTATCTACGGCGACATAGGGTCACATTACAATTTGGAGGAGAAATTAAGACGTACGATGGGTATTGCAGTCGAGCTCAGCGACCAACAACCTAAAACAATCTGCGAGAATTGTATGGATTATCTAAACTTCAACCATACTATGCGAAAAGGAAGGCGAAGAAACCGGATGAGCCCCTTAAGGAGGTTGGTGCAAGACCCAGAATGGTCTCAAATTCAACCAGCACAGGCGAGTTGTGAAATAGCTTATCACGAGTGTTAAAGTGATTTAGTGCTTCCTGACTAATATCGAATTATAACAACGTATCACGTAATAATTTAGGCCGCGAACAATTATTATCACCGGTGATAAAGTAATTTCCTACCTAGCTTAGTCGGAGTAGGGGGGGTTTAATAAAAAGGAAAAAAAACTATCTTTATGTTGTGCACTCTAGTTGCGGATTCGGCAATAGAGAACCGAATCCTCACACGAATCTTAACGACTAGATTCTTTATTTCACCGTGTTCACGTCTGAACTTGGCTCGAGTGCGAGACGGACAAAACAAACTAATGACACTATAACACCAAATAGAAATATTTAAAATGGTTCTAAACGAACCAAAACAAGTTAAACTATTACTACTAATAATACGGCTCGACTGCCGCGCAAAATATAGCTAAACACTACAAAATATACTCCCTTAATAAAGCTTTGGCTTAGTTGTTCGCCCTTGGGATTCCTCATGAAACTCCTCGCACTATTTTAATATACAGGATGCTCTCCTAGCACCAGTAAATCTTCGAAAATCACTTTAAAAAAAATCGCATTCGTTCAAACTCGCTGTTCAAAACGAACTGACCAAAACTGCGATCCTTGCAGATTTTGTTCCATTTTCCCAAAAAAGTGTGAAATGGGCTATCAGCCATTTTAATGCAGAGAGTACGGTTTACAACAAACCAGAGTCAGTATGAGGTGACCTGCCAAGAACCATGTACGAAAATTCCCAAAATGGGGATTTCTATGAAATTCTGGCAAAGTACAGACCTCGCTCCCACCAAATCAAAAATGAACTTTGGAGGCATCTGTGCATGGTCGGCGTCATTCTTGGCTCCACAAGGGGCATAAAAACGAGGGAACAAACAAAACTTTTATAAGTATAATTTGACATAAACGTGTCCTTGTCTTGTTCGTATTTGGTCACGACTGTCTGTCTCGTTCGTAAATCGCTGGATACTAAAACACACGTTTTAGAAAAAGGAGAAATCCCAAAAAAAAATTTATATGATACAATTAAGCAACCTTATTGAGAATATTATTCTGGTAACTTTTATTTACCACTACACTATTTTAGTGTTCTAATCCTATTAACTTATTTAAAATCTAAGAGCGACAAACGATCTTTGAATTTTTCGAGATCGTCTGTGTACCAAAATAACCAATTAAAGTTACTAGTGCTTAATTTTAAAATACAATATAACAAATATAATAACAAACGTGAACAACCCTAAACGTTTCCAAAATTTACTCAGTTGCTCCCAGGCATAACAGAAAATTTTAAACAAAGTTTCAACAAAATATTTCTAATTGTACTCAAGATTTCATGGTAACACACAATAAGAATTTTTTTAAAAGTGGGCGTGGTCATAGCTCAAGTCATCTAGGGCATAAGAGCATCCAGTCTAAAAAATTTCAGCTCAATATCTTTAACGGTTTCTCACTATCGTGTTAGCAAAAAATGACAGACGGACAAAGCTAGATTGACTCAGTTTTTGATTCAGATAATGAATATATATATAAATATATATACAAACATTTGACCAAAACCAATTATCACCACTGTGTGGTGTATAACAATTATATTAATGCCTTACTTAATATTCTTTAATGAAATAAACAAATTTGAATTTTTTTTTAATAATTTATTGAATCAATTTGAATATAAATTTTTTTCAGCAATAATTTTTTTAATAGTAGAGTTTAGCTAACAATGAAAACTGTTAGCAGCGCACTTTCTCAACATAACTGCCGGAAAATGTTTACCCACCAAAATTGGTTGGGCTCTGATGACTATTGTTGTTATTTAATTTTACATTTATTTTTTTATAGTTTTAATGTTTTTTTTATATTTTTATTAAGTTAAAGTTGACGGTTATTTTAGGTCGGATTAATGTCTTGGGCAGCTGTGTGATCTACCGAACGGTTCCGCGCCAAATGCTCGTCCAATCCATGGCATATCACGTGCTCCACATCCTTCAAAGCGTGATTGCATGCCATGATCCAAATTATGTCCATGATGTCTTTCACGTAAATGGCAACGCCCGCGACGGTCATCGAACTGCCCACGTGCAAAGTCAAATTGACGACGACGATCCCAGCAACCAGAAAAGTCTGGGAAACCTCGCCTCATTGCAAAATCACCACCACGATGATGAAGTCCAAAATGACGACGATCGCCAGAGAAGTCTGGCATGTTTCTAATGTCCCGCCTCATAAATGGTTGAGGTCCATGTCCTCGAATGTGGGCTAGATGCCATTGACACAACTGGGGACGAGGATCTCGAAAGCGTGGCATATCCATACATCCCGGCATCGAAATTGGCTCTTGTCCACGTCCTCGAATGTCTGCTAGATGTCTTTCACATAAATGAGGACGTTGATCGCGAAAATCTGAGAAATTCCCAAATCCTCTCCTCATGAACGGAAATTGCATATCATGTGAATTGGGACGTTGGCCCCGACAATCTGGAATATCCATGAATCCTCGCCTCATGAATGGATGAAAAGGTAAGTGTCCGAAATTAGGACGATGTCCGCCACGGTGTTTGTCACTGTGAGAACGTCCGCGAGAGTGACCGCGTGAGTGACTACGGGAATGTCCTCGTGATTGACCGCGCGAATGCCCACGCGACCTTGCGCGATCTCTCGATCGATCTACGTTATGATGACGTGAGTGCCGCTGATACGTTACTTCCTTGCTGCAATGCTTGTCTTGACCACGCATTGCACATGGTCCTGCGCTTGTGCTACGATCTCTTGGTCCCCGCGATACAGAGCGTGAATGAGAGCGGTCTCTGTGTCCGTGATGGCCTTTCGGTGTTCTCTTGCTCTTCTCCTGTGTATCGCTCTCACTGGAGCTGCTTGTATCGCTGCTCGTTCCATTGCTAATACTACGATATCTGGGTCCACGTGAAGTAGAACGAGACCGTGAACGATTTCTACGTCCATGATGTTGCTCCTTCGACTTGTTCTTTTGCTCCTTTTGATTTCCATTCTGCATTTGAATGGTCAGCTGTTCCATGGCTTCTTGCAACTTGCGTTGAGCTTTGTAGGCCTTTTCCATAGACTCCTGCAAAGCATCAACATTTTTTGCTTTTCTTTGACCTTTGCTCGATGTATGCGGCAATTGTTCTTCCTCATCGCAACATGCTGCACAGTCTACAACGACTGGGTACTCATGTTCGACTGGAATTGAGGTCTCAGTTGTAGTCATTTTCAATTGAACTTAGTAAATTGCTTTATCAAAATAATGCTTTAAAAATAGCTTCTTTTACTCTGAACAAAATTACTCTTTATATAGACAAGTAAGTAGTTCTCTTTGTTTTTAGCTGGTGTGAATACTGTTTGGGTGTTTTAATCGCATATGCTGCTATCGTTTCGCTAGTATCGCTTAGATTCGCTAAATGCTGCCCATTGACTGATGACGACTGCTCACCGACCGGCAACTTTTATACACAATTAACCCACCCCATTTCTTATCTTCGCTCTTCGCTCGAGTTATCGTGGAACGTTTGTAAACGTTTACCAAGTTGTTCGGCTCCGAGTCGTGGTTGTTCGTGCCTTTCTTTAGATTAAGCCGATTCTCGGAAAAGGCATTATTTCTATTTTTGGCAGTGATGCGATAGAAAAGTCATGTACAACCTTGAAATAATTGCGTTCAATTGCGAAATGACCCATGCACCATGGTCAAATTTGATTTGAACAACAAAGTTGCGTAATTCTATCCTTACTTCTATGTTTAATTTTAATATGCACAATATATTATAAATTAATAACCTTTGTTTAATGTTTTTCAAAAAAGAAAATAAAATTAATTTACAAAATCTAGATTCCTAAAAATTGACTTAAGGAACCTCTTTGAAAAATTTAGGATCGGTATGTGAGACGAATTACCCAACATTAAAAAAGAAAAGAATCTGACACAGTTCCTCTGAAATACAATATAAAGGAAAGTATTCATCAAAATATTTGGATATTTCAGTGTCCATAAATCTTGTAGACTTCTATAAGACTATATTTTCGGATATATTGTATATAAAAATATCTAAATAAAAAAGTTAATAACAATCCAGAATAAGTGAGGCCCAAAATTGAAAACAATTTCTAAAAGAACGTAGATTTTCTTATATAGATCTAAATATTATTTGAACATCATTAAATCAAAAACCCTTTAATCCAATTTAAAAAAAAAATGATCTTTTTATGTGTTTATTAAGTTGAAAATTTTTTCAAAAGGGTTACTCCCTGAGCTTAAAATGTCCTTTAAATGAACCCAAACATAATTTTAAGGCAATTTAATTTAGAGCGCTTAAAAATTTGGGTATTAATTTAAACAAACGATAAATACAAACATTCTAAATCAAAAATAGATATATCCAAATCTTGTTTCTCAATTTATGAGCTTAAAATCGCTTTCACGTTTTTTCTTCGAGGATTAAAAGATTTTGTTGAAATTGTTTTAAATTTTAATTCGTAACAATTTTTTTAATGGATTTATCGGTTTTTTATTGAAACAATTTGATTACGGGCGACACATCAGTAAAATAGAGTAGCAAGTAAAATTTACAATATACAAAAACAGAAAGCTTCTTTATCGTAATTGTTTTTGTTTAAAATGTACTTTAACCATTTTACGAGTATAGGAACTTTGAAGGGTTGTTTGTGCTACTGTGCTAATAATCAAAAATCATAAATGAAAGTGTGAAGTCGGAGAGATAACGAGAAATATTTGGACTCCCTGCGGTATAACGTACGCCACAACATAAACCCTTAAACAAAGGTTTTCGCTTACGACTATAATTTAAACATGATGCAATTTTTGTTAAAACTTATTTCACAAATGTACGAAATACAAAAAACAACAACAAAATAAAAGGGCGTCTGTTATTTTTGTTCATTATCAATTTAAGTTCATATTTAGATTTATTTATTATGCAGTTTGTTTTTGTTTTTTGTTGTTTTTTTTATATGCAATATAATGTTTCGACATACGTAAATAATAATTGTATTTTGCAATAAAATGAAAAAAGAGCATACATATGTATTGGTATAGTATACAATTAAATATTTAAAACTTTTACAATATTTCAAACTTGTTTTTTTTCTTTTCTTTTCTTTTGTTTGTTTCCAAATTCTTTGCTTACGTTAGTAAAGAGCAACAAAAAAATGTATTTTTAATGCCTAGTATGATGCATTTAACCAAGCCCAGCTAGTCAATAAGTTTACACACAAGTATTTAGGTAAGGTTTTCTTGAAATTATCCAAAACAGAATTCGGCACGTGGCTAAGCTGTTTTTTTTATATATATATTTAAATTGTTTTTTTTAACGATTTTGCAAAAATCGATGCACGTTAACGGTTTGTGGCAATAGTAACTTTTTATAAATATATTAAGAGTTTAAAAGCGAGTTTAGGCCATAATTGGGAAATACAAATGAAAGTAGAGTATTTAGGAAAGCAGCAAAATCGTACATTTACAAAAATTTAAACGAATTGTTAAGAGTATTAAAAGTGTTGTAAGAGATGTGCTCTTTCAATTTTAGTTGAATCGATACTTTAGAATTAACAATTGGAATTTTTTTACATCTTTTTGATTGCACTCATTTTACAACAGCTTTTAAAACTATTTAAGCGCTAGAATCTAATCTAATAATTAAATAAACCATATTTTAATAATCAAACAAAATATTAAATTTGTTTTTAACATTTCCAATTCGAAATTCAATTTTAATTTGTGTCTTGATTGTACGGATCGTTTACGACCAAAAGTAAATGAAAGAAAAGTTATTTTTACATTATCAATCAATTCTCCTTTGCACCGAGTTGCCTGCCGCCTTAGTTATTTTTAAAACCATTTTTAATATCGTAATAAAGTGGCAAATGTCATAATTAAAGCGCGAATACAATTTTTGTTTAATTACCAGCTTATAATGTATAGACGTTAATCTCAAAGCGTTTTCATAAACATTTCAAATACAAGTCAATCAATAAAATGCATAATGTATTGTTCATTTGACATGAAAAAAAGTAAAGAAATATTAAAAATTCATTCAAATCAAACAACTTTAAATTTTTGCAAAATGGATATTAAACATTTCGAAATCTTTAAATGCAGCACTTGCACATGCCGTTTAGTTTACTGCATCTTCGTATTTAACTTCTTGCTAACCTAACTACATATCGATTGGATAATTTTATAAATATCGATTTTTTTCGTTTTGTTTTTTTTTTGTTTGTTTTAATTTTCTGTTTTAACGCTTAAAAAAGTGCAATTTTATGTTTAAAATTTTATGAATTAAAAAAAAATGGTCTAAACCAACATCGTTGCCCCGAATCCACCTAAGGGACTTTAGTAAATACGCTCGTAGAAAAGCAAATACGCCTGCGCTTTTAAGACCGACTCCTCGTTGACCTCCTGCACGCGTGAATCGGACACATAGTACCATTTACCGAGCGGCACTTGCACATTGCGCGCCTCTTCGTCGCCGCCTACAGCGCCTGCTTCTTCGTCTTCGGCACCGGTGCGTGGCGTAGCGGATTCTTCCTGTTCCGAGGACGAAGATGAAGATGATGACGTTGTAGATGAATTTGAGAAATCGTCGCTATCGTCGGCGGCCTTCATGCGCAAATCGCGCGCCTTCTCCTTCGCCAGCAACTCATCGAGTTTTTTGCGTTGCTCATCGTCCTGATCGAGTTCCGCCTTACTGCCCTGCGGTATAAAGCGCCAGCGTTTATCATCCTCTGTCAGTTTTGAGCGTACCTTTACATAAGCGGTATAATGACCGCCATACATGCCGCCCGAATGCTCGACAATGCCATATAGAGCGTAGAGCAGCTTTTTCTGCTTGCGATCGATGTTCGGCAGATTCTTAACCTTCGAACCGCAAAACGGCGCCACGTCCAACACCATTGGAAAACTAACGGCGCGCGTCAATTTGCGAAAAATGCAACGTGGTCCGAGCTGAAAGCGTTTCAAATGTAAAATGAGCACCGCAGGTGGACTAGAGACAAGAAACTGTTTGGTTGCGTTTGTATTGACCGTCTTCGCTTTTGGATCGGAGCCGTTTAGACGCAACGTGCACTGTTCGCAGCCTACTTTATTGTTGCCCGTCATTAATTCGACGGCAGTAAAATTGTTGAGGCATGACTGCACCGAACATTCACCATCCTCGCATGTGTAACGCGGCGCTATCGTTGTGCTCCAGTCGGAGTAGCTTTGGGTGCGTTGGCGTTTCGCACGGACACGCGTAGCCGCCGCCTTTTGATCGCCAGCATCGCTGTTGGCGTTTAGTTGCAATTCATTGAGTTGTGTGGCAAGTGCCGCCGATGAGGAGTCGTCTTTAGTTGTGGTTTCGCCGTTGGTTAGAGACAACGGCGACGCTGCCGTACCTTCCATTGGACTTATTGGCGTCTCGGCAAGCGAGAGTTGGCGTACGATGTGGGCACCCTTTTCGCTGAGGCCCAGCGCAAGTACGCTGTTGTTTGTCGTTGTGGTTGAGTTGGTATTATTTACGCGGTCATCCGTAGCTGCGGTTGTCGTATTTGCCGTCGTGTCGGTTGGCAAAAGGCTGACTACCGCATTGGCGGGACTAGTGGCGATTCCAGAATCTAAAATAGAAATGCGAGAATTTAATTAGTGAAATTCACTTTTCAAGGGATATTCAAATAAAAAATATTTTTGATTTCTTGAGTTGTGCCTCTTTTGAAGTGGCTGGGCGACTAAAAACAGTCATTTTTAATTTTTAAAAATGATTTTAATATAAATGGAATAGGTATAAATCAAAATTCGTAAAATCTGTTTTCAAATATTTTAATTGAAGTAATGCATTCTATGTCATTTTAGATTGATTACCTACTATAATGAAGACAACGCATATACAATTTTTAAAGCAAAACAACTGAGATATTTTATATTGTTTCAAAAAAGATATTCTCAAAGAGGTTTTAATAAGAATTATTAGGCTTAATATTCAAAATAAACTTAAAATTCTGATCAAAAGCCGACAAATTCTAATTGAATAATTTAAATTAAAACTATATATCAACATTTTGTTATGCAATTTGTAAATGTATTAGTCTTATTTATTTGTTTTTTTTTTTTTAATTTATGTTTAAAGTTTTTAAAGTAAGAACTTAAGGACGAAATTTGTTTTTTTTTATACTCTTAAACGTAACTTTCGATAGATTATTTAAAAAAATATTTAATAACATTTCGATATTTGTACCACATTCAATGCTATTAGCCCTTATTTAGATATGTAATAAAGGAATTTAATCTTGGTTTTTGGAATTACACAATTCATAGGGATTATTTCAACACATTTAAAAACTGGAAGACACACACACAAAAATAATCATTAACACACACATGTGCGATTATCTCTAAACTCATATCATCGACGAAAATAGAAATGACACAAAAACCGATTCAATTCGAAACAAGGCACGAACAACCACGATTCGTTCACGAACAACTTGGCATGCAAAACGTTTACAAACATTGTAAACGTTTACAAACGCTTAATGAAAGCTAAAGCAAAAAGAGATAAGGGGTTGCTGCATATAAAAGCGACCGGCCGGCGAGCAGTCGTCATCAGTCAATGCAAAGCATTAAGCAAAACTAGCAATACGATAGCAGAGCTATACGATAGAGAACCCAAACAACAATCAACAACAAAAAGCAAAAGAAAATAAAGAGAATCACAACGCAAAAGAGAATTCTGCACTCCAATCAAACTGAGGAGCGAAATCATCGAAGTGTTTTTTAATAAAAAATCTCTTATTTCGAACAAGTGAAGTAATTAAATCGCAACAAAAATATGTCCGCAAATGAGACCCCACTACCAGTCGAAGAGGAGGATGCAGTTATTGTCGACTGCGCCGACTGTTGCGAGGAGGAAGAACAGTTGCCGCAAACCTCTAGCAAAGACACAAGAGAAGACAACAGTGCGGAGGCTCTGAAAAATGCAATGGAGAAAGCTTACGAGGCTCAATGCATGTTGCAGGAAGCAATGGAACAATTGGCTATGCAAATGCAGAATGGCAAAGAAAAAATAAAGAACAAGAAGTCACAGAGGCAACATCATGGTGGCAGAAATCGATCACGCTCACGATCTACTTCACGTGGACCTAGAGATCGTAGTGTAAGTAATAGCTCCAGCACTGGTACGGGCAGTTCAATTGACAGCGATACAAAGCAAAAGAGCAAGAAGACCCAGAGACAGCATCACGGATGCAGAAAGCGCTCACGTTCACGCTCTGCCTCACGAGGAGCAAGAGATCGTAGCAGAAGTAATGGTCCCAGCGATTGTCCGTTAGAATGTGCCAAGGAAGTACAGCATTCGCGGCATCATCATGCGGATCGGTCGAGAGATCGCTCAAAGTCGCGTGGACACTCGCGTGGGCACTCTCGTGGCCGATCGCATAGCGACAAGCATAGAGACGGACACGGCAGACAACATAGTGGACACCATCAAGACCGACATCATCATGGCGGACACCATCGGGACGGTCGAGGCATATGTGAAAACTCTCGTGTTTTTTGCGAGACGGGCCTTCGCAAGGGGAGGAATCGAAGGTCTGGCGTCAGTCACACACGGTCGCATTCTAGACCAAAATGCCAGGATTTTCTGGATGCGTATTTTGACGGGAAACGACAGCACAGCCACTCGCAATCGCGCATCTTTTCTAGATCCCGACATTGTGGATCTAACCAACATGACAGAAATGAATATGAACATAAGCGAGAACATGATTATCAAAAAATAAATCGATCTCGATCGCTCGGTCATCCTGGACGCCGCGGTCGAAGCACTAGTCGTTCAAGGTCACGCTCCAGCTCTGAACTGAACAGATCGTCGCCTATTTGTCAAGAACATTACCACGGATGTCATGGAATGACGCCGGAGTCATTTACAACTTTTCAAACATTTTTTGGACGTTCACATTCGCCCAGGAGATCAAGGCAAAAAGACCATCGTGGTCACAAACAAAGTCAGCGAAGCTATGTAGGATATCCAGGCAACATTCGGGAACATTGTTCTTTAATAGGGCGAGGCTCTATAGAATTCCCCTTCAACGGCCCACGTCCACATTTATGCAAAAAACATTTAGCTTTAATTCAAGGACAATTTATGAGACGAGACTCAACGGATCATCTTGATTTTACAAATCGTGAAGTTAATGTATTGCCTTGGATTGGGCGCCATTCCGCAAAAAAATCTTTTCGAAAAGCTCGTAGCTGTCCACGAAGTTAAAATATAATATAATCATCTACCTTTAATTAACGCTAAAAAAATATAAATAAAATAAATACATAAAAAAAATAAAATATTCCAAAAACAATTTAACCAAAAAAACTTTAATGTTTTAATGCTTTCGAGCCCAACCAATATCGGTGGGTAAAATTTTTTCGGCAGTTTTGTTGGAAAGTGCGTTGCTAACAGTTTCCATTGTTAGCTAAACTCGATTATACAAAAAACATTAAAACAGTTTTTTTATATTTTTTATAACGCAATAAAAAAAGTTATAATAAAAAAATAATATGCCTTTTATTTGTAATTTGATAAATTACTTAATCAGATTAAACAAAAAGTCAACAATGTCAGCTAAATCGTATTAGAAAATTTATACCAGGACATTTAGATCAATAATCGACTTTAGGTTAAACTTACCATTTTCATCTTCGTCAAGCGAGTCCTTGTCCATGTTCTCCGGCGAGTCGCCACGTTTTTCGGGATTGCCACTGGGGCTTAACGATTGATTGTTGCCATTTGGATCGTTATCGAAAACACTGGGCGCGGGCGTTGGCCTTGCTGCGCTCTTCTTCGTGGCATTATCATCGAGCAAATTATCTTCGACATCGGCGTCCGATTGCTCCGACGATGAAGAAGACGAAGAAAACGCCGAAGTCGATGGCGCTTCGGCGGTAGCTTCATCGCGTGTGGCACAACCCGACACAGCCGCAGTTTCGACCGAGGCGTTTGTTACATCAGAAGGAGAGACAACTGTGGCTTTAGCATCACCGGACGCACCTGTCACATCCTGTAGCAGCAATTTCTGCGCAAGCTTTTGATTTTGATGCTTTGAGGCACGCTTTGCTTTGCGCTGTTGTTCTTTTTCTTTTTTCAATTGAGCCTTTGTAGGTCCAGCAGGCGCCGGATTCAAAAAGAAAGAGGGCGCAGCGCCCGATGAAACTGGTGAATTGTCGGGACTGGTTTTGCGTCGCTGTGGTGGTTGCGGCTTTTCGACGCTTACCGGCAACGACATGTCGAGAAAGTATTCGTGACGTGAAGACACATTGTAACAGTCCTGGCAGGTGAGCGTCGAAACGAGAAAGCCGCGAAACACCTGTTCGGGACGGAGAATACGATCGGCCGCTTGATTGCCATAGATTTTACACTTTTGACGCATCTCCTCGGAAACGCTGTTAATGTCTTGATCCTTGTAGCCGAGATTTTGCAATATGACACGTTGATAGCGTTTCAAGTCCTCGGAACTAAAAGAAAATTGTTAAATGTGTTTAAACTAATGTTTGTCATAAATTTTAATTGAACGTTATAAAAGAAAGTAAAATTAAAAGTTATTTTTATCGAAAATTATCATCAAACCAGTTTGGAACCTTGCAAATATAAACATATTAATGAAACATGAAATGCCCAAATCTGTAAACTTCTCAAAGAATTTATTTTTATTTTAGTCAATAAAATATTTCAATATTATTCTATATTACCAAAATAAATTTTACAAATTAAGCACACACAAAAATTTTGTTATAGTTCTCCTCTACTGCACCACGACAATGGTAAATTCTTTTTCGGGCGCAACAAGATACTCGAATTTCCGCGTTGCAATTCTCAAAAATGTTAAATCATTTGAGGGATCCAAGTCGCGCACCGCACTTCGTGCCGCCGAGACCATCGTATCGCCAATCAATTTGACAATGGCATTTGAGGAGGTGTTGTCGTAGGAAGATTGTGCCGCAATGCCTATTGCGTTGTTGCCAACGACAAATCCCATAGCGTTCTTCATAATGCGTTCGGTATTTTCGGCATTTTGACGGCAAATGGCCTCAAGGTTTGACTTAAACAAAATTAATCCCACATTAATAGATACATTATTTTAAATGTCCAGCAAATCTCACCATTTTCGTTTAGAGCTTACGATTTATTCGTTCTTGTTTACTGAATGAAGTTTAGTGATATGCAAGTGAAAATTATTTAAATTCAAATTAATTTGTTCATGTCAGAAACAGAAACAAGTTTTATTTTGTGAATATTAATTGGGAAGATCCAATATACGAGTATGTAGATAACATAATATTTTTCTGCTTCTGGTAAGATCGCTCAATGAAGGTACTTATGCGTTAAAAAAGAAATAGAACGAAAGTTCGACTTAGCAGCTTTTGGTGTCTGAAGAAACATTTTTTCTATTGACTAAAACTGGGTATAAATTTTAATTTTATGGCAAAGTTAGGATAAGTTGAAATGGCTGTCTCTTGAAGAGAGACCACATAGGCTAGGAGCCCTTTGTGATGCCATGCGGTATATGAGTTATACCAAAATGTTGGCATTGAAATTAAATTGAAATCTATAAAAATAAAATCATTTTTCTAGCCGTAAATGGTAAAAAAAATAATTTAAGGTCCCAAATCTTAACATGGCAAAAATCTAAATCCTACCTTAAATGAACTTTTAAATACAAAATAATCTAATATAGATACTATTTTATAAATATATTTTTGAATTGAAAAATAATCTTTACAAAATAAGCGTTAAAATAAAATTTGTTTTATTTTTTGTTGTTAGTTTCTTTATTACTGCACCACAACAATAGTGAAATCCTTTTCGGGCGCCACGAGATACTCACACTTTCGTGTAGCAATTCTCAAAAACATCAAATCGTTAGAGGGATCTAAATCACGTACGGCACTGCGTGCCGCTGCGACCAGCGTATCGCCAATCAATTTGACAATAGTATGCGAGGAGGTGTTGTCGTAGGAGGATTGTGCCGCAATGCCCAGCGAATTGTTGCCAACGACAAATCCCATGGCGTTCTTCATAATGCGCTCGGTGTTTTCGGCATTTTGACGGCAAATAGCCTCGAGGGTTGCCTACAAATAAGTTTCGCGTTGAACGAAGACCAACAATTGATTTTAAATCATCCTTACCATTTTGCAAACAACAATTCTGTTTTACTTAATAAAGTCAGTGAAAGTGATTTAAATTCCAACGAATTTCTATTTTGTTGATTTTGTGAGAGCAACAAAATTATCGAATTGAAACAAGTTTTTTTAATACTTGCAAGATTCAATAACAACTTTTCGTAGTTGCACAATGACCTTTATTAAATTTCTTTAGTTTGACTTCTGCCGAAGTTTTACAATAATTAAATTGGGTCGAAATTTTTTTAAAGATTTAAAAAAATATATCGCATTGCATGTTAAACAAAACAACAATAAACCTTCAAGTAATGTTTAAATAAATAAATTTAAAATTAAAAACTTACCGAACGCTTTCGAGCAAGTGACGCAGCAATTCGTGTGAATCGTGCTGATCGCCGCCCCGAAACTGTGGACACTTGTTGCAGAGCTTATCGAACAGTCTACTAGGCGTAAAAACACCACCTAAAATCAAATAAAATTACGATTTATATTTTGTCATGAAGAAAGATATTAAGTAGAAAAAACTTACCGCCTGATTGCAGTTCCTCAAGAGCTTGCGCCAGCGAGGCTGTCAAACCGCCCCAAGAGGAAAGCGTTCCCTTTATCATAGGCAATTCCACATCGGCTTCGTCTTTAAATTTGAAAGTGCCGCCAGGTAGAATAAATCTGAAGAGATAATAAAATAACATAAACTATACAATCAATTGTTTTAAAATAGTGCAAATGCATTAAACGCACTCTTCGCCCGGCTCCGACGACTCACGTAGCACCTCGAGCAGATACGGTGTCTGCGCCAGACACTGCATGACTGCATTAAAGAAGCAAGTATTGCCTAAGTTTGTCAAACCACGCACACGCGGCAACTGGTCAAATGACAACGGCTCTACTTTTGGTCTTACTTGTGCTCCGCCTGTGGTAAGAATCAATGGTGCTGGATCGTTGATGCGTTTGGCCATTCCTGGAATTGGCGGTGGTGGTGGTGGCGGCAATGGCAGCGCTTTGTTGTTATTGACCAGAATCGTGGCATTATCCGCCGCATCTGTTTTAGGCATTAATGGACGCATGGTTTCCCAAGTGGCTAAAATTTGGCCTTCAATATTGTTGACAGCTGTTACTGCCATACCGTCGTCTAGTTGTGCTCCGCCAACGTCACTTGCGATTGGCGGCGAGGGCGGCGCTGGTTTTTGCGCCAACTTCTTGACAACCTCAACACATTCAAGCAGATTTTTGCGCGAATTAGCGCAGACCTCGTTGTCGCAATCGTAGCACCAGATTTCAAAAGAGCGAGTGTTCATTGTGAGCGCATGCGAGTCCGAGTGAGGTGTCTGCAAAAATAAACGAGTCATTATTTAAGCAATTTTTTTTTTTAATCATTTCATTATTAATGTTAAGCGGTGA
Organism: Suillia variegata; assembly: GCA_949127995.1. Classification (NCBI taxonomy): domain Eukaryota; kingdom Metazoa; phylum Arthropoda; class Insecta; order Diptera; family Heleomyzidae; genus Suillia; species Suillia variegata. Next base: position 24,524,465 of record OX421846.1, on the reverse strand, counting down.
CAATAACTATTAAATAAGAAATGGGCGCGGTTATCAAGATTTCAAGATGAAATCAAAAATCACGCAATTTTTTTAATTGTAGCTCACCTTATAATGTTGAAGCGCATGTTGATTTCTGGAGCGACCGCAAAGCTGAGTGCCACACTTGAGGCACAGCCACAGAGTGTTGTCGTACTCGAAACCGCCAGTCTCGCCACAGGAGTTTGCATCCGCAGCAGCACCACTCGACTTGGCACACTGCGTACAGTCCATGGCCAGTCCACCGTTAGCCTTGAGCAGTTTTCGCAATTTAGTTGCGTCGACGGATTTTTTAATGTGTTCACAACCGCCGTTGTTGCCGCCCGCCTTTGGACTTTCGGGGTCGGATGAGTCCGTGGTGAAGCCATCGTCGTGTGCACTCTTCGTTAGGCGTTTCTTCTTAACCATGATTAACAGACGAATGAATTACAATTACCTTAAAAACAATCATTAAACGAAAATTAGTTAATGAAAATTGCAATAAGATTCTTTAGTTATTTTATGCAATAAAAGACACAAAATTTTTTTTGATATATCATTATTTTTGCCAAGTTGCTTGAACTTTTATTATTGCCAATCTAAATGATTTGCACTTGTATTGACACACATTACTTTTTTTTCTCTTTTAATGTCCGTATTAAATCATTTTCGCTGCAATTTTTGAGGTTAAGTTCACACGTCTACAACACAGCAGAAATTAATTAGCGAACTTGAGTGCAACCAAATTATGCGCAAAACAATATTTTAAGCATTTCTTTGTTTCATTATAGAAAAAGAAAAGTTTCAATAAAAACCGTCATCATGTTGCTGTAATTAATTGTGAACGATTTTGAAAGCGAAAGCAAAAGTATGGTTAAAAAGACGCTGGCTGCCTCGGCCACAAAAAAACACGAAAAATTCAAATTAGAAATAACAGCACAGCAGATTATCAAAATTATTTCTTTTCTTCAGATTTGTCTTCAATTTACCTGCTCGATTCTGTTTTGTTGTTTTTAATAGTTTTCACTTGTCTTTTTTTTAGCCGTTTAATTGATTTTAAATGTTTAATCACGAAAAAACGTGAACTAAACTCGTATCACTCCTTCTTTTGTCTTTATTCTTTCTTACTTGATTTTCTTTTCGACGAAGCAAAGATAAACGAGATTTCACAGTAGACGACCACAAAACGTAAAATGGGACTTTGACAACTCAGTTGTTGTTTTTCAATACACCTCGCTCTTTGTTGTTGGTTTGACGAAACTAGGTAAAAGCAACAAGATAGTGGTGAATAAATAAACATGGGCGAACGCTTTTCAATTCATGTGGCTGTTCTAATTTGCTGTTTCCTTGTGTTGAATAAACATTTTTCCGCAACTTCATTTATTGTGTTTGATATAACGAAAATGGTGTCAAAAATACGAAGAGAGTTCTCCCGTTGTTCTCTGACTGGTATCATTTCTTTTTTTGTCATTCTTCTTCTTCTTTTTTGATCTTCTTTTCAATAAACTGTGGAACTGTTCACGTTCCAAACTATTCCGAAAATACCGAAATAAAATTAATACCACTTTCCAAACATTAAAGTTTGGAATATTTGTTAACTTCTCGTGCCAACTACCTTTTCCAAATAATTCTAATAATTTGTTTGTAGCAGTCTTTTTTTCCAAATAATTCCAAAGAGTTGTTCGTCTACTAAATTGATAAAAAATTTTGTCGTTGTTCAAAAATTATAAGACAGTTAAGAAATTTAAATTTCTTATTTTAATGAAAAATTTAAAATTAAATTATTTTTAATTTTTAGTTAGAGCTGTTTAGTTTCGTATTTAATTAATTTCGAATAAAAATTAAACCAGGTAGCATGAATGAGATTAAGAAAATTAAATAATAAATAACAGCAAAATTACTAATGTTGAATCGTGTGACATGTTGTTTGTATCAGCTGATGTACAGCTTCGGTTGTCTTTATTTACACATATTCTCTTATATTTAGACATTGGGCTGCCTCAAGCAGATTTGTCTACAATTCCTGTACTTACAGGTTTTCTGGGCGGGAGAAAAAGCATTGAATGCAATCAGCACAAACGTCCCGCAATGTTCGGGTCTATGCACGCATTGTGGTAATTAAGGAGGCGGCATCGACCCGACATGAGTTGAGCGTCATAGAACAGACACAACAATCTAACACATCCAAGAACGAAGTTTTAGGCCTTCTTGATCATTGTGGGTTAATGATATTTATATTCCAAGTTTCTAAGAGCCCGGCTTAGCGATTCAAGCATACTGCGGGATGAATAAAAGAAAAAGATAAATATGAGACAAGGAAAACGAAAACGCCTTCTTTTGTTATATTGAATTAAGCATTATCTAAATTTGTATTTCGTCTTTATTCCACGATTCTTTGGCGCACACAATTTTTTCTATCTCAGACCTCTCGACAAACTGTCAATGAGACATTCCCATTCCTTCAGCTTACGTTGCGTTAAAAGGCATAAACAACAACAACAACAACCAAAAACAAAAAACAAGCTTCAACACAGTCAGTCAGTCAAGTGTTGCCGGCGAAATGCGTTATCGGCGCTTATCAGCAACGCCACTCCGCAACGTTTTGACTGAAGCCGTGCCGCGGCGCGTCCGCATAATTAATTTAAACGTGGCCAAGAACGTCGCTCTACAATCAACCACGTCCGAAAGGAAAGCAAATTAAAGGGAAACGCGCTCGCGCGATTGCAAACGAAACGACACAAGAACTGTGAAACCAGACAAAGAGAAGCAAAGCGAAGTGCAACGCAGATGAAGAGCTGGCGACCGCGAACGTGTAATCAATCCCACCACTGGGGATTTGGACGCACCAACAACAACAACAACAATAACAGAAACAGCAACTACAGCGGCGGCAATTGATGAAAGCCAAATGCAGCAATGGCGCATCCATGCGATCTGCGGTGCGCCTTGCTGGCTGGCTGTCTGTCTGTCTGTCTGTCTGTTCGTATCTGTCCGCTGCAATGCATTTTAATTGTAATTAAAAATGCAAGAGATAATTTCAAAGCGATTTCGATATTATTTCGTTTTTTTCTGTTTGTTATCGTTGCACGCCAAGCGTAATTAATGAAGCGAAAATCAACTTAATTAAGGCTATTACACATTTACGAGTTGTTGTTTTTGTTGTGAAATTTTTGTTTTTGTTTTATACACTTAATTGAATGGTTTTTAAGTTAAATATCGATAAGAAAACAATTTATACAATTTTTCATTTATTTTAGTTTCAATTAGCTGAAGGAAATAAATAAATGTATTGTACTTGTATATACAATATATATGTTTATATATGTACATGTATGTATACATATATTATATACAAATATAATTTTGCAATTGAAGAATAAAGTTTCAATCATTTAAATTTAATGGTGACAGTGTATATGTTAATTCAACCTGATGAAATGTTAATTTAATATGTATTATTGTCTTAATTTTAGCAACTTTTAAAATGTTACACAAAGAAAATGTTAATTTAACATGATATAGTGTCAAAGTAACATTTTTTAAGAAACTCCTAACATGTGACTGAGTTGTCAAACATTTTGCGTCCTATGGTCCCAACATTTTATACTGATAAATCTTGACAGAATATGTCAAAACTCTTGAATAAAAAAATTACACTTAAAATGTATGTTTAACATTTTATTAAAATATATTAACCCGAAAAACTGTTAATTTAACATGATTTGATTTCCAAACTGGTTTCATCTTCATTACATTGCATTAAATAAGCCATCAGCAGAGCACCCTCGTCCACGTAGTAGCACTCCCCTTTGGGCTGCAGCAATTATTGCCACCATTCTCGTTGGTTCGGTTCGTTCGTCTGTCGTTGCCACCGCTTCTACTTTGCCTCTCATCTCTTCTTCTTCTTCTTCTTCTTCCTCCTCTTCTTGTTGGTCTGCTGCTTTTCTGATGGCTTCTGTTGCAACTCCTTTTTCAGCCGCGGTTGCGTGTGCGATTTAAGATTGTGCGCCAATTGCAACTGTTGTTGGTTGCTGCTGTTATTGCTTTGTTGCTGTCGATTTCATCCCGATCTGTTGCTACTTTTTTGCTTCCTCATCATTGCATTTAATTACAACTCATCAGACTAATAACGTGTTGTTTGTTGTAATAAAAATAAAAGTTAAACTTGAATTAAATACGCCAAGTGGCGCTATTGTTGGCCATCATTGTCGTCATCATTGCCGCATTTATATAATTACGAATCGTGTTAAACATGGTTTTTACGAATCGTTAAGGCTGGAAAGTTATTTTCTTTAATATAATGACGCAAATTGCGCATTTGTGACATGAGTTATTATGTCACAAAAATGTAAAATTCGTACTAAATTGAAATTATTTGGCTAAAGTTTTTTCAGGCAACTTTTATCGTTAAGATATTATTTTTTGATTTATTATAAAATAAGATTTATATATAAAAGTGGTCAAATATTTATCTGCAAAAACTATTTTGAAACTTTGTAAAAAAAAACAAAGATTTTGTTAGGAAATCAAAATTTCATCTCTGTTGCGTTCTTAAGTCTTTCGTTTGTGATTTTTTATTTAAATTAATCTAAAGAAAATTAAAAAAAAAACCGTTATTTGATTATAAAAAATATTAGAAAAACGTTTTAGAACACATAAGTTTGTTTACTCATCATCAAAATGTATTTAATAGATACAAATTAAAATTTTTTTAAGATACTTCTTAGGTACTCAGATCGGGTTAAACATTTAGATACAAAAATTCATAAAAAATATATTGAAAAAATGTTTAACCACACTGAAAGCAACATTATTTTATACTAAGTTTTTCCTTTTTTTTAATCAGCCCAACCCATTTCTGCACACCGCCAAACCTTTTCGAATCGAACTCTCGTTAAACCATTAAAAAAATGAAATCCGCTCCGTTGTTTAGCAACCTTCGCAGTGAAATAAAAACAACAACAAAAATTACCATCATATAGGAAACCCTTTTCTCTGCTTCTTCGACTTCTTCCTCTTCATTGTAACATTTTGTTGATGTTTTGTTGTTGTTGTTGTTTTTTGGTTGCTTCGCTTTTTTAATGTTCAAACTTAATTCAGCAATCAAAGTGAAACAAAACGTATTATAATGAAACCCCAGACATAAACTCCCTATAATTACCGACACCCCTGGACGTTGTAAATGCATCGAAATTGTACCGCCCCCAGGGCAATATTTCATAAAAACGTGCGCGATTTCCAGAATGACTTGAAACCGAATCGAAGTCAGTTGAGCCGCCAGCCGCATCGAGTCGAAGGTGGCTATGCACTCACTGTGTTGGGTTCAGTCGAACGCTCCGTTGCAGTGTGTTCAACTACACTGTAACTAAATTTGGAATAATATACAAATTTTATTGAAAATCCATTTTTTAGTTCAGTTACTCGCAGTGCTGAGCAAGTTTGTTGCTTTAGTCTTTCGTTTTTGTTTAACATTTTTAGACATTTCCAAATTAATCAGTTTACGCATAAACAATAGAGTTAAAACTACAAAAACATTTATTTGGAGTGTATTTTAGTGCCGTCAAAGTTGGGCTGGGATGGCATGCTGAATTTTACGAGCGCAATGTGTACATAAAAGCGAACGACGACGATGACGACGACGGCGATGCATATCGACGGCGCGCAAGGTAGTCTCTTAGCGTGGCTGATACGATACGATGATATTTGAGCTCATCGACGGCGGCGTAAGTGTGGCTTTTAATGTGGGAGAATGCTGCAGCAAGATATGAAACCGAAAGGAATACTTTAAAATATTCATTTAAGGACTTAATTTAAAATATGAAAAGTGAAAATTGTGTAAAATTTCATTGGTTTGGTTCTTTATTTTAAAATTTTAATTTTATTATTGTAATTATTGCAGCGAAAAAATCCCAAGTTGTTGTTGTCTTCTTGACAAATTTAAAATCGCAAAAACTTTGCAAGTCAGTCGAGCAGTGAACACGTAAAGTTAGGTCTGCAACGTTCTATGCCAGCGCAGTTAGGCTGACAATCATTGCGAAAGACACAATTTGTATTGTCTTTGATTCGTCTTATTCTTCTTTGTTTATTGTTGTTGTTTCTGATTTTTTTTTTATATTGTTTGAGGCGCAGTTAAGTTCACTCGTGTGCTGCAAATCCATTAGGCGTAAAGTTCATGCGAAACAACAAATAAGACATGTTGTTGTTGCTGTTTCTGTTGACTTTTCGCATCTCGTCTGGCGTATTTTCACTTGACGATTCTACTTCAAACTTTGGGTTTTAACAAAAAAAATCAATGGAATTGTAGGCTTGGTAAAATTCGACTTCTGATAAGTACATAAATAAAATTATTATTTGTTTATTAAAAATTGTTTAATTTAATAACAAATTTTGACAGTTGGTTTTAATATTCCGGCGGGCTCCCAAATATTCAATTGAGTCGCTTGGACAAAAATATAAAATTGAGGAATAGGTTGAAAATGCCATTTCATTCTTTTCATTCCATTTCTATTTCAAGGTTTTTTTTTGTTTATACCAAATAAATAATATTTTTGCGGAAAAGTATAACCGCCACTTATTAATCTTTTCCCCTTTATCTTCAACGCGATGTATGACAAAATATTAAATTTATATTGTAAAATTCTTGATTACGAGACGCATGCGTTGCCAACGGATTTTCATCACCGCAAAACATTGCAAAACGCTGATACCAAATTAAACGCACAGGAACTGTGCATTAAGCCGACTTAATAATACAATATAAAGGTGCTACGTGCACCACTACCAAACGTATTCCCTGCACTTCTTAGAAACCGCTGCACATACACACTCGCACATTCGGTTGACTACGGCAACGCTGAACACTGACGCTGACGAATGCCGTTGAACGAATTGCAAAAATTAAATTCGTGCAAAATTTCGCAGAAACCGAACCGAAACCAAAAGCAATCATCTTCGCGAAAATCCTTTGCAGCATGCTTCATGCTTGAGAAATTGACTGACTACAACAAAACACAACGCACACACACACACATATACATACATACAAACAAATAATAAAAAAATACAAAAGCAAAAACCAAAACAAAAAATAAATTTCATATCGTATGGAGCGAGCATATCCAGAAAACTGCTCTACAGGCGCAGTATACTCGTATTGCAACGAAAGCTCATCCTTGGCAGCGGTTCTGTTGTTGACTGCGCCAAGCGAAATGTCCGTGTTGCATACACATCCATTAAGAAAACATATGCAACACTGTAATTTGCGTAGCTTTTTTTTTTTGGTTTTTGTTTCTGTTTTTTGCGCTCTTGCCGCACGCAGGCGCAGCACTCATTGTCAGTTCCAGGAAATAATTCATGCAACAGACCAACTAAGTCTAAGTCCGCGTTTCTGCCTTCACTGTTCTCTGCCATAGCTTGCTTGGCATACATACGCATTCATTAGCGTATATCCAAGTTAGAAGAGCACCGAGTGCCCCTAACAAATTTTTAAAATAACGATTTTTATTTGTATTAAAGCTTTCAACTTTTGGGAGCTTCTTGAAATTTTATATGACAGATTTTAATGTAATTTTTTAATTGTTATTTTAGATAATTCTTATTCCGTTTAGACAATTCTATAACCGATTTGAATCTTGTTATTCGCATATTTGACTCAAGTTCTGCTTTCTAGTTTTTTTTTATATATATTAGCCACGTACCCCGAATAATTTCCCAACAACGTCCATGAATCGTTCGTCTTATTCCCCTGCCCGCTTCATCATCATATTCGTATTCTTTCAAACGTGGTGGCTTCGGGTCGGAAACTTGACTTTGTGTCTTAATGTGTCCAAATGAATTTTTAAACAATTTATACCTTGTGTGGTTGGCACTAACAGCTGCCTGGCTCACTCACTCATTCACTCACTCATCTTGTGTATGATATATGTGTGTGTGCTTGTGTGTCTCTGCCTACATTAGGCCGGTTTGCTGCTGCCCGTTTGCCTGCCAATAATTTCCCTAAATTAGTGTCTACAATTGCCTTGCCGTGCCGTGCCATGCCATGCCGCCCGAGGAGCGCCTCTTTGGTAACATCTTTTTTTCGTATTTCATATCAATTTTTATTTATCTCTTTTCTTTTGTATTTTCCAGTCTGTGCGTGCGATAAGACATCATATTTAAGTAAAAGGGTTTATTAGTGCAAATTAGATACGAGCAGAGTCTCGATTTAATTGAAATTGAAATTGAGTGTAAGCGATAGGAGACGAGTTTAATAAAATCGACTCTGCATTAAGTTTCTTCAATTTCGACGGAAGTATTTCAATGATAAGTTTTGCAAAGTTGTTCTCTTTAAGCAACATATTATTAAGATTTACACTATATTATTAAATTGAAGGGATGTACATTGTTATTTAAAGAATTTAATGGTTTTCAATTAGAAAATATTAACATCATTTTAATAATATTAAACATCCCAACTTGTTGAAACTAATCCAAGAGTGTACTCCATAATACCATGACGAAAAATAAATCTTTGGCGGAATTCACGAACAAGCGTAATGCCAAGGATAGTGTAGGCCAAAGCTAACCTAAGCCTGAAATCATTGGTTATATTTTTATCGGTCTTTCAATTGAAAATATATCATATATTTTAGTATCATTATTTTATCCTATATTAAGTAAAATACTTTGGACCAATTTTCAGTTATGTCACTTAAAAGGAAATAACTATAAAAACATTTAATAAATTCATTTTATTAATATAGTCTCAGCTCGAAATATGAAAATTTCAATTGAATTTTGAAAACAAACTTCTTCAATACAATCTACAAAAAACCCTTTTGAAAATATTTTTGAGAATACAAGTTTTTTATGTTTTCCAAAAGAATCGAAAATTTTTTATGAAGTTAGGTTGACAATTTCCCAAAATCAACACTTTCAAAATTAATGTCTCCAAAATTTTAAATTTTCGGTTTTCTTTAATGTTTTTATATATATGTATGTACATACATAGAAGAAAATAATGTTGTTGTAACACACAGAAACCAGAAACAGAACAAAAAAAGCTTTTAAAAAAAAACACATTTAATCGAACAAAACAAAAAACAACAACAATCCTCGATTCATTTCACATTTTCAAAAGGAATAAACTTCAGATAAGAACCAAGATGTCAAAATTATCTACACACTTGAATTGAGTGCATTAAAGAGAGACGCTTTGGTGGATGCCAGGCTCGGCCGCAATCATCTGCAACCTGAGATGGTTGGCGGCGGAGGCTGTTGCCCGATTCATTGTATCGGCGGCGGTTGGTCGGTCGGTCTTCTACCCCACATGCGGCCAAGTGCAAATAAGTGTAGAAGACCACGGAATTGAGCCCAGCCACGTCAAAGTAAGGCAAGTAAGGCAAGGAAGCCAGCCGGCCGGCAGGCCAGAAAAATGCCAAAGTGCATCAGACACTAAAATGCAGAAAATTAAAAGTGGCTCTTTTAATAACCAAAGCGAGCACCACACAACCACATAAAGACTTTAACGAATGCAAGACGCCAACTGAAACCACCAATGAAACCGCCGTCGATATTGTGTCTCGATGGGCCAGGCCAGGCTTACCGCAGGAGAACAACAACAAGAGCTACACAACAACAATAACAACAGCAACAACAACGAAAAAGGAAAAACACAAAGAGTCAATTAATTAGTAGATGGAGTCGAGATTATGCTGTATTAAAACATGGAAGCAAGAGGGCTAAAGGGCCGACGACTGCGCCGGAGCATTTCAGATTGGACGCTTCGTTGGCTTTACTTAAGATAACACGTGTCCACGTGGAGTCCACATCAGTCGATATTTATAAAGCTATGTTTGCAGCGTTGGTAGGAAGCGCTTATGTGTGGACATTGAGGTACGAGGGCACTTTATGCTCCACAACCATTAAATGATAACAGACTCAGGGCAACTGGCTTAAGGCGTCCCTTAGAACTTTCTGCAACGGCAGAAGTTTATTTGGCTTTGTAGATTAAGACAAGTTGTGTTGGCGTCGCTTCTTAGGCGGTGATAAACAAGCAACGAATTGGTTAAGATACATTTTTTGTTGATTTGGATTTTGAATGAGAGTACCGGATTTTAGTCAAGTTTTATATATATTTATCAACTCATTTTTCCTATCATATTAAGAATAATATAAAAAACTGCACATATTTGTCTTAGCATATAGTTTATTTAAATATAATATCTTGGATTTCATATACCAAATTCTTTGATATATGAAACCCGTTGCAGTTTCCAAATGAAATCCTTTAAAAATTTCCCTAAAACAAGAATTTGTTTCAAAGTCGTGAAAATTATTTGAATACATAAGAAAATAGGGATGCCAAAGGACCTTCTAAGGACCATTAAATTGGGGTAAATAAACATTTTTGTTTTGTTTTCAATTGATTCTATTTTAAAACTCCTATCAGCGGATATAAAACACGTTTGGACAACTAAACTAATATGCCTTACCATAGCTACGTTCAAAAGAATTCATATGGCATTGTCTGTGTGCCTAAGTTTTGTTCATCTTTCGCCGGAATAACGTTGACATAATCCCAAATCCGAGCACTCACTTAGCCAATGAGCCGACAACAGGTAGTGTAGATCACAGCACCCACTCTGGCTTATTTAATAAAGCCGAAATGAGGACACAGCAAATTATTTGCGAAATTATTGTTCTCACATTTGATATACATACACCTACATACATACATACATACAAGTACATAGCTACCTTCCATTTTTTATTAAATTTTGTTTTTTGCAATATATTGTAATGAATAGAAATTCATGCTACGGAGGCATTCTGGGTTTGCATTGTTTCCTTTGTTAAACTGCAAATGAATAAGTTTCTTGAATAGATTTCAGATACAAAAAAAAAAAAATATAATTTGCTATGATTTTCACGAGTGAATACTCTGCTCAATAAAAGGGAGTTTTTTTTATAAAAGCAAAAAATATTTAAACAAAAAATGCCATAAGGGAGGTTTGCATAAATTAAAGTACCTAAAAAGGTCGGGAATTCAAATAGGAAGGAATAATAGAAGGGAAGCTGGCTGAACATTGATTTTTTATGAACCACTCAGTGGGCATATCGTATTTGGATAAAAGATTGTCATGATACTTAAACATGAATCAGTGATTCACAATCGTTGATCGTCTACAATTTTGGCGGGGCCCGAAGCGATAAAAATATCAAAATACGAATTTTAACAAGAATTATAATGTAAACTTTTTAGAACAACCTCACCAATATAAATATTTGCCTATTTATTGTAGAAGGAAATCAAGCTTCTTTTGTGAAATCAAACGCTTTTGTTTGTGCTGGCGCATTAACTAAGTCGCCCGCTCGTATTTTGTTGTATAGTAATTTAAGTAGTCGTTGTCGCACGCACCTCAAAGGGATTTACTTAAGCCATACAAGCTCCAGCGTGTATTTAAGCAGCAGCAGCAGCAGCAGCAGCTTAAGCCAGTTAGTTACTACCACTTTTCTTTGCTAGCTGCTGGTGGCTCTTTTGTGGTAGATCCATCCATTCATCCATCCGTATACACGACGGCGCGTTGGTTCGTCTCCCTTTGTTAGTTAGTACAAATGTTTCTCGCATTGTAATTATTTTATTACTATGGCTTCGACAGAGTTGTTAACATGGTCTGTTCGTTCGGTAGGCCAGAATGGTGTACTTAGGTATATTCTTCTTCTACTTCGACTTCTTGTCGTCAGTGGCGTTGTCTTCTTAACAATATTAATTGCAACAGCAACAGCAGAAGCAGCAACAGTAGAACAGACGATGGGTAACAACCACGACGGGTGCTGGTCGTGGTGCTGGTGGTGGTGCTTTAAGTCGCTTTTCTTTAGCATGTAAAGTGATACGGATTTAGTTTGACTTATTTGTCGCGCGTTGAACTTGAGATTTTTTTGGTGTAAATTTTCGAAGTACAAACTTGACAGTTCTTTTAACTGGTGTATGTATAAATAAACGAATGATTTCAGTAGAATAAATCATATCACAATTTCAAGAATTTTGCCAAAAAGTTGTTTTCTATATATCCAGACATAAACTAATATTCTACTTCATGTCTTATTATTTCTAGATTGCTAATTCATTCCTTTACAATACTTGACAACAATTAGCCAACTAATCAGTTTACAACGACGTGTTTGTTCCTTTCGGACAGAAGACAATAAACACTTTACTCTCAATTTACTGTCAATCTATGTTGACAATAGCTACAAAAACAAAACGGCTACTGCACTCGACCTAACCTAATCAGTTGGAACACATGTACGCGTTTGCTCAAATCTGAAATCTCTTCCACAACAGATTAAAATCGTCTGCGCTCATGATAGCATTAAGCCAGCTTAGACTGCTGCAAGTAACAGCCGAAGACCTTTTCCCGGTGCTCGTACTTCTGTAAATGTTTTTTTTGTTCATTTGTTCGTTCGTTCGTTTGTATGTTTGTTTGTTTGCTTAACAAATCCTCCAGTTGTTTGATCTATCCAAAAGATCGGACGTTCCTATAGAAGATGTGTGCGCTCTTAATAGCTAATGTAAGCACTTCACCTTTGTTTAGACAATATTATTTTCACATTTCATATGTACGTAGCTTAAGTGTGTGTTTCAAGTGCAATGCCTCATTCATTTTCCAGAGAGGTCTTCTGCGGCGTCGTCATCGTCATCGTCGTAGTCTTTCGTTGTCCATCTGGTCGTAGGATAGCGAGGTAGGGTAAAGCGCTTCAATGTGTGTTGTATACTATAGAATGGTCTACCCTAAGTTGGCCTCCTCTCTCTCTCCTGGCAATAATAATAGTAGTTGAGCGTTTCGGTTTTTTTTCCATTTTTATATGTTAAGGCATGGCATTAAAATGTTTTTTGGTCTTCTGTAAAATTGCCTCAAGTCATGTTTTACTTTCGGTGAGCATACTCGGCTTTATTTGTTCCTCCATTCGTCCGTCTGACTGTCTGTCTGTCCGTCTGTCTGTTATTTGCCTATCTATAAGTCGCTGTTTATTTGTTTTTCTTTCATTTGGCGTTGTTGTATTTTCAAAATGAATTATTTTGAGAAGCACCAAGCCGCCAAACAAATATTCCAATGGCTTGCATTTCTGCTTTCCTCCGCCCCTAAGCGCTACACTCTTAAAAGACAGACAGACATACGGACGGACGGACACTCTGTTATATTGATGACAATATTTCTTTGATCTATAACTTCTTACATTTGTGGTGCGGCGCTGCTTCGTTTAGATCTGTCCAAAGTCTCCCCAGTCAGTTTTTTGTTTGTACAAGTCATGTTCTCTTACAGTTCAGTAGATATTACGTTCTTCTTTTTCTTTTTTAAGTTTATTTTTCTTTTAGTTTTTGTTGTTGTTGCTTTTGCACTTTTTATGTGTTATTTGCCATTAACTAGTTTTCTGGTCGGCTGAGTTCAAAAGCGATTATTAATCTCTGTACTTGTATTCAGTACTTTTAAATACATTTGAGTACTTTATTTAGTACGGTTGATGTTCGCCGACAGCCATAAGCTTTATGGGTTGTCGTCATTGTAGTCGTCGTGGCTGGTTGCCCGTCTGTCTGTCTGCATGTCTGTCTGTCTGTCTATTTCGCTGTCGTCGTGCAATAATAACTCGTCGACTTCATTTCGCGAATTAAATGAGGTTGTCAATATTGAGTTTAGCATGATATTACTTTTATGTTCGGACCGTCGAATTTGTGGACCACCTGCGAGATTAAGCATTTATGTTTCGCTTTTAACTACGAGTACTTTGAATCCAAGTAAGTCGCAGCAGTTGTAATTTATTTAGATAGCTAAGGAAGCATAAATAAATGTTTGTAAAGACAGTCATTAGCCTGTTCGAAAGCGTGCATACATAAAATAATTAAGACATTAGGCATGGTGGCATAAGTAGTAACACATTATCTTCGATTTTCATTAGCAATTAAAAATTACTTTTTGTTGTAATCTGTTTGTATAAAAACATAATGTTTTTTGTAGTTTTTTCTTCTTTCTTTGCATCCTTTGCCCTTTTAAACCAGACATCTGATTGAGATTTTTGAGAGTTGCTGTACTTACGCTATGGAAGGTTTTTGGTCAACAAATCTGATACGCCCACCTAATACGCCCACAATTTGTCAAAATTATGTGAAAGTACTCTATTTTGGAACCTTAAAAATTGGTATCTGAATTGTTATAGTTCACCAAAAATATCAATTTAACGCCCCCTTTTTAGAAAAATATCAAATCAATTAAACGTCCTTTTTAAATATTAAGCTTAGCCTTTGATGTCCCATATCGATTGAAAAAGTTTATTGATACTTATACTTTGGGTTATCCAGTTCTGAATAAAAAAAGAACAATAAGATTGTTAGTTTCTTATCTCTCCGCTTGAAATCGAACCTGACTGCTCCATAATTAATTTATTATCGATATGCCTATTGGTGGTTTCATAACTTTCAGAATGGCTGACAGACGATTTAAAGGGATCAATAGAAGTTGATGTGCTGGCCGACACTTAATGCCCAAAGCCTTTGCCAATTTGCCGACAATCAACGCCCCTTCCTCATGTTTTCCTTCCACACTTAAGCTTTATTTACATAAATAACTCCTTTCGCCTGGGTACGTCTATCCGTCAGTTCGTCTCTCCGCGCGTCGAGGTTTAAAAGTGACCAGGCGCGCATTAATATGCAATTTAAACAATAATTACAAATATTTAGATGCCAAACACACAGTCAGACGGACAGAAAGACAGACAGACAAAATACGATGGCGCGAAAAACCTTTTACCTACTGTGGCCGTCCGTTGCCGTTGCGGCGGCAACTGGCAGCTTCTTCCACACGGAGTCACTCACTCACTCATTCACAGCGCAATCGCATCGCGCACCGCTGGGAAATTTGATCGCTGCGCAAGGCAATAAAATGAAAATATAAAACAACAACAACAAACAAACAAAAAAAAAGCACGCGAATTGCAAACACGGCGGCGGCAGGCAGCAGGCACAAACCGTTGGATTGGCCGCAGCGGCGGCAGCCTTTGATCTGCGCTTTGATTTCCGGCAGAGAGATAAGATTTTACGCTAAGCAACAACAACAACAGCAACGACGACGTCGACGAGAAATTGCGAATCGAAATGAATTGCTGCATTATTGCTGCAAGCTTAATTCTGTTAAGAAACAACAACAGCAAAAATAAAAACTTAAAAAAAGGGAAACAAAAAAAAACATTTCGTGGGTAAAGCGCGGAGATCTCTATCGCTTGCAAAAAGAGGCGTTGAACATTTGCGGCGGCCGCAAATGTGCAACGAATTTTGAGATTATGGCTCTGACAGCAAGCGATGCCGCCAACCGACCGACCGACCAACCGATCGCCCGGACGAGACGATCACTGATCCCAAAGTGACCATTAGTTGAGCAAAGGTGGGGCTGGGGCTCTCCACGTTAAGATGCGATTGCTTAATTATGAGGAGGGAAATCTTTTGTGCTGAAAATCTGACCCAAAGCATTGTTTCAAATACACACACACACATTTCCGCACTTCAAATTTGAATCTGTCAAAAAAATGCACAATGGCTCTGAGCTTTTTTGATTATGTTGTAAAGATTTGCAAAGCTTAACGGTTTTTCAAAGAAACTTTTTAAAACTAAACTCAATAATATTTTAAACTTATCAGAGTTTCGTCTTTCTAAGAACAAAACTAACTCGAGCAAATCTTTTGCTGTGCTTTAAACTTTTCTAAAGCTTTTGTGACCTCTTCTTTTCGATTTGTCATAATTTTACATGAATTGAATGATTCATACTTTTATAAAGAAAGTGTTGCCAATTAAACTTAAAGCCCTTTAAATCCAAAAAAACAAAGAAACTATTTACACATATTCTAAAAAATTTCCATAGTTATCTCTCCTTAACCCTTGGCTTAGGTCAATTCGTTACTGTTCTCTCTTCAACTTTTATTTTTTATAGGAAATACATTAACAAAATAAAGATCACAACATTTGATTCTATAAATTTCGGTATCCCAACGATC
Organism: Suillia variegata; assembly: GCA_949127995.1. Lineage (NCBI taxonomy): Eukaryota > Metazoa > Arthropoda > Insecta > Diptera > Heleomyzidae > Suillia > Suillia variegata. The sequence continues at coordinate 24,508,448 of OX421846.1, read as the reverse complement.
CTCATTTATACTCTTCGATTTCTTTTTATCCACACATCTAATCATTTTACATTCTCCACTTATTATTCATCATCATTTTCAGATCTCTTACTTTTCCGTCGTATCTTCCGAAATTATGAATTCATCTTGCCACTTCTTTTCACCCCTCCTTCACTCACACCCGTCTAACGATCATCATTCGCGTGTTCCCATAATAACTGTCGGCATAAATTCTCTGAAGTTGTAGTTGTTGTTGCTGTTGTTGTTGCTGTTTTGTTTTGTTCGGTTCGGTTCGGCCATATTCACTCATTCGTTTGTTCGTTCTTTAGTTCGTTTGCCGTCTGTCGGTTGTGTGTGTGTATGCCGGTGGTGCCATCGATGTTCAATGTTCCGTATTCGCCACGGCATGAATTTACTACGCCCGTCTGCACCATCCCCCGCCACATGTCTCTGATCCACAAGTCGAACTTTGTTTGGAGTTTTCTGAGCGCTGTTATTCGGTTTTTTTTTCGTTTTCTTTTTTTGTTTTTTTTTTTGTTGTTCTTTTTTTGGTTTTGCCTTCCTGCCCGAATTTGCAATGCTTGAAATGGAAGTTTTGTTTTGTCATGCCACTCCACGGGTTTTTGTGTTGTATTTAGAGATTCTACTTTTAAGGCTGACTAACCGCTTTAATGGGTAACCACGTATTCGCAGACCTGGTAATTTGGACTTACTGAACTAACTCGAAGTTGTCCTGATTCAAAAATTATATGTTTAAATACTTAATTTTATTTTTCCTTTGATTCTGTATACTTCGTTAACGTCTTAAATATATACAACAAGTTTAGTTATCGTAGCATAAGCGGTTCCCGAGTTATATCCGTAAACTTTTTGTAAGATATTTCCAATCGGTAGCATTGCGAAATATTGGATATACTCGTACCATGTCCACTTTTTGTGGGCGTGGTAATCCAATCCCACCGTCTGTGACCAGATTAACTCCCTTAACTATAGTTTTGATTGCATAAGTCCAACATCAGAGACAACACATGGTTCGAATCCCATTCGGAACCTTCTTCGATTTACTATATTGAATCTGAAAAATAAAACAAAGGGTGGGATGCCACATCTATAACAAAGTTCACTCTGATCACGTATAATCGTCTTAATAAAAACGTTTGAATAATTGAAATCCCTAGCTATGTATCTGTGCTGCATATGCTGTATGCCGCTGTCGCCGAAAGCAAAAACTGCAGTGGCAGCGGCAGCGGCAACTTTGCTGATAACGTCACAAGGGAAGGCTGAATGGGTCGTCCGACGCCAACGTAACGTTCGACAGCAGTCTGTGGTGGTGCAGTGTGCCATCGTTTTGAGACATCTTCAATGCACTTGGGGGCCGACCGAAAAGAGGCAAGGCGACGCTTTCGTCCCGCATGCACAAGACAATTTCGCTCTGACGCTGCCTGCCTGTGCCGCCTGCCTGTCGATACGAGTGTATTGCATTTGTGCAATTTTGCTTTGCTTTGCTTCGTTCCAACCAACATCCAACCAAGCAGCCAACTAACATAACACGCCTAGCTAGCAGCAAGCGAGCTAGACAGTCAGCCAACATGGCCCGCTTGTATAGAATTCTACGCTTTATTAACCATTTAGAGAATAGCGAATAATATGAAACAGAGTTACGAATTATCCAAGCAATTGTGCTGTGCGCTAATTCCTCAACGGTTCGTGGCGTTGCCTACAAAGAATCTTACTTTTTAATGAAGGATTGGTTGCAACTTTGAATTCGTGTTGGTAGAGCCTTGGCAACCGAGGCTTGTCCATACTTCCAAGCGATTCTCAGGTGTGAATCGAACCTTGCAGTTTTTATAGTATAGTATAGTAAACCGATTTGTTTGTTGCTACCTTAAAGTTAATTTTAATAGAACAATATATAATCCAGAGTCTGGACTATGAAGAACAATTTCATATATGGAAATATGTTTTGGCCGACAATAGAACCGATGAAAATTTTAATTTTAAGAAATGCTAAAAAGTGGAATGTCCGATGGCTCATATTTTACTGCTACGGAAACTTTGGATTTACTACTTTAATATTTTCATCATTCCATCAATCGGATAACCCATGGAAAATGCTAGCCATATTATAGTTCCAACCAAACGATCCAACTCAATCACACATACAACCAAAACGATCCAACTGCTGCAGCCAAGTAAAAACCAGCGCAAAGCCGAAGCAACCTGAACAGTTCGATACCACAACACGAAGTGGAAAGACGTTTGTGCGCCGTTCGTCGCATTCGATATGTTCAAAGCCATATTATATTGTATATGCATATATATTTTGAAAAAACACGAGAATCGTGTGTGAGTGTTTTTTGAAACAATATACCTGAGCGGTTTCAATTTTGTTTTTTTTTGTTATTTGGAATCTTTATGGCTTTGTGTGCCGCTCCATTTGTGCCTTGAACACGAGGGAATTCCAACGGAGAAGGAAGAAGGTCTTTGATGTTATTTTCGTGATATTTCAATAAGAATACAAAAACAAAAAACAACAAAAACAACAACTAAAGTGAGGGTATCCAACATGTCAGTCGGAATCTTTGAATTGTTTACTTGAGAATTTCGAAAAAAAGAATTTTGCTGTGTTTACTCGAAGCTAAAAGTAAAAGAAAATAAGAGAAAAGTAAAAGAAAATAAAAGAAACATGCTAATTTCTAAGCGGCACTTTGTGTAATTTGTGTGGTTTGCAGTTTTCGCAACAACAAAAAACAAAACAACAAAAAAATATAAATATAAATAAAAACTCTAGCCGCAAAGTTCAGAAAAATAAATTTAGAAACCAGAAAACAGATCGATCAGCTGTTTCGTGCGTTTGCTTGTGCACAGAGAGTATCTTTGAGATACAGTAACAGTCAGTGACAGTGACAGTGATAAAATGTATCGTTCTGGATTTTTAACAATTTTAATTGTGGCTGCTGTTGTCGTAGTGGACGCCGCTTTGCCGCAACAATCGCCAAATGGATTACAGTGTCAGCGGATAACGGTGACGGCGTGTCAGGGTCTTGGCTACAATATGACGGCAATGCCGAATTTAGCCGGACACACAAATCAACTGGAAGCAGAATTACGGGTATGTACAATACTATACTGCAAATATATTTAATATATACTCTTAAAATAAAATAATTGGTAACTAAAATTGATTCCCATACTTATTTATACTCTATAAAAATGATGGGAATAGCTCGCAACTTTAGTTGAACATCTTTTTTTGTTGTCTGATATACATAATATATGTATTTGTTGGATCTGATTCATGATTAAAATTTAAAGTTATTCAATTTCTTACGGGATAATTACAACTTTAAATGTTCAATGATATTTTTAATTATATCTTATTGATTGTAAGTTTTTATACACATTCACAAACATTTTAACTAATTTCATTTTAGACTTCGCTTTATGGCTTCTCTCTTAAAAGTCATTCACAGCGGCTTCATCTAACAGCGAAGCCCTTCACATCGCAGATGATCTCATTTCTGTAGGCTCACTCGCTCCTCACAGCGTCCAACGTATTATTATGTTTTTTTTATGCGTTTGGCGCAATTAGCCTCATTGTCTCGAACACGCAGCAGTGTGTGTTTTATTTAACACTTTTAACCCGAGCGTTTGAATCTCCCGCCTTCCCATCTAACAAGCCGCTTTTCTCCGCATACATACATACGAGTAGTACTGCTTAACTATGTATATAAAACCAACGCCGAAAAGTTTGGCACGCATGCTTGACGTTTCAACGCGTAACTGTCAGTCAGTTCAGTCAGTCAGTCAGTTAGTCAGTTCAGTTGTCTTTCTTTCTGTCTGTCTGTCTGTCTGTCTGTCGTATTTCTGTTAGCTTACTGAGATGTGTTGCGCTTTGGCTGTCTGTCTGTCTGTCTGTCTGTCTGTCTGTCTGTCATTCGTCGCTCTGTGCCAAAAAAGATCAAACACTTTAGATAAGCACTTGTGGCAATAAAAATAATTCTTAGAAGTTACGTGATCGTGAAGTTGAAAAACAGTTTCCCAGTTAAAGCCGCTGCACAGCGTTTGATAAAGTTTTGCAAAATTTCCAAAAGAAAAAAAGAGAACAAAAAGCTTTAAGGCCATCCAGCTCATAGTTTAAAAAATCTGTTTTTCAACTATTTTCAAGTAATTTTTTTTAGAAGATATCTTCTAAATTTTTGAGACTTTCATATGAAATTTCTTCTCGAAAATTATCATTAGGCCATTCTTATAGAAAAACTTTTATAAAACAAAAAATTAACTATTCTTCAACTTCGTTCAGTTCCATTAAATGGAATGAGATAACATTTCGAATTTATCAATTGCCTTCGGAAAAATTACATGACCGCAAACAAACAAACAAACAAACAAACAAACAAACAAACAAATGAACAAAAACAAGTGCCCGCACTAAATGAGTTATCAAAACAATTAATTGCTTTTTGATGTAAAGTCGAGACGAGGTTCCTTTCCGTTCCGTTCCGCCCCACAGAAGATAGACACTTCGCTGCACTGCAAATGATACGGAAAGATAAAAATTGCTCCGAAAGAACCCAGCGCCGCTATAAGGGGCATTCATGCAACAACACTAAAAAATCAACATACCCGCTTATCACAAAGTAAATACTCGTACATACTTAGGCATATGCTTGCTCACAAGTTCTGAAGGAGAAGCTAAGCGTTTTCCTGCCAGAATCTCATCTGCGTATTTCGTAGATACTCTGTTTGGCAAACTTAGAAATTCGCATAGTTCAAGTTGTAGCAAAGAGTGCGACACGAATACAAGTTCTCGGGCATTTACTATACATGTATCTCAGGTTCGTATTTATACACCTCGCGTTTGTTTAACGTTTAAGAGGGCATATTATCACGACAAAAATGAGATACTTTTTTCTGCCTGTTGTCAACTTGAAAAAGACAATTCCATTAGAGAAATTCGAAAATGTATCTTGAATTTTCTTTTATTAGTATTATTATAACTTTTGTTGTTGTTTGTTTGCATTTTGTAATAAGAAAAAAACACAAAGTTTCAAAAAATATTGTGTGGAAATCATTAAATTTTGTTTATCTTCAAAAGCGTATCTATGAGATAATTTATTTTTTTGGTTGAAGTGTGTGTTTGAGTTTTTTTTTAGGGCTTTCGTATTGAGGTGCTAAAATGCCGCACAACTGTTTGAAATTTTTTCTTTTGTCGAATTTTTGTTGCTATCGCTGTTGTTGTTGTCGTTGTCGTCGTCGTCGTTGTTGTTGTTGTTGTTAATGTTAATATCCGTATGGTGCGCGTCCGTCAATTACTTAAAAACTTAAGTGCCTTTATTTGTTAAAGCCGCTCAAGAATAACACTACAAAAAGCAAATACAAGTAGTTGCTGAAGTTACAATTTTTTTTTTTTGTCAATTTTTGATTTTTTTTTTCTTCTTCTTCTTCTTTGGTGTTTTTTTTTTTAGTTTTGTTTTTTCCGAAACACTTTTGAACTCAAGTGGTTTTATAGTATTGTATTTTAAAAAGTTTATCTTCAATTTGATATTCTCACGTGGCGGTTACTTTGTAGTTAGATTCAGTTTTATAAGATTTCAGTTAATGAGAGTGTTTGTATTTGTATTTTTTGTTAATTTTATTATATTTTGTTTTGTTTAAGATTGATCGAGAGTAACTAATTGAGTTCAACATTTTTAGCGGCATCTGTTTGTGTTATTGTATTGAGTATATTTCTTCGTTTTGTCCGACGATTTCGATTAAGATTTTTGGATTGTCATTAAGCTGCAACAATTTTTGATTTATCATTTTCAGCGGCAAAACTTAAGTTCAAATCGAATTCTTCACACTTAACGCTTTAATGCAGTTTTTTTTCTTATTTTCGGTTTAAAATATAAAATTATTTCAATATTAAGTTCAGCACAAACTCGTATGTTGGGCATAGCAGCTTTTTAATTAAGTACACTGAGAAATTGTTACCACAGAAACTAGATTATTAATTGATAGTTTGAACTTAAAAGCTAGAAATGAGTTAGGTTGGAAGAGCTTATAGCAGTCGAATTTTTTAATTCTGGATAATTTATTTATTTAGATTTATTTAATGAAATAATATTATTTAAGTTTAAAAGAAAACTAATCAATAATTTTAAAAATATAAGGTCAGATGGGAAAATATTTTTGAGAGGATTTAAAAGATTTTCCAAAACTTGGCATTAAATTCAAAACATTTGTTTAATATATATAAATTAGCTTAAAACACAGTTCTGGCCTAAACCATGAAAGTCATCTTGAGATAGTGCGAATTTATATAGCAATGTAAAAAGAAGAGCTTATTTAAAGTCTCGAGACAAAACGATTTTCTTAGTGGTTCCTCAAATAGTTAATATTATATATAATAATATTAATAAATATTATTTTGAAACAAAATAAGATTAACTTCAGCTCCACTAAAGAATTCTGCGCTGTGTACTCGCATGGGGGAAACGTAACGCGCACCGCGCCATCGCTAATGCACCGTGAAAACTTCGATTATTCTTATAGAAAATTTTCCGAAGACTCAAAAATGAAATATACTCGTATGTATATATGAAAAAAAAAACATTTCTTTCACGGCTTTAGACAAAAGCCACAAAGACAGAAACCGCTTTTTAGGTCCGGCACAAAAGTCCATTAACACCTTTCTCGGTTGCTTTTGGCCTCTTTTTCTTTTTATTATTATCTGCTTTTTTTCATATATATATTTTTTGTATAACTGTGCCGTCATCTTTGGCATTCGACATAATCAACAAAAAAAAAGATTCTTTTTTGAAGAAAAAAAGCGAACATGATTTTCCTCTTCTTTTTTTTTTGTAGGCATTTTGCGCTTTGCTTCCATCGCTTCCATCGCTTATCGCACACACCTTTTGTGTCTGATTTCATTTTCTCGCCGTTGTTGCTGTTTGTTGTTTTTGTTATATCTTTGTATCTTACAGATGCTGCTGGAGTGGACCTCTGGGATACCCTTCCATGCATGATTTGAACCTTGGGTCTGACTGACTGTCTGTCCGCTGCGTTGCCGCCTACTTTTGGCTCTCGCAGCTTCTTTTTTTCATCTTAAGTGTTTAAATTTTGTAAATTAGTGTTTTTCGCTGCATAATGATGCTGTCGGACGGTCGGACGGACGGACGGACGGACTGTGGAGTTTGTGATTTTGTGTTATTTTGTTTTGTTTTCGGTTTTGAATCTTTAAAGTAGTTTTTAATTTTGAAATTCTTCGTAAAGAAACGGTTTTAATGGCGCTTAATTACAATTTCTTGCTTTTGGGTTTGTTCTTGTGTGTTCATTCGAATTCATTCGAATTGAGTTGTTAAATATTTGTTTCGATATTTTAAGAGTTTTTGTTCATAGACGCTTTATAGTTAGATAATTATGAGATGCTACGATAGAAGTTTGTCTTTAGACTGATTCAGTAAATATCGGTTTTTATAGGAAACCTCATGCTACTTCCTTTAACATTAAAATGCAAAAGATTTGCTTATTAAAATTCCAAAAAATTCATTTTAATTTAAATGCATTTAAGTTATTAAGATTATATTAATACATACCTACTTTACTTGTGTACATATATAAATACAATATATTTATTTTTGAAATTTTGTAAATTTTTTCAACTCTCAATTTCTTCTTAATGACTTCATCATAAATATTCATAATTGACCTAAAGATATAAAACAGCTGTTTGCATTTTTTTCCTTACTAAAATTTAAAATTTATATTCATATTATATCTAAAAAAAAAGAGCTTGAAAACACACACATGCAAGATCAAAGCCGAAATATGGCATTTCCCTCATCCACATCATCATCAAAGAATCTTACGGATGAAGATCAAAAACACAAAATCTGCCTGCTTCTTCTTATATTTTTATCTTTTTATCTTTGGGTTTTGTATTTTTAGTTTTATATACGTACGTACGCCATAGCCGCCGCTAATGCTGACACGGATACGTTCTCAATGAAGCAAAGTGCACACTGTAGATAAACAACAACAAAAATACAATTATCAAATATTTTGAAGTCTTGTTTTGTTTAACAAAGTGACCAAAATATTTGTAAAAAAAAAAGTTCATTATTTATTTGTTAGGTTGTTGGTATTGAAGCAATTAATGAAATAATTTAAATGTATTCATTTAGCTTCAGATACTCGTACAATTTCTTATAACTACATTCCAGCTAATTGAAATTTGTTACCGTACTACGATTGTCCTTAAGGCTTTCAGTGACGCCATCTATCAAACACTTTGCTCAACATTAATTTTAAACATGCTATTGAACGATAGGTGTCGCCACATTTCTATTAGATATGGTGAGGAGCACTGTTGTCCTTTCTAAGTATATATTTTCATTCCATAGTGATTCCAGTGGACCAAATAAAAAGTTTTCTCTCCGTGTAGCTGCCAGTTAGATGCGCGGACGCATTTATATCTGCGTCAGGTTCTTTTTGAAAATTTCAATGCCTCGCGGCGTGTAGCTGAGTAAGACTAGAGTAGATTAGAGTAGCGAGCTGTAGTATACCCCAAGCGTTGTGTGTGGAAAAATTCTGTGCAATAAAGTAAAGTGAAATAAAAGGAAGTGAGGTTAATGGTTTTGATGCGTAAATCTTACCGCAGTTCTTTTTTTCCTGAATTGTTTTAGTTTGTTCTGATTTTTTTTTGGTCTCTCTTCCAATTCGAAAAAGTGGCGGCTCCTTGGAATTTATGTTTGCTTTAAATGAATTTACGAGTTGGACAAATGATTCATTTGCACTGTTTGTGATTTAACTCTGCACATACAATTCGCAGTCACAGTCGGAATCGCCTCATCACAAATCGTAAAAATCTTTCAAATATTTTTGTTGGTTTTTTTTTCTTCTTTTTTTATTGATTTTGTGTAATTGTTGGCGTAATTGTGCGCCTCTATTCCTTTGCCAGAGTCTGAGCAAGTACACACCCACTAAGTCAACTTTTCAGCATTCCACGCCCTGCATTTGTGACGACGGCTGTGCGCGGTCATAAAGTTTATTTGCTTCGTTTGCGGCGCGGCATATTATTTTATTTTTGTTGTTGTTGTTGTTGTTGTTGTTGTTGTTGTAAACATTGTCCGTCGTCGCTGTTTGCTTTTTTCTACTTTTTTGTGTATTTTTTTATTTGTTTATTTTTTTTTTGCGCCGCGCTCGGCTTTATTTGTCTATTGTCATTTGACATCAAAAAGTGTCAAACGCTTTTTGCCGCTTGCGCCGACATTGCTTGTCATGTTTGTCATATCGCGCTGATAAAAAACTATATATGTATGTATGTATGTATGTATGTATGTATGTGTACTCGTATATGAAAAAAGACACAATAACAACAACAATACAACAGCGTATCTTAGCTAAAGCGTCGTGTGTCATTCTTGTTGGATTTGTGGCATTACAGCCTTTAAATATGACAGATCACTATTCGGACAAAAGACTTTTGTGGTGTGTGCACGTATGGCAAAATGTCGAATGTAATTACCAAAATTATTTATGTTTGTGTGGGTAATTGTTAAGCGATACATAAGACTACAAAATTTTGCTACTAAATGATTGTAGTTTTAAATTTAAAATGTAATAATAGTTTTTGAAAACTACTTTTCTATGAAAAAATGTTACTAACAAGTTGCTATAAAGTTGCAGTTACCTTATTGTCACTAAAAGTCAAATAGTTTTGGTTTAAATAATTTCTTTTAATATAATAATAATGTGATTTAACAAATTGAAACAATTTTCTTATTCATTTTATATTTATTTATAATATAAACAATTTTTAAGTTAGAGATTTGTGACTATTTGATTACATAATGACAATTTTTACCAAATAAATGGTTATGTCTATCAGTTTAATGACGTACTAATATTTAATTTTCATTTTTAAATAAACTAGTCATCTAGAAAATACGTACATAAGGCAAAAACGTGTACATAAGCCGCAATATTGCATTAAAATAATTTTAAAATTTGGTAACATTTTAGTCGCAGATTTCAGTTATCAATCAAGATGCTAAACAGTTTAGTTGCAAATTTTGAAAACATTTTAAGCATATATATAGAATTTACTTAATTTGTATTTAAACATTTTATCTTCGTCTTCTAAGAAATCAATACTATTATTGACACAAATTATTTCACACAGAGATTTTCCCGCGCTGAGTAATGCATTTACATGAGTACATACGAGTACCTACCTACATACATACTATGCATACTCGTACATACCTTCAATATCTCGATCACATGAAATTTTTATATCTGCTCGACAATAAACTTTATAATACTAGTACCAACAAACATTTAAGCTTATCATACGAATTATAAAAAATGAAAACTGAAATACGTGAAAATCCCGCAAAATTTTACAATATTTGATTTAGGCAGAGAGCGATTACGATTATTGCCCAATATGAAACGTTGAAAAATACATTATACATATGTACATTTATACAAATATATTGAGACTGTCGTAATTAGATAAAGCTAATGACAGTTTAGTGGGTTAACAATTAAATGCCAGCGATGGCGGCCAAAGTGTCATCAAGTCATAAAGACACAGCAAGAAAAAAGTCAGCGTTTTACAGCGCTCTCAAGTCGTAAATGTGAGGCAATACATCAATATCAATACATATTTCCACTATCGATATATGTATATTTTTGTTCAATTTTATATAGAGATAGAGATTCTAGACGACTCACTCATTGGCATATTTCCAAAATTCTAAACCCAGATCTGATAAGAATTACAAATATATCTTTGCGTATTTCGGCCGAAATAAAAAATTACGTCATCCTCAGTTAATCCGGTGCGCCTAAAAAAATGTTCAGATAATGTTGTCATAGTACAACCAAGCAGCATTAAAGGCCCAAAGTGCAGGTGAACTCTCATAACTCAGCACACACACACACACATACAGATACAACCCGTAGTAATAATAAATATCGACTGTGCTTTTACGTCATTTTCGTAGTCTTCTTGCGTACTATACGAGCATGCGATACACTGTACACAAATTTGTATTCCTTTTTCAAAACTCTATATTAGAAGCTTCGAATATAAATATTTGAAAACTTACGAATTAAGTTTGTTAATTTAAATTAAGCATATTTATGTTTGATTTGTTCTAAAGCTATATCCAAAGTTAAGCTATGGAACACTCGTCTATTTAAATTTATAATGGTCCAAACACTTCATTCCTATAATTCTACTTTCTATTCCGACACTATCCTGGGTACAGCACAATTGAGAGCTATGGTGTCATAGCAGCCCACATCAACTGTAATTCTAACTAACTTACTATAGTGGGCGTGGCAGTGATATGTTTTTAATATATATTAACTATACGTAGTGCTATAAAGGCTTAGTTTACCTTGTTTTAGCCATTTATAAGAAACTTTTTTTTACATACATATACTACACAAAGAAAATTTTGACATTATATATGTATAATAAACAATTTTGTTTTACTATGTACTTCAAGTTGTTGTTTTACAAATAATTGTTTAGCCGTTTGAAATTCGCCGTTAAAGCGCGCGTGAAACACATTTTGACGTGTAATTATAAACGTAAAAATGTCAACAGGCATTAATGAAGGCTTAAAGGTGATAGTGTCATGTTATGTGGCGCTGAAATCGGTTAATATGAAAATCGGTTATGCGCGATACGGCGCGCGGTATTTATTCAAGAGGTGCGATAAGTAAAGCCAAGGCTCGAGTGTAAATCGACCCAAATTTTGACATTCTTTTCGTGTGTTTATTTTGATTTTTTCTTTTGATTCATAATACTAAACAATTGTATTTGTTTTTTTTTTTTTATTATAATAAACCAACAACAGGCGTTTATTGTAATAAACTTTTAACTATTGTGCGAGCGGATTTTTAAAAGTACCAATGAAGAAGAAAAAGAAAAAAGGAATGCACATCACGTTTTCGGAGTAAAATGCGTTTTCTCACTCGCTGCACTTTATTCGCAGTTATTATGGTACGCCAAACTCTGCCGGCTAGTTCGTTAGCTAGTTGGTCACGTTAGTGAAAAGTAGCGCGCGAATAGGCAACTTGTTGGCCAAAGCATTGCCGGCTGCTTGTTGCTGATCTACACGCTGAGATAAGCAACAACAACAAGCAAACGAACAGTGCCGCAAATAAAATAAACCTTAAAAATATTGTCAGCTTTAGTTACTGCGGCAGTTGTTTAATACGATTTTCACTTTACTTTACCTTGCTTTATTTAAGTTTAGTGTTGTTGTTGTTGTTTTTGTTGTTTTTATTTTTTTGCTGCTGGAATTGCCCTGGCTGCGTTCGTTGCATAAGTTGGAATTTGAATTGTTATCTGTTTGGTTTTTGTATATTTTTTATATGTGTGTGTATGTGGCGCACTTTTTTATTGTTGTGGCTTGTTTAAGGTTGTTAAAGGGTTAATGTATTGAGTCGGCACAATGAACTTGTGTATGCGGGAAAACTGGATTCTGAAAAGGGTACTACTCTACTGCCTACTGCAGGTGCCGCCAAATGTTTCGCTGGAAGAAGTTCGTAGAAAAGGATGTTGGAAATTTTGTTGAGTATAAAAGAAAGATTTCAAATGACGTTGCTAGAGTTTTGTCTGGCTTGAAAGTGATCTGGTTTGGAATTGTAAACAAAAACACTTTTTTAGCTTATAAGAAATTGTTTATAATATATTATTTATTTTTATTAGCCATGACAAATACAAACATATTTTTGATATGTACATGAGGATCTGAAATATTTCCTATAAAGAAAAATATTGCGTAGAGCTAATTTTAATGTTTTGGCTTTGTTTAACAGATTTCGGGCTATTTAGCTGACCTTCTCCAATGCTAACATATTAGAGATAGTTAGCTTGTTTTTTCAAGCTAACCATACATTTCCAAATAAGCCCTCATATAGTGAAATAAATTCACACGTTTCCCAAAATTGTTATTAAAACTATACAAATTTTAACTTGTTTGTACGCTTTTTATATGAATTTATGAACATTTTGTAATGAGTTTTAAATTTTGCTGCGATATTGAAATCATTTTCAGCTGATTATTTTTTTCTTTCCTCTGCCAAACTAAAAGTTCTCGCCAGAAATCATTAAATTACAGCTCTTACACAAATTACAGCGAACCAAGTGTGACAGTGACAAAACTCACAGAACAATCTTTACAAGTACATATTCTAAAGCTGCGAACTTGGCTGGCCCACTTAACAAAGCAAAACCCAAAAGCCTGCAATTTGTAGAAATAATTATTCCAAACAATAAACGGGTGGAAAAAAATGTACAACAGTCATCCACACGTTGCAATTGTGTCTTAATATCGCCTTCGCGGCGACGCATCTTTAAGTGTAATTTCTGTGTGCCGAAACTCACGCCGCGCAGGCACAGGCGCAGGCGCAGTCGCAGGTACACCGCACAGTTCAATTAAGTTAATTGCCTTGTAATTATGGACGTTCATTTCAGCCGCTTGGCTTGGCTCGGCTCGGCTTGACTTGGCTCCACTTACATTTGCTTTGTTTTTGTGTTTGCACGCTTTTCGCGAAACTTTGCTGCAAAAAAAAAAAACATTTACGCTCGCTGCTGCCGTTGCCACTAAAAATGCACACAAAAGGGAAAACGCAAATAATCCAACGCAAAATGCAGCACAACAGCCGCACGCGAAAGAAAAAGAAAAAAGCCCTCGAAAGCTAAAAATAACAAAAACAAAAGACTTAAGCCACAAACCTGCTCGGCGCAGTTTAGCGTTTGCTCCGCTTTTACCCTTTAAATTTTTTTTTGTTTTTGTTTCTTTTGCGTTTTTGTTTTCTTAGCTTGGCATTCCGGCATTTTGTGCGCGGTATTTGAAAAACGTTGCTACATTTTCAGCGTGCCTTTTTGTTGTGTTGTTGTTGTAAATGTTGTTGTCTTCTGCGCATGCGTGCGTGCTTCTTCTTTGTATTTTTGTTGTGATGAAATTCTTCTTAAATGTGTTTCTTGTGTTTTGCTGGATTTTTTTTTCGGTTGCTTCTTTTTGTATTTCGTACTTCAGTGCAATCGCGTAATCAAAATAAAGTATTACAAACAACAATAATAACAACAACAACAAAATAAAAATGGCAACATTTAATTATTGCAAAGTTATTAAATTAATTTTCAAATTAGCGCTATTTGTGCCACTCATAAAACAACAACAACAACAAAATGCCGAGCGTTAAAGAAGCACAATCGACTTGTGTCTTAAGTCTTTTGTTTTGTCCATGCCATGCTCACAATTGATACCGAAATGACAATGTGCCCCGCCACGGCGGAAGATGCTGAACATTCCAAATGTAATGACGCGCTTCACATTGTTGTTGTTGTATTTTTTGTGATTTTTGTTTTTTTGTGTTTCTTTTTTTTTCACCTTTATATTTTGTATTTTGTTTCCTTGACTCTGCATGGGTAAGATCGTCGCTGGATATCGCGTTGACGTGCTAAGTTACTGTTTGGCAACGTCAATAGCTTTTGTGTGCTCCGAGTTTTTCTTCTGTTTTTCGTTTCTTTTCTTTTTATTTGGTTTTGTTCCGGTGCTGTTTGCGAATGATGACGACGATGATGCCTCCGATCATCAACGTTCGTCAGCGTCCTGCCATCACAGTCGTCCGTCGTATCGGTCACAGCAGCATCAGCAGCAACAACAACGGCAGCAGCCGCTTCAGCACTTTTTAAAAGGTTTTAATGTTATCTCCTTTTTTCGGTTCAGTTTAGGTCGGTTCGGTTCGGTTTTGTTTGGTATGTTTTGTTTTTGTTTTTGTTTTTGTTTTTGTTTTGGCTTTGGTTTTGGCTTACTTGCTTTTCTGTTGCAAACATTCGTCAATTTGAGTTACGTTTGGAATTTCTGACGATCAGTAATTGTCGTGAAAAAATTCAATGTCGTTGTTTTTGTTGTTTTCGTTGTAGTTGTTGTTGTTGTTGTTGTGGTGACCAGCAACAATTGGCAAACGATTTTGCAGGCACTTTTAAAACTGAAATGAAACTTTTTCTTCGAATTAATTTCTGGTCTTTTGAAGGGAACAATCGAAGTAGAATCAAAAGTAGACCTTCAAAATTCTGTTGTTGTTTAAACAGACTTTTGTTTTTGATATGTATCTAATAAATGTGTTCCTTATAACTTCGATTGTGTATCAAGTTTTAATTTTAAATAACACTATTCAAATTAAAGAAAATTATTGTTATTTTAATTTTTAATCAAACAATTTTGCTATCGAATAAATTAAAGCAGGTGAAACTTTTAATAAGTAATAATTTAAACATTTTGTTGTTGTATATAGTTGCTGGTATTCCTACGGTTAGTCGCAAGACCTCTCAAACTGGATAGTGAAGTGATTCGCTTCTGCTTTTTCACATTTAATTGACATTTGCTGTCAGCGTGCGAATGACAAGACTCAAGCCAAATCAAAAAACAAAATAAATAAACTACAATCGCGAACGCAAATTAAACGCCTTAAAATGTCAGCAGCAGTTCAGCAGATACCAATGACAAACACACATACACATAAAAACAGCAATTGTCAGTCAAAGCCGAAAGTTGATAAAATAAAAAAAACCTAAAGGAATTGTACCAAAGCCAAGAAAACCACACATCAATGAAAAGCCTTTCAATTGCGCTATGCTCGTACTTAAAAAAAATCACAAAACAAAAAATAACTTAAAACGCTCAGCGATAATCTGCAGGCAAATCTACTCATGCCACTAAAAAGATACAAATGCACTGCACGGATACCAACCAACAAAAGGCACGGACTGCATTTGTATAAAGGCAACAGACAACAGACAACAGACAGACGCGATACGTCAATTGCGGTTTTTTCAATTGAATTGATGCGAATTGAATTGCTGCCAGCCAGCCTGCCCGCCTGCCTGCCTGCCCGCCTAGCTGCCTGCTTGTCCCAGGCAATGCCGAGCGGCGCAATTGACATTTAAGTAAAAATCGACCCCACTGCACTGCACTGCGCTCCGCTCGTATTACATGCCTTCCTCTTCTGCCTACTCGAAAAAATCAACAGCAAAAAAATAAGCAGAAGGATTACTGGCGGCTAAGACGACCGTTCGCGGACCACAAACCAAGCAACGAAGAGACGTCTGCAGTGTGGACCCTTTTAAGCTGCATCGCTTTTTGTTTTTGTTTGCCTTAATGCCTTTGCCTAAAGGCACTTTTTTATGCTTTTATTATGCTTGTGGTATTTTTGTTGTATTTTTGTTGTTTTTTCTTGAATTGAAGTTATCTTAAGGTTCCTTTATTTGCCGATTTCTTTTTGTATTTCGTTTTTCCGCGACGCTGTCAACATTTCTTACTGGCCTGTAACTGATTGTCAATTGATGCCGGCCGGTTGGCCGGTCGCTCGTTGTTGATCTGGTTGATATGTTGATATGTTGACTTTTTGGCATTTGATGCTCCGCTCCGCATTGCAACTTTTTTGAAATTTCTGCTGAGTTGACTTTTTGCTTAAAATAAAAGCAACCTTCATGAGACTTTCAAAAAAATTATGTGAATTAATCAGAAAAAAATTAAAAACGATGCGATTAAAAGTGACTGTATCTACAAGATACAATTCTTTTATTTTTAAGCAAAACTTTAATTTTTTCTAAGTGAAGTTTAGGAAAATAAAAAAATGTTCTTGTGAACTTAAGAAAATATGTTAAAACCTAGTAAATGAATATTATTCGGCTCTGCCAAAACCAAAATACCTTACACGATTTTAGAGAAAACTAATTTTGATTTCGAATTGAAATAACGATTCATTTCCCCGCATTAAATTTCTAATAAAATTTTAAAATCAACTAGATTTAAAATAGTTTTTAACTTTGTATCCGCAAAATTAGAGAAGCTATCAAAATATATTTAATATCTGAGTTACTACTAAACGCAATCCTCCCAAAAAAGCGTATTTTCAAATGTTAAACTCATTTCAAATGATACCAATTTGTGTAGGATTAAGAAACGTATATCCAGCTGATGATAGTTAAGTGCTGAAGAAGCTAGCCAAAGACCACACACAATGCCGCACAGGAGTAGTTGATGCCCTATGCTCCTCTAGATATTACGGGACGATTGGATGATGATATTCCATTTAGAATGCACAATTGACAATTTTTATAATTCTAAAGGTAGGGTAAGAATCAATATCAGCTATGGAGACATTTCCTTTTTAATTTTGGAATTTATATAAAATCAAAAAGTTGTTTGTTCATCAAGCTTACATCAAAATTATTTAAAATCGTATCTCGCTTATCACTATATAAAAAATAGTTATAATTTCTAATGTTTACCCGGGCATAACCTTCGATAAACTTTCTCATGACATTTAGCATTTCATATTGTTTGCTTTTGTTGTTTTCAAACTCGCCGCTGAAATCAATTAAAAATTAGCACTTCTATTAACATGTCTAGTAGCAGCACTGCTGCCAATAAAGATATTAATCTCAAATTATCAATTTCCAATTTAAAAATAAATGTTTTCCAATTTCGACAAATTCACACACACTCACACACACAGCCATGCATACGAGTTCAAAACGCTTCAACGGAGTGATGTCATTGACGCTTCAGTTTAGACGGCGACTAACTTTTTTGGGGGTCTTATCTGAAGACTGAAATTTATCGATTTATCATTTTGTTGAAATCGTATTAATTATGCAAACTGCCGCGATTTGTTTTAAATCGACAACGAACAAAAAAAAACTTAACAAATACAACAACAGCAAAACAAAACAAAAAACCAAAAAGAAGTTAAAATAATTAAAAATCAACCTACGCAAAGTTTAAAATTTTGGTTTGGTTTTCTTTCGGGGGTTTGGCAGTCATTGGCGGTGGTGGCGCAAGATTTTGATAAGCCCCGCTCGCGCGCACCTTAGCGCTTTTCTAATTAATTAATTAAACGCTCGCGAAGTACAGCGCCGGTTAATAAATTAGGCCAACGGCGCACACAGTAAAATGAATGATATTTAATCAGCTGTCAATACGATTTTACGATTTTTCTTGGTCAATGATAAATGACACTTGGGGCAAAATCAAAAAAAAAAATAAATGACTGACAAGCATAGCAAAGAATGAATGAATGAAATGGAATTAAAAATACAAAAACAAAACAAAAACTGCAATTTAATTTTAATTGAAAATGAAAAACCGCCAGAATGACAAAAGACGGACAGATAGACAAACGCACAAGACAGTCTTACGAGCGTTTATTGCGCACAATTCAATTATCGACATTACCGCACGCCGCCACACGATCGAATAGCAACAACAAAAACAACAACAAACAGAAAAAATACGTCCAAATCAAATTGCAATCGACTGCAGCCGCCGTGCCGTCATTAATTTAAAAAACTATCTAAGCTGATTGCGGTTTGCGCCGCTTAAGCCATTTTTTCTCTCCTGTTTTTTTTTTTTGAAAAATGCCGCCAAAAGCGATCGCGCTTGCATTTGCTGTGCAACTGTCATTTTAATCAAATAAAATGACTGAAAATTGTCGTCATGATGACTGCAAAACCATTAAAAGCAAGTTGAGCAAAAAAAAAACAAATAAATTTGAAAAAAAAACAGAAAAATAAAAATCAAACGGCATGACATAAAAAATCGCTAATCCGCTGCTCAACTGCAAATGGTTAAATCGTGCGCTGCTGAATTGTTTTTGTTTTTTACGTATTTGTATTTCTAAGATGTTTGTTTGTTGCGGCAAGCAGCATTTTGCACTTGTCACTTTGACAAGCAGAAAATTGCGGCGCAAACATCAGTCGGCGGCAACGGTGACGGCGGCGACGGCGGCTTGAATGCAGATGCGATTCGGCCTAATGTCGCACATTACTTGATATCTTAGCGACACAAGTTATCGCCGCTGAGTGATCTCAGCTGCAGCTGAGCTTCGTGCTAAAGCAAAAAAATTCAAATAGAAATAAATACGCAAATAGTCAAACAACTGTTCAGTCGCTCGCTCCGTCGCTCGCTCGCTCCGTCGATCGCTCGTTCGTTCGGTTTGCACAGTTGCGGTTTAGCAATTAAATTGTCAAATGTGCGCGCGCACATGTGTGACATTTGATGTTGCCGACAACAACAACGAAATCAAGATTTGCCGTTTGATTTAAGATTTTTTGTAGATACATTTTCAAAATATTAAACAAATTTTTGCAGTACATAAAAATCTTTTGTCCTCACATTTCGTTTCCAACTCGCTGACTTATGCTGGATATGAAGGCCTTAAATTGCATTTTGGCTTAATGAATCGCCTGGCTGTAATGCTTGGAAGTGCTTTTTGTGGTACTTCAGTTGTGCCATTAAATCTGCGCATGCGCACCATTTCATTGGCAACAATTTATTTCCATTCCGTGGTGAGTGGCAAGGCTGCGCAACGCCTGACCGCATCGCAGTGGCGGAATGTGGTTGATTGCGTCGTGCGACGCCACGCCGAAGCGACTTTCTACTGATTTACGTGTTGCTGCTAAAAAGATGTGAGCAACAAAATTTGTTAGCAACATTACGAAAAAACAAAACAAAAAAGACGGCAATTGAACGGTTTATGTTTGCAATATTTGTAGTTTTATATAACTCTCTTTATGTTTTTTTTTTGTTCATGTTCCACATCTAAACGACAACCGATCATTTTAAGATGTATAATATATATAGAGATATATTTAACAGGTATTATATAAGGCTATATAAGATCACGCCTATAAAAGAAAAATGTTGTCTTCAACTGCATTCACCCACCTGAAGGACCTCTTTCCTCAACAAAAAACGAATAAAGTTCCGTCTCCGAAATTTCTGGTATGCTTTAAAGACATCAGCATACCCCCCTCCCCCTCCCCCTTCCAAACTAATTTAATTAATTTATAACAGATCTACAACTTGTTGATGAAATATTAAATCAATTCGAGCGATTTCATTATTAATTCAACTTTAAAATTAACAAAATGTTTAAACAAATGTTTTTGTTATTTTTTGTTGTTGTTGGTATTTTAGGTACCAAAATCACCGACATTTATTTTAAACAAAAACAAATAAATTACGAATTAATTGTCATTTAAAATCGCTCACTAATGAAACAACAAATTAAGCTTTGGGCGCACATTTCAGAATTAACCAAATTTATGCAAATTAATGCACGACGACAACACGAAAAGTATTCAATTTGCACCTGAACAAAAGAAAAACAACAACAATAACAACTTTTTGTTTTGCTTTTTTCTTGGGCAAATCGAAAATCAATAAAAACAACAAAAAAATTCACACAAATTCAATAAATCCAAAAAAAAATACAACAAAGTTCATTGATAAAAACCGGCAACAATTTGAAAACAATTTTTCAAAACTCACAAATAAAAACACACACACATACACAGGCACACACAAAAAGCATTAGATACCAATTTGATGGTATTACAAATATGCAGATTAGGGTGGTTCACACAACAAACAGACACAGGCCCACACTCATCAACAATGAGCTGCAGCAGTGTCAGCGGCCCACTAAAACCCACTGAAAAACAAAAACAAAAAACAAAAAAAAGCGAAAAAAGCAATAAAAGGGTCTTCCAACTGTCTCATTAAAGCGCATAAAATAATCTCCTAACAAATTGCCGCGCGCTGGCGTTTAAGCCTTTTCTTCCAGTCGGCTGTCCATTTCGTATTTCGAACGCCGACTTGATTAACATAAAAAAAGAGAATTATAAAGATACGAAATGGTTTTCAAATGACATGAAAAAAACTGTTGAAAGATCCCACCGCGCTAAAGGTGCGTCCGTCCGTCCGTCCGTCGGTTTATTCATGCATCGCATATACATGAATGCGAGATACAAGATACATTCGACGCCAAACGCACAAAGATGCAGATACGTTTCTTTAGCGCTCACTGCCTCCTCGTCGTCGCATAAAATTATAAATTAATCCATTACTTAAGCGCAGATTATATGAATGTCTCATCGCATTAAATGTGACCGCAGCGGCGCATCTCGTCGTATGTGTGCATGTGAATGTGTGCATGTGTGCATGTAAATGCAATTTGATGGATTTCGGTTTTTCGTAAATAAAGATGAAAAAAATTCAAAACGAATTTTAAAATATAACCGAAACGAATTGCAAATTTCTGAGTCGAATTTCTGCGCTGAAAATTGCATCTCACAAATGCATGCGCCGGCAATTATTGTGATGCAATATTGCAGCTACAACAAAATATCAAATTGTACACATGACTGGCAACAATCAAATTGTTGTTGTTGTTGTTGTTTAATAGCTTTTGTATAGATAATTGAGTAAATCGTCATTTCATTAATTTACTTTAATAATACAAAAATTTAAATTTTCTCTTTGCTACCTGCTGACATACAAAAACAAAAGCGACTTCCTTTCCTATGAATTTTTGAATTCTTCATGTCTTTAGTCCTCTAGTTAATATTGGCGGTCGCTGTCGCTTTAACTTCATAAAAATGTTAATTTTATTTAAACCATAAACGCATGACAGGAACACAGATTCGCCATTTTCGTCGGGGTTAGCAGATGTACACGGAAAAAAATACATTAATACTTTATTTAGTGGGTTTATTTAATCAACACAAGTTGTAAGTTTACTTAAAGGAACAACAATATAATCATTTGATTGGAACTGTTTGGGTTTACTAAACAGTGGCTCAAGTAACTTTAAAGTACCCACTAAGAGTCTGCAATGTATTTATATTTATAGTTGTCTTTAGACTGATTTTCTCTGATTTTCTTCAACCTGATTCAACCAAATTTGTTAGTCGACCTGGAGGAGTGAGATGAAACACTGCAAACTCTTTTATTTAAAATTCATTAAAGCAAATTAATCGATTCTTTAAAACAAACTTTTAAAGCGTTTTGTTAAATCTAATTTTGGTTGAAGAAAATAAGCGTTTTTAATTTTTATCAAGTGACTAACGAATTCTAACGAAAAGACAAAGCAGAATTTTTAAATTTTTTTAACTTATTTTATAACTAAAAGACTTTAATGCAGGCTAACAACAATTGTTAGCTTTTTTAAATTTCTTTCGATTTAAAAAATAAATAATATTGAATATTTTTTGTAGTGTATCTCACATTTAGTATAGTAGTATAAATGTAGAATAAGATTACTTTGTGCATGCGGCTGAGCGCTCAACAGATACGCCGACATATATATGTACATATATATTCGACTTATTGCGAATTACTCGGTTGGGAATTATACACTTCAATACACTTTTAAAATGTTTCTCTGCTGAGACTCCGTGGAAATTTGTCAATTTTAATTAAATCAGAGTTGAAACCTGTGACTTACAACAGTGGACGAATGCATTTGCCAAAGTTAATTACTGAATTGGCATGGTAGATCTCAATCGCAGATTATGAAGCAAATGCGATTTGACTTTTTGATGAGTTAACTTTATTTATATAAGTACTCGAAAAATTTCAACGAAAGTTGTTTCAAAGAATAATCAGTTTATAGAAAAATCATTTCAATGAATTTTTGAACCTTTGCTCTTTGATTTAACTAAACAACGCACGTAAATTTATTCGACTGCAAGGCGGCATCAATCAACAGTCACTTCTTTAAAAATAGTAACTGCGGCCCCTTTACAATTTAGCAATTTAACACCTTTTGTAACCGAGACTATTCTCTTTTTTCTACAATATGAATTTCATAAATTTACAAAATTGAAACCGTAAAATGCGAAATCATTAATCAAAACTTTGAGGCATAATTAAGAATTCCTCAGGTGTCGGAGTCTCGAATTCATTCGGCTTGTCTATAATTGAATTGTTTTTCGGTTATTTTCAGAAATGAGGAGTTAGCCGAGTTGGAGGCAAAAAAAGGCCACAACACAAATAGAAAAAAATACAACAAAAAAAACAGAAACAAACGCTTAGGGTCAAAAATGATTTTCTCAAAGTTATTAAAGAAAAAATGCGCCACAGACAACAAAATAACATGGACAAATGAATTGCGCTCAAGTGTTACGAATTTAGAAAAACAACAACAACAACAACTACGAACGTAAAAAATAGCCAGAAATATTGTACAAAAATAATTTTCACCTAAAATGTACGAAAACGAAATGCGCTGGTGCTGTAAAAATCGACTTAATTTCATTATTTTCCAATTCTCTTGAAGCGGACTCGGACTGGGACTCAGGCTGCTGCTGCTGCTGCTGCTCATGCGCATCATTTGAGACGCGCTTGAAGCGTTGAAGATTGCATTCGCCACGTTCGAGCAGCTAGCTCCGCGACTCAGCTGAGCAAAATTTGTGAGTTCAAGCAGTTTCTGCTGTTCGATTTGCTTTTTTGTTTTGTTTTTTGTTGAGGAGGAAATTGCTGCGGGGCTCTTAAGCGGAAAAATAGTGTAAGAAATCGAAAAATGAGACCCTGCGCATGCGCAGCAGGTTTGCTCGTACATTAATAACACATTTTAGACACCGAGACAGGAGGCAGGCGGCAAGCAGCAGCGACTGTGGCTGAGGTAACCAACACCTTGCCTTGGCAAAAATGCTGTCGCAACCAGGGTTGCTCTCAATTTCGAAATTGGAATTTTGGTATGAAATTTTTACGAAATTTTTTATTAAAATTTAGAATTAGTTTTCTTTAAATGTAAACTTTACCTCATATTAAAAATGTCAACGAAAAGTAATTTATGAGTTGTCTCGTCAACGAATAAGAATTGAAAAAAATCGCTGCCGCCCTAGTCAATAGTCTCTGCGCATGCGCAAAGGCAAAGTGTCGGCCACAATGTCTGCAAATTGCGTTCAGGCAAATTGAGTAGATTTGTGTTTTGTTGTTGTTGCTGTTGTTGTTGCTGTGTGATGATAATGATGAAGCTGAATGAGCAATTGTTTCACTACATTTAGGTGTTTTTGTTGTTTATGTTGTTGCTGGAATTTTAGTGCTTATATTTTCGAGCCAAGTTGCTGAATATTTTTTTCTTATTCTTACCTGTTTCCGATTCGTTATGCGCCATGGAAGTGATTTTCAAATTTATCTTTTTCGGTTTTAGTCGTCGTTTTCGTATTTTTGTTATTGTTGTTGCTGTCGTTGTTGGTTCGTGTTGCTTATGGACCACCTTACAACACATGCACGCCGACCAACAATCGTTCGCTGGCGGCGCTCTGGCAACGCGTTTTGATGTTGTCGGTCGTTCGGTCGGTCGGGTCGGTCGGGTTGGTCGATCTTTCGTTCGTCTGTTCGTTTGGTCTCCAATTCGGCATTCGTTCAGTTCATTTTTTTTGAGATAGTTCATATCTGCGCATGTGCGCCGCCGCCGCCGTCGCGCCGATTGTGCCCAGATCGCATCATCATTAAATTATTATTATTTCCTTAAGTTATTTTTCATTTTTTCTTGTTTTCCCTTTTATCTTTTTTTCTTATCCTATTCATTTGCGTTTGATTGTTTTTCTCGTTGTTATTTTTGTTGTTATTGTTGTGCTATTATGCCACATTATTCTCTTGGACGGTCTTTTTTTAACGTTTTTCTTTAGAAATTATTAATCGCGAATGTTTCGGTTAGCTCATGTCCAAAGGGCATCATTTTAAAATTTATATGTGAAGTTGTATCTCCATTATTATTGGAACTAAATTTCACTACCCATAAAATCTTAATAGCTTACTTTTATCACGTTCAAACGTAGTTCAAGAAATTTGAAAAAAAAGACAAGTTTTTAACAGAAATATTGAAAATTTTAAATCTAAAGTATAAATAAATTTGGTTGTGACTTTTATACATGAAAAAGAAATTGAAATCATTGAAAATCATGATAATTAAATTTAAGTTTGTCCTACTGGCATTGAAGCTCATTTTTTCTAAATTTGCTTTAATACCTCATTTGTCTAAAATCAAGAACTTTATATATTCCCAATGAGAAACAAATCCATGGTAACATTATTATATAAAAGACTAATACATCAAATATACATTATACATTGTTTAAAATCTTTTGTTTTATGAGATTATCAAAATTTAACGAAATTGTGCCGAGGCAAATGCTTTAAATACTTTGCAATTGAAGTCACCCACTTTTTAAACGCCTTTAGATTAGTAATTGAGATTAAAATATAAATTAAGTCAAGGTTGCA
The DNA here is from genome assembly GCA_949127995.1 of Suillia variegata. NCBI lineage: Eukaryota > Metazoa > Arthropoda > Insecta > Diptera > Heleomyzidae > Suillia > Suillia variegata. The sequence continues at coordinate 24,483,372 of OX421846.1, read as the reverse complement.
ATTGTAGCACATTTCGTTCCTTAATAGGCTAAAAATTTTATTTGAATATTGAAAAAAGTTATAATTCCCGCAAAGGCGAAGAGGCACATCCGCTTTTAATCTAAATTATTGTTAAGTGCTTTTAAAGTCCGCTGATAGCGTAGGATTAAAAACGCGCAAGTATAAACTGAAAAAAATTTCACAAGTTGCATTTTGAATTCCTTACGAAAATGTTATCAGCACGTCCTAATGTGCTCATCCGCTTAAAGTCATAAAAATCCAATTAACACAAGAACGAAAAAACAAAAAAAAAACGTAAGCCCTTAAAAAATGCAGCCCCAAATGCAGATAAAAGGTACGACAGACAGTCGAGGCGAACGACGCAACGACGAATTTCCAGTGAAACGCAAAGCAAAAAAAATTAAGCGACGACAATAAAAGCGGATTTGAACTTGGACAAACCGAAGAGAAAAAAAACCGCCGAGATATGAAAAATTAAAAAATTTATGTCGAGAAAAAAAAACGCTCTGAAATATTACAGAACACTGAAAACGATAAAAGTGAAATTTTTTATGCGTTTTCATTGGAACCGAATTTTTTTTTAACGAGCAACTTACTACAAAAACAACAAAAATAGAAAACTAAATGAAAAACTGATTTTCAAGAAAATCACAAAGTTTACACAATCGCCGGCTGTGAGCAAGATCAAAGTAGCTGCCAGAAAAACAAAAACAAAAATCAATAAAAATCTATGAAATCGCAGATACAAAGAATTTGTATTTGTATTTGTGTGATTTTATTATTTTCAAAAAATCAAACGATTTCAAAAAAGTGTATCTAATAAAATTACTGCAACAACAACAACAATGGTTTATACAAAGCGAAAACGTTTGAAGTTTTCGCGTTCAAGTTTCGCCGAGCTAGATACTCGTTCGTATGTATCTCATAAATCGAAATAGTATCGCACAAGTGCCGCGCGCGGCATAAAGTAATTATGGATTAACCCTCTTCGACAGGTGGTTAGCTTTCATAGAATGCAGAAAATGCTATTGAGATTTTAATTGTTTACAAAATCTTGTATGGAATTGGATTTCACAGATAATTTTTAGTTTGAAATTTTATAGAAAATACTTAAAACTTAACTTCGAAAACTTTTTCTTAATATTAAAAAATATCTTTGAGTTACATATTATAAGGTTTTTTTCTCTCGAAGCAAAATATCTGTTAGTTAATGGACCGCATTGCCTGCAAGGGTTAAAATGTTTGTGATTTGATTTCGATTCGAACACAGAGCAACTCCAAATCGGCGGACACTCATTCACACCTTATGCCGCCACTAACTTAATGGATAATTGTATCTTTGTATCTATCTATGTATGTATCTGCAGTTGTTTGTGTGCATACATATGCACATATCTTTTTATCTAATAAATGCAATAAAAGTACGCGCCGCGGTGCACTTTGATCTGCACTTGTCGGTTTTGTGTATAGTATCTGTGTGTGTGTGTGTGTGTGGCGTATTGTGTTTGTTGTTATTGTTTTGTTTTTGAAACGTGCAGTTCAATAATAGCGCCGCCGCCACATACTCAAAGCAAAATAAAAACAACAACAATAACAAAGTATTTAATGGCTTAAAACAGTTGGCAACGTGTAATTAGAGCGAAGAATGCTTTTGTCCGATTGCATAAACAATAATTTTGTTGTTGTTTTCTTTTGTATTTTGTTGCAATGCAATAACAAAATTTTGACTTTTGAAAAAGTGTTAAAAAGTGAAACTGCGTTATTTGAGTTTTGATTTTATTACTATTTTGTTTTGGCACTTGAGCGTTAAATTTGTTTATTCTGGTAAATTGGCACTACAATTTATATGGTAAAATTTTCTTTATTAAAGTATAAGATGGTTAGGCCAACAATTTTTGATTTTAAAAAATACGAAACACAATTTTTTATAAAAGAAAAGCGTTCGAATTTTAGTGACAATAATTTACCACTTCGTCGTCAACAATTTAAATTGTTGAAGTATCTCTAAATTGTTCTTAACTGTCTAAGTAAATAATTACTTGAACTTTTTGTTAGAGTACAATAAAATTTACATACTTAAACTTTATATATACAAATTTTATATATATTTTTTTCAATTATAGAAAGTTTCCTCAAACTTTCTCAGTACAAAGACTGTCGTTATTTCACTCTATAACAAGTCGTACACACTTTCGATAGGAACACACAGCTACTATACTCCGATCAGCGACCACTCTTCTGACTTAGACTTTAGCTGCATTGCGATAAATTATTTTCCATTAAAATTGCAATGAAACACTTGTGAAACGTGTGAAAATGGCGCTAAACTTCACACAAGCTTAGCTGACAATTTTTTCATATCAGTCGAGTATTTTCACATGCGCCGTCCATGCTTTATCGACAATTTAATGCAATTAGATTTAATAACGCAGGTAAACGGCGACACTCGCGCACATGCGCAGCGACCGACGTTTCAATGCGCTACAGCAGACATTAACCGAATGGTGAATAAATACAAACAAACGACTTTCGAAATTAGTTTAATTAAATAAATATTTGCTTTAAAGTCTGCGGCTAATTGGCCTTAATAGATGTCAAATGATTTGGCAATTAAATAGAAATGATGTCCACTAACAAAGTTAAAGAAAAATCAAGGAAACTCAATTGGTTTGTATGTATTAACTTAATTAGACTTGAGCTATAATTGCAAATTAGAGGTTGAGGCGCTTAATTTAAGAAGTCTTTAATACTGATAGTTTATCATATTTTTAAGATGTTTATAAAGCTTAAAAATAAATTATTTAAATCTTCAATGGATAAAAGAAAAACGAAAAGTCTCCTTTTAGCTCGATACACTTAACCCAGCGATACTCCAACTTCATTACCCGTCCGAAAAACACGTTTTCTCGAAGTCTGCAAAGTGTTCCTCGATCGGGCGATGAGGCTAGGTACTAATCGGACCACCCACGAAAATTAGGTATCATATTAAACACACAAACTTACAAAATTATTTAATCAGCAATATTTGAATTTGGCACTTCATTGAACTCATGTTAAAGTTCAAAACTTCAGTCAGGTTGTTTCGAAATTTGTACAATATATATTATGTTAAATATACAAATATTGAAATCAATTTCAAAAGTGCAAACTAGAACGTCATGTACATTTAAAAGTTTAAAGTTTAAATTGAAATGTTTTCTTTAAATCCCTAAAATACTTCATTTTCCACAGCTACACCGTGTAGCGTACATAGTTGCAATTGATACTCAAATAATAAAAGTATCTTATATACCAGCTTCGTAAATAAAATGCAACCGTGTGACAATTCCAGCGGCGCCGCACTACAATCGTCATATTCGACATAATTGTGTAGTTGTTAAATTAATTTAATTGCAGGCAATCAGAGAAATCATGTACCGCAGACAGGTGAAAAACATGCAACACTGCAACATGGCAATGTTGGCTTTGTCAAATACATTTGCAGTTAAAAGAAATTGGAAAAGCTGAAGAAATTAGCTCAAGCTTGAAATATGCTCACATATGCATTTGTTGTTGTATAGCAAAAGAGTCAAAGAATCTGTCCGATAACAAGTCTAGATTAATTTTTTAATAAGTCGATATCTTCGTGTGAATCTTTTATAATTGAAGTTAGAACAAATTCTATCAACTAGATTTTATTATTTTGTTGTTGTATATACAAGCATTTGTTGTCACAAAATTTTCACATTCGCATTTTGTAGAAACTATCTTTGAGATAAAATGCAGAAGAGTAAATTAAACATTTCTGCGAGAAAAAATTCAGTAATTAAATTTTCCTTTGTTTGGACTTGACCACTTTGTAGTCTCTACACTCAACATAATTTAAACGCGTATTTCATTTATGTACTTTTATTTACTTTTATTAACAACTTTCAGCAAATTTTATGCGATTGTTTTAACGCAAAAATCACAAAAGTCAAACACATCCTTTGGGACGACCATTCGTGTTCCTCGCTTTTTTTTTCTCTCTCTCTTTTTTTTGCCTTTGCCTATCTTCGCAATAGACTAAGACTATCGCGCACTTTTATGGTCGCATCTCTCCGTGGGGGTTTATTTGGCATTTGGTATTTTGGTGTGCGGATTAAGTATCTCCTGCGCTGGCCGCTGGCCGCTTGCCGCTTTAAGTAACATTTTATTTTATGCGATTTTTTTTATCACCGTTTAAGGAACTGATAGGCTACTTTTACCATAAATAAAAGCTGTGGCGTTTGGCTTTTTGGGCGCATCGCATGCTTTGGCAATTGATTAAATATTTTTGGTTCGGTGAAATCTGGTAGCGGAAATTTAGCTTAATTTAGAAATTCTACAATTACGGGAAAATTATTCGTCGCAGAGAAAACATTTCGCTGGAATAGTTTAAAGAAAATACTTAACAATTTCCTATGGTGCAGTGCGCTTAAGCATGTGTGGGTCAATAGCTTTTGATTTTTGGTAATTAATGTTGAAATATTTTTCGCAACATTTGCTCTAAACGTACATCCGTCTGAAATGCATTTTTGATTTTCTTAAAACCAACAAGCAACCGTTCGGAATAGCCACAAACCGCTTCTCTTGTAACCTTTGCTTGTTGAACAAGCTCTACTTAAACTTATTGCATAAGCATGCGCTGCTGAGCGCCCTCCATATGCCATATATACAAATCGCCCGCTGTGCCTGCAACTCATAATGAGCTCATGTGCAACATGCACACACATGAATGCCCCAAAGTGGTCGTGGCATGCAAAGCAGTGGCGGCGGCGGTGCGCACACGCAGCATGTGCGACTCACGTGGTGCGTCGTCATCGTCGTCTAGTACGACCGTCCTCCTAAAGCTTACCATCGATCGTTGAAATTATGATGTGGGCTTTGGTGCTTCACTGTTAAGGCGCTTCCGTGGAGCGATAATTTAGTTTCACTTTTCATGTTGGAAGCTTGCGCTCATGTCAACAAGTGGTATACGCGTGTGTATATGTTTATGTGTGTGTGTGTGCGTGGTGATCGTCGCATTTGTAAACTTATGCTTGGAAGCTGTAAGACGCAGCGAACGTTTTTCGTTACCAAACACAGCGTGTGGTACATTTTTATTGATGTCATTAAGCATGTTGTTAAAGCTTTACATTAGCGAGTCTGTAATATCGGCATGACATTGTAAAAATAAACAAACCTGAAACTTTAAGATAGCAACGCACGCTGGAAAAAAAACCAAATCGCATTAAAGGTTTTGCTTCTAAGTCTTTTGTTTCTGCGAATTCTTCGCTTCAGCCCAGACCGTTTTTTCTTTAATTTTATTAGCGCGATCTCTGCTTTGCGAATTTTTGGAACAATGCTTCGCTGCCGCTACATTTCGTCAAAAATCAATGTCAGACTTTCGTCTTCAAGCTTCAAAATATTAATCGCTTGGAAAGCGAACCATTCGCTTGTGACAAAAAAGCAACATTTTTTTTTTAAAGATATGCTTTGGAACTTTATTTTTCTTTGTTGTCTGTCTGCGCCTGCTCTAATTTGACTCACAAAAAAGCATCAAATCGACCTTAAAACCTTTTTTCCTGTCCACTTCTTTGGAAATATCAAAAGTTTTTTCATCTTAAAATATTTTGTTTGGTGCTTCGTCTGATCCTTGAAATGATCGACAACATTGTTGTTGTTGTTGTTGTTGCGTTTGTCATTTTGACTTTTGATGTGTAGCATCAATTTCGTCGTCGTTCTTAATATCGCAGCCTCATCTTCTCGTTTTGGTTTTTGTCAGTATTTGGCCAAGAGTTTGACAGCCCTGGAAGAAACTGCCTTCTGCTTAAATTGATCCAATTTAGGTGTTTTTGTTTTGAGTTGAGTTTTAGTATACGATGTTCTGTTTCTCTGTTTTTTTTTATGCCTGCAGGAAATGTCACATTGTTGAAATTGTATTAAAATATTCAACAGAAAATGTTGACGAGATTTTGCTGATCAAAATAATCCATTTTATATGGTTTCGATTTAATGGTTTATTATTTTAACAACTTTGTGTGAATTCCTTAGATGAAAAGATACAAATGATAACTTCAATCAATTTTGTTTCCCACATATTGGTCTATCTTTAAACTAGTCCTTAAGTTATTCCCAATAGGAAGCCCCATACTAAATCATTCCATTCTTCTCTGTTTCCTTACAGATAACAAAACTGCTGCCTCTTATCGAATCCGGCTGTTCGAATCGCGCACGTTTCCTGCTCTGCTCGTCGCTCTTTCCACTCTGCACTCCGGATGTGCCACGTCCCGTGACCGCATGCAAATCGCTCTGCGAAACAGTACACACGGAATGTGCAACGCAAACGGAACTCATGCAACTCTGGCCGGACTTTCTCAAATGCGATGCACTACCTCAGCCGGAGAAACATGAACTCTGCATGCAGATACCACAGGAGACCCTCAAGCAGCAGGAACAACGCTCTGCCGCTAGCGTTGGATTGCAAAATCAATTGCTACTGCCGCCGCAACAGCAACAAACACAACCACAGCAACAACAACAGCAGCAGCAATTCTACTGGCCCTGGATGGCCTGGAAAATGCCACCACATCTCGGCAAATCTTCGCTGATTTCGACTATCATATGTCCGCACAACTTCACCGCAAATCCGCTGAACGCCGAAGAGTGCGTGCCGCAATGTAACCGTGATGCCTTTCATACGACACAACAAAAGAAAATTGCCGAGGGTCTTATTCTGGGCATGTCGGCGATTTGTTTCGTACTGACGCTCTTCTCGCTTGTGACCTTCTGGGCTGAACCCACACGATTTGGCTATCCCGAGCGTCCAGTGCTGTTTCTATGCCTCTGCTATAATCTATTCAGTGTCTGCTATTTGGAACGCATCGTCTTTCACAACTCCTCACGCGCTTTGGCACTGCTGGAAGATCCTATCGGCAAGCTAAGTCCGCCCTGCACACTCTCACCACCCTGCCTGGCGTCATACATCACCACAAGCTATCTAAGCTTGTGCGCTGCCACATGGTGGCTTATTTTTGCGCTCTGCTTCTACTTGTCCTCGCACAAAAAGTGGTCCAGCGAGGCTTTGGAAAAAAAATCCGGTCTCTTTCACGTACTGGCATGGGTGCCGCCACTGGCGCCGCCCATTGCTGCACTTCTACTCGAGCGGGTGCGTCCCAACGAGCTGACGGGCATGTGTTCCGCACCCGGATTTGTTGAGATTCCCGCTGCCATTTTGCTCTTAGTTGGACTCTTCTTTACGCTGCGCGCCTCACGTTCATTGCATGCGCTGCAACAGCAAATGCAGCCGACCTTCGGCTATCAACGCTTCTCGCAGATACGCAAGCGTTTTCTAATCTTTTCGCTGGTCTTCTTTCTACCAACAGTGGCCGGCGTTGCCACGTCGTTTTTCGAGCGTTACGTTGACTCGGTACCGTCGTGCTCGACGCACGAGGATTGCGCACCGCCAGCACACATGACGCCATGGCCGACGCTTTTGCGGATTTTCTTCCAGTTGGCCGGCGGCACTTTGACCGGCATGTGGGTGTGGTCGCGCAAAACATGCGAGTCGTATCGCAGTCGACTCGTTGCTACGCCCACCTCATCGACAACGACCAGCAAATCGATTGCTTCGCTGCCGAAAAAGCATTTGTACGCGAACGGTGGCGCCTGCAAGTCTGTCGGTGGTCCCCTGTACAGCGGCATTAATTTCCACAATGTGCCTGTCTACAATCCAAATCAATCGCGTGTGTAGCCACTAGATGGCAGGCAGATCGCAACAGTGGGCGGGTGTATATAGTGAGGTTCTCTTCTTTCAATTGCTTCTAAGTTTGTATATTTCGTATTTGTATCTAAGCTTGTAAGGCTCGAATGTTAAGTTGTTTCTTTTTACATACTGTGTATAATTGAAAGACGTTTTGTACATACATATATATGGACTCATGTGTTTGACCCAGTTAGTATGGCTATTTAGAAATTGTATTTTAAGGTTTTCGAAACTTTGTTTGAAGAAAAGATTAAAAAATGTGTTAGTAGCTTTAGCATTTATCATTGTATTTATTCCATATCTAAAAGTAGTATTAAATTGTATATAAATCGTCTTAAGGTATTATAAGTTATTTTTATGAACGAATAAAAATAAAAACAAATTTGTTGTACAATAATAATCAAAACGTGTTTTTAATGTATTAAATCAGTAGCTACAAGAACGACGAACTTGGAATATTCTCTAGAATTGAAGTATGATTAAAATGAATCTTTGATTTGCAGCTTCATCTTCGTTCGTTTAGAAGTTAGAAGATAAATTGCCAATTACAATTTGTTTCCTTTATCTATCACAAATATAACATCAGATCAGGAATACGATGGACTCGATCATATTTCATCCAACTGCTGCATGTCATGTCATGTCAATTATTGTTTATGACCTGAATGATGGAAATGCGGAAATACTTTTCATCGATGATTGAGTTTTACTTTTAATGTGTCTGCATTGTAATAGAACAAATATCCATGTCAATATTCGAAAGCAGACTTGAAGAAATTCTTAACTAAGTACAGAGCAGATTTAAAAATAGTTAAAAAAACTTTGAAAAATTAAAAATTCAAATTTTAGACAAAAGTTTAAAAAAGTTTAAATGATTTTCAAAATAGTTTTTAGATTTTTATGTTTTTTTTTATATACATATATAAGTCAGCGTATACAATATACATATATTATCTACGAGAAGTACACTTTTCAAACTAATTGGACTTATAACAACAAATTTTTGATAATTTTGACACGCGTTCTTAATTTGATTTTTAAATGATATTTTTTAAATGCTATTTTCGTTAGATTACCCAAATTTTTGATATTAACATTCTACTTGGTTTAACGTTTCTATACTTATAGATATTAATTAAAAACGGAAGATATCTTAAAATACTCAGTAAATTGTTAGGTATTTTACAACAACAACTAATGTAATGCGACTGTTGAAACAGAAAAAAATGTGTTTCTTAGCCTTCCCTTAATAGGATTTACCAGGGTAAAAATCTAGATTTTTAATTTTGAATATCTTAAAAAATTTTACTAAAAAAACAAAAACCATCAAAGATTTCAATTTCTTCTTCCTGGTAGTTGCGTTCAAAATAAAGATAAATCGAAATCGATCTTGCCACATTGGTACAAATTTAAAGTTTATTAGAAGTGTCTAACAGAAGAAGAAATAATCGTAGACGTCGATAACAGGAAAATGCAAAAAATCTATTTGCGATAAAAGTTTATTTCAAAAAAATATTGATTAATGTTGACCGCTGCACAATGGTTCATGCGGACTGAGAGCTTTGGTTCTATACCAGCCCATATCAACTCAACTCTATGTTGACCAAGAATATTGACAAGAGGTGGCGTACTTTTAAAGTTTTCTTTAATTATTAAGCAACGATTGAAAAATATGTCCGCGCACATTTGAAGAGACAATTCCATGAACTTCCGAGTATACGATCCAATAAATCAGATTAAATTTATATATCATGATCACAGCTTAAAAATTGATTTCTGATTATTGAGATACATCTCTTAAGGGATTTGTGGATTTTTCATTGTATCCATTGAGAAATGTTTAAAGTTTTCCAGCTTGTTAGGAATCGATAAACCACAGGAAATGAATATACAATAAAAACAAATTTCTATTATAGTTCTCACAGATTTTAAATTCGTGTGTCCCAAGCAAATTAAACCTCCTCCTCCGCCGGTAGTAAAAATATAATTTCGTTGAGTGTAGAGACATTTTCAATGTTCAGGCATAGGGCCAGGCTACAAATGCAACAAAAGACATTTACGATACTTCATTGTCACTCGATGGCTGTCATTCCCAGCGGCAATTATTTCCACTTGGCACACCAGGTGTCCAACAACAACAGCGAGAGTGAGTTCGACAGAACGAACGAACACAGCGACCGTCCCAACAGTAGCTGTCCGTCCCAGTCTCCCGGTTCGTCAGCCTGTTCGTTCACTGCACTTCACTTCACTTCGCGTGCAATTAGTGTACAATTTGATAAAAATTCTTGACTTCGAACATAAAATTAAGGCTTAAAGCATTAAAAAACAGCAACAACAAAAAGTTTTAAAAGCCGCCACTTTTGCATTTGCAAAGGAAGAAGCAACATTTAATGACCATTGTATATAGCCGCGAAGCAAGATAGCAACAACAACAGCGACAACATATGCACAACGGCAATATCGGCAACACCAACAAATTGTTATTAACATTTCAATTGCGCCGCCGCGCCACAGAGCTACCGCATCGCACCGCACCGTACCGCAGCGCAGCGAGGCGCAGCGCTCATGTGCAACGCGACATTCACGAAAATTGCATTTAAAACATTTTGTTTGCTTTGTTGCCGCTTGTTTTTTTATATATTTTAGTTTTTATTTTCATTTTCTTTTTTTTTTTTGCTTCAGCTTTAGCTTGAGTAAAATACGCGAATTCGAATTACTTAAAGTGGCAACACTGTCGTTTACTACATCTATCCATCCGTGTGTATGTCTGTCTGTCCGCGCGTCTGTCTTTTGGCTTGTCATGTTGAGGTGGTCTCGAGTTTTCACTTGTACGCCGTGAGCCGTGTCGATCTTCATTTTCCAACGGCGGCGGCAATTAAAAGCGGAGGTTTCTCTCGCCGAATTTATGACACTGTGGAGTCGCCAAACTTTTTTTATTTCTTTAATTAATTGTAAGTTAAATGTTTTTTCTTTTAAATGAGAAAACCAAATAATCCTTTGAAAACTTTAAGGACTTATGAGTTGTTTGATTTAAAGCTCCAAAAATGTTTGCAAGAATTAAGTCACACTCATTCAATTGGGAAAACAAAAAGTTTGTGTGCCGCTGTCATTTTTCCAGCGCTACGCAAAGAGCAAAGTTTACATTAAGAAAGACCCCAGCGAAGCAATTAATTTGATTGAACTTGCCACCGCGCGACGAGACAAGCATTTTGCTATGCCAAAACATACAACACAATGTTCCACGCTCGCCGTCGCCCTCCTGCCAGCCAACAACTTCAGCTCGACTGCTGAAGGAGGCTCAAAAAAAACACACACACACACACACACAGACACACACATTTGCGACGAACAGGCACGAAGACAGACTGCGGCAATCGTGCAATTAACTCTGTGCGCCGCGCTAAGATCAAAGCGATTAAAGCCGCGCGCGCATGCGCATCCGCCAGCAGCAACAGCAACAGCAGAAGTCAACAGCAACAGCAACAACAACGCGCGCGATGAGAAACGATCTGGGCAATAAATTCTCTCCGTCCGAGTGAGTATGTACGAGTGGTGTGAGTGTGTGTGTGTGTGCGTTTTCAGTGTAAATATAGCGATGGTGGCGCAAAAAAAAAAGGCTAATTGCTGTTGGTAGAACATCCTAAAGTGTTAAAGTCAGCGCGCGGCGGCGGCGGCTGGCTGGCCATCATGTCTCGGTGCGAACGCGGCGCAGGTCAATAATTTCATCAAGCGCTGTAATTATGCGCGCACAATTGAAAATTATGGAAAAACGCGCAATTTTCTAAATAATTACAAATGCAACAAAAAAAAAAGATTTTTTATAATACTCAAATTGTTAATTTTCTATTGAGGCGTTCAGTGGGAAAAGTGGGCCAAATTGACTTTAGAGGTTGTTAGGCTGGTAATTGAATTTGAAGAAAAAAAAACACCACACTTTGATTAATCAATAAAAAAATTCGTAATACTAAAATTTTCCACTGAAAAGTTAAAATATTAAAAGAGAAATTATGTTCAACATTGCTGAAGCTAACATACGAGTACATATAAAACGGAAATTAAACACTCCTTTGGTTGACAGTGGACACTAACATAAATTATTCCAAAACATGAACAATTCTGGACTCAATCTTTCAGTAAAGCGTTCCAATTGATTCTTTAAAACTCAGCAGTGATTTAAGAACTAAAAATTCTGGCCTAATTTCAGTTCAACCAACAAAAGATCTCCGCCATCGCCATCTGCTCCGAGTGTTCGTTCAGTTTGGAAAACGTAAAAAGTTTGCATAGGCAAAAATCTTTTCAAAGGAGTTCTTTGTACCCTACGCCACGCGCAAGCAAGTTTTGAAGTGTATATTCAGTTTGTTCTTAAATTTATAACGCCAATAAGGAGGCGTGGTAGGTATGACAATATGTACTCGTATATATAAAGGATCAGCATCGAATTCTGAGTTGATTTATAAATATTCATTCGTCCGTTCCAGCAGATAAAGCCGTAGTTTAAGAGATTTGTGAGCACCTATTCTCCAAGCGGAGGTTAAATTCTAAGCCGTGAAAGATAGGACAAAAACGACTCCCATGGAATTTAAGGAGTAGTTGAGGTCATCAAACTCAAACTTTTTATGATGAACAAAAATAATTGCTGTGCAGATAACTCGCTTAAATTTAATACTTAACACTTTAGTAGTAGCAGGAAACTACTCACAAATTGAGCGTAATCGGATAAGAACAACGCCCACTTATAAGCGATTAAAATAGCACATATGCATGTGCTGCAAGGAGCACAATTTTTGGTGTCTCTAAAATGGCATTTTATTTAATATATTTTATTAAACAAAATTTCAATCGGTAGTTTTTTACTATACTGTTATTTTGTATTTAAAACTTTTCAAAATAACTGTTTTTCCGGGTCTCTGCAATTTATCTTTTTTACGTTCGTTGACTTCTCCATTAAGTTTTCTTTATGTGTTCAAAGTTTAAAGATTCATTCTGTAAAGATGATTTGGGTAATGTTTGCGTCCGGTGCAAAGGTTTCTCGACGCATTCTTTTGGATTTCATTTTTTTTCGTAGAGTATCTGTAAATATTTTCCAACCATTCTCTGTGATTCGTAAACACACACACACATACACACACATACACAAACATTTTAGTTTGTGGTTTTAAATCATTTTGTTTGTTTTTCCTAATCTCTTGTTTAAACAAAGGCCTTAAGACAATACGACGATGCGGCCGACATTTCTCCAGCGTTAAGATTTGTGGCTCTTGTCGCTGTTTGCATTTCACACAAAATTTTACTGTCAAGAGATAGAAAAAGTCACTTTGAGCAAAGATTTCGAAAAAATGTTTTTCTTATATGACACGTGTTGTTTTTGGTATATTTACATAGATAACAGGCTTACTTTATATAATGTATTTATTTAGTGTGTTTACTAGACAGTCAAAATTTCCTGACGAAAAAAAGAAATACATTTTAATATCATTTATTAATGGACTAGTTTAAGGTACCCGGCGATGTATTAATTAACCAATTTTACCCACTATGTTCAGTTTTGTGCGAAGTCTCCAAGTCTCCAAGCAGCTCAACAATAAATGTTATCATCGTAGAGGATCACTTTTCTGAGCTACAGCGGTGGAAGTCAAATTTTATGCAAGATATCGTCACCATACAGTGACATTCCAAATTTAATCATCAACATTGCAGTGGATGATTAATTGATACAACCACGCCCACTTTGTGTGAGACGGTAGATTTCGACACCATACAACTAATTACCAAATTGTATCTTCATATAGCATCACGTATCTGAGATAGAACGTTACGCGTTAAATTGGTCCAACCACGCCCACTTTTGGTGAAATTCTCAACAGTGACACTAATACAGTTTAAAAATTCGTTGAGTAATACTTAAAAAAAAACATTTAGTAAGTTAACATTCTAATTTCTAGTCTATACTCGTTTTTATTCTAGTTTCTAAATTAGCGGGCCACATATTTTTTTTTCTTTCAAAATTTATAATGACGAATTAATTTAAAAAGTGTTTTCTCTTACACTAATAAAATACAAAGAAATCATCTTTAAACCAAGCAGACTGTCAGCCATTTTTATAACGTAACTTTTGCCAAACGGAAGTGTGACTTGGTTTGTGTATTGACTATTTCGAAAGAGCATAACGTCATGCTGTACACACACCAAATGCTAGCAGAGTAGTGCCAACTCAAAACAAATGCAGACAAATTTTTTTTAATAAGGAAACACAAATAATGAAACTAAAAATTACAAACACTTTTTTCATATTTTATGCCAAAAAAGAAGACCGAATCTACTTAACCGCGCTAGCCGCCGCCGGAAATTTCCAATCGACTTTCTTCTCTGTACATTTAAAAACGATTTTTTTTAAATGAAACATCTAGAATAATTTAAGCTTTAAATTGTGTTTGCTGCACTTTAGCTGCTATCAGCGAGCGGTATTTTATAATGCTGATTAGTGCATTTATTTCAAACTGAAGCCATATCAGCAGTAAGAACAACAGCAACAACAACAATGTCAACAAATTATCACGCCACTTTTCGTTCGTACTTTGATCTCGAATTTTCACTTATAAAATTCTTCGCACAGTTTACGTTTTTGTGTCGTTTATTTTTGTACACTTTTTTGATTTGCTGATAAACAAAGATTATTTATTTGTTTTGTTTATTCGCTACGATTTCTACGAAGATGGTGTGCAAAAAAAAATAGACTGCTGTCACATGGACGGACAGACAAGCGCAATTTTATTGTTTACTTTAAAATTTTGTATTTGTCTTTAAATTTTTACCTGTTCTAAATTAAGAAATAAATCAAATATTTAATGATAAGGCCTTCTCACAAACTCAGAAGCTGAGGCTCGTATTTATACGCGCGTATACCAAGCGTTGCTATCGTATATCACTTGCGACATAATTAATGTCACTAGTGATATTTTACGATACGTTTCTTAACTTGTTTACATCAAAGAAATGTGATGGCACCGGATTATGTCAAATAACATGTTTTTCAAATATGGTTTCCGAAACCGATGGCAACACTGCTCATATCGAGTTTGTGAGAAAGCCGGCCTATTGTATCGAAAATTGCTTAGTCGGATTTTCTCAACTTTTAAACCTCTCCCGTCCTCTCTCATTCTCGCCAGCACAACGCCACACTAAGCCGCTCAGCGCACTCAGCACTTGTTCGCTAATTCTAATTTATTCTTGACCAGAAATTAGTCTTGAACCTGCCTTCGCTTGCTACACTCTTCGATTCGGTTTGCGGCATTTGTTGCTCTCGTAGTGCTTTAAACATGAATTTAATTAATCGCAGAGATTTAAACATTTTCGCGCTCACACTTTTGTGTTTTTTTACGTTGAATATTGAAAACAGTGTTGCCGCCGCAACTTATAAACAGATTAACTACGAGACCAAAGAGTTTACAGTGCCGCTGGATCATTTCAACGATGTGAACAACAAAACCTTTCAGTTGCGTTACCTCTACAATGAATCATTCGCTGCGGGGGCAAGCGCAAACAATGCGCCCATATTTTTCTATACCGGCAATGAGGGAGACATCGAGCTGTTTGCGGAAAACACCGGCTTTATGTGGGAGCTGGCTGCTGAGCTGAAAGCGATTGTGGTCTTTGCGGAACATCGTTACTATGGACATTCGCTGCCGTTCGGCAATGAAACCTTTAAGAATGTAGATAATTACGGATATCTGACCGTCGAACAGACACTGGAGGATTTCGCCGCTTTAATCGATCATTTACAGGCAGGCCGTACTGGACCGGTGATTGCATTTGGCGGCTCATATGGCGGCATGCTGGCCGCTTGGCTGCGTATTAAATTTCCGCATTTTGTTGAGGGCGCTTTGGCCGCCTCTGCTCCAGTTTGGCAGTTTGATGGCATTACGCCATGTGATATCTTTGCAAAAATTACGACGTCCATCTTCACCTCATCCTATTCTGCGAATTGTAGTACGAATATACGGAATTCATGGAACATGTTTCGGGGTTATGCCGCAACTGATGACGGACGAAAATTATTAAATTCGGAATATAAATTTTGCAATTCTATACAGAAACCCGAGGATATCGATGCATTCTTTGATTATCTAGAAGATGTCTACGGCAACTTGGCCATGGCAAATTATCCGTATGCAAATGAATTTTTGGCGCCTCTGCCCGCCTATCCGGTGCGTCAATTTTGCCTCAGTTTAAAAGAACTGTCCAAAGGCGTTGACTTGTTGAAGGCCATGCAAAAAGCGATTTCCGTCTATTCGAACTTTACCGGCACAACCAAATGTTTGGATTATATGTCGGCATTTGATTCGTCACTCGGTGGCAGTGCCTGGGAGATACAAACCTGCAATCAGATAGTCATGCCCATGTGCTCCGACACCAAGGAAACCATGTTCCGTAACAAAGGATGGGACTTTAAAAGCTATTCGGATCATTGTGATAAACTGTACAAAATTCGTCCGAAACTGAACGAAATCGTGTTTCGTTATGGCGGCCGAAATTTGGAGACAGCCAGCAATATTATTTTTAGCAATGGCCTCCTGGATCCATGGAGCGGTGGTGGCGTCTTACAGACAACGAATGATAAAATTGTGGTAATAATTGTGCCGGAGGGTGCACATCATTTGGATTTGCGTGCAGCAAACGATGCCGATCCGATTGCGGTCATAGAGGCCAGGAAACAGGAAATGCAAATTATTAAACATTGGATTGCGAACCATGTCAATTATCGTAGTGGGTAGAGATTGCAAAGTTAATGTTTAAGAAATGACATACGTAAAATACATAGTAATATGTATGTATTTATAAAAATATTATAAAATACATAATATGAATAAATTTGGAACTATTTAGTTTCTAATAACTGATTTATGGAGACTTCGTTATAAAGATTTTTATACAAATTCTAAGAATAGCATATTGTGTTTGGGCATAAGTTTGTTATATAGAGTAACCTCAGAGTAGATATAGTTGACATAAACATATAAATATTTTTGATCAAATTTAAAAAACTGATATGATATAACCATGAAAAAGTAAGACGTTTGTCCGTATTAGTACAAAGTTTTCTCTGTTATTTGAGATGAAATCATGTAATTTTAAAAACGATCTGATTAAAAACATTAGAGTGGTTCACATTTATTTTTTTAAATACAAATATACAAGTTATAGTATAATTAAACTAAACAGCAAATAATTAATAATTGCATCTTCTAATATTGTTATTGGTGCATTATAAAAGTCGGTAAGACCGACTATAATATATAAATTGTTTTGTCCTTCTCGTTGAAAATAATTGTTTCGTTAAAATCTTGAATTTAGTCAAAGGAGCGTGAGAGGCAAAAAGGAAAACAGAAAGAAGAAGAAGAAGAAGATCCAGATTCAGATTTACTTAATCTTCTTCTGTTTTCCCACATCTCTCTCACACCCCTTACCATCTTCCAAATGTTAAATTTTTGCGTTTGGGAAACTTATTATTTGTATTTTATTTATCTTCTCCCTCAAATTTTGTCGCACCTCTTGCGACTGAGACTTCTCTTAGCTCAAACAAATGGCCACTCTCAACTTGAAAATTTTCTCTTTATCTCACTCTTTATGCTCATCTTGTGCGATCTCTTTTTTTTTCTTTGCCATTGCTATTGATTCCACTTTTTAAGTGTTTTTCGTTTTTTTTTTGCGCTGTGGATAAGTCAATATTTGTTTTCTTTTATTTTTTGTTTGAACTCCTCCGAGTTGGCTCATCCATCTATCTTTTGGGTCCAAAGTCCGCAAAAGATCTGCCCATTTTTTGTTGTTGCCGCTGGTGTGATGGTTTTTTTTTTGTATTATTTATCGTCATCCTCTTCTGCTGCTTGTTATTGTTGTTTGCTTTTTTTTATTTTTTGCACAAACCTGTTAAACCAGTCGTCGTCGGTTTGAGCCACGTTAATCGTTTTGTCTGTTCGTCTCTGGACCAAATCGATTTATATTTGATATTTTTTTCGGTTAATGCTTCGTGTATATAATGTATCCAGTCGATACTTTGCCGCTGCGGATCGGTACTAACATTTATTTATAGAGCTCATAAAGTTGAGGTTTTGTGACGTAGCACAGTTTAAAGCAACATTAAATTTTCAAAATGTTTTCGCGATTTAATTGCGCGGCTTTTCATGGAAAAAATTATTTCCATGGAATTCATTGAAGATGATTTGCACACTGTGAACAAAACTCATTGATTTTTAGATACTACATTTCTATAATCACTTTTTCTACCTTCTGCTTTTATATAGTAGCTTTCCTAAAATCACTTAATATGAAATTTAGACTGTAGCCAGGTTTATATATTCCGAAATGGAACTACCTCAAGTTTTATGAAACTGCTTCAAAATTTATTTCATTAAATTTTATTTCGATCGGTTTTCGTACTTCTCAAAATCAATTTAAAAGTGGTGCTATTCTTTTTATGTACCAAATATAATTCAATAAAAAAATGCTACATTACTTGTAATTATTTAGTGGGTACACGCTTTTTAAAAGTTGAATGTAGTCTAAGTGGCATTCTATTATACAAATCATGAAATTACATTTTCCGGGACTTTTTCTTCATATATAAACATGCCATTCGAAATTAACCACACTGGTGCCACATGGCTGTCCGTCCGGCTGTCTGCCTGCCAGCCTGCCTGATACAATATCAAAACCACAATTTCTTAAACCAACAAATGTGTTTAAGCCCTTTTGTCAACTAATAAACTGAGCGATTCGAATCAAATGTGACATTACGCAAAAGTGAATGTGAATGTGTGATGAAACGTATCAAATGACGAGCAGTAAACCTTAAATTAGCCCATGATTAATTTTGAACAAAAAAGTGGAAAAATGTACTTCATATGAGTGAAAATCCGAAACGTAATTGAAACTGATAACAGTTTCAATTCACAGCCAAGTGTGGCTATGAACTATCAGTCAGCTTTCGTGCTGATTATATTTGCGAACTTTGCTTGATACTCGTAACTATTTTTAATATTTTTATTTGGACAAATATTTAATTAGATAACTGCATATGTATGTATGTATGTACGTATATACTTTAATTTCACATATTTCATTTGATATTATTTTGCAAATATATATATATATATGTACATAAGTACATGTGTATTGACATGTGTTTTTAATTATACAAGTTTGTGTGTACTTAAAAAAGAAACTATTGCTACTATTTTTTATTAACAACAAATAACTTCATTAAAAAAAAGAATAATAATCAGAAATTCACATTTATATGTAAATGTAATATATGATTGAATCCATAGTTTAAGTAGATTTATTCAATTCTGAGTATATTCAGTATATTTCTACATGATCAAATACGATCTTAGATGTTATTAAATTTGAACAGATGTGATGCCATATGAACGAGATTTGTTTGCAGCTGATCTAATCTGATTTAATCAGATCTAATCTTGTTTAATCAGATCTAAACAGATCTACTTAATAAATTAAATTGATTAGAACTTTTTATGCGAAGATTTGTTTATTTTTTTTCAAGAGCAATTATCGATTATTTTATTTAATTAGTTTAAATTGATCTGAGATATTGAATTTTTAAATGTTGTTCATATTAACTAATTTCTTTATGGAGTACTCCTTTGTGGTTTGATAAAACCGTGCACGACAATTTAAGACACGTCTCGCCATGATTGAAGTATTTGTCAACAACTAGCAAATAAAAACCGAAAATAAAACTTAATTTAGACGACTGAAAATGTGTTCTAAAGGTTGTTCAGGCTGACCAATCCGACCGACTCTACCTCAGATTAGATTGCGACTTGGTGGGGCATAAAAGGTTATCGGCCAAAGTGGTCGCTATGTGGATTTGTTGAATTTTTTTTGTTTCTAAAAGAACGCTTTGCACTTTGTGAACCCAAAGCAACATTGTCAAAGAGATTACTTGGAATTTTGCATATTTTTAAACAGTCTAGAATGGCATTATGCCATGTCCATGGTCCCACAGAGAAGATCTTCTCAGTGTACCGCAGCAATTCGAGTCGAATTTAATGTGATCCCTTGAAGCTGAAATAATTATTTATCTTTTTCGTTCGTATAGTCGACTATAAAAATGCACTACCAAAAATAGTGTTCGCCTCGTGGCCTTGTCTGGACGACCGACACTTTTGTTAATGATGTTCATCGTCCTTATAGGTTGCAGCCGCTGCTCGTTCGTCATTTAAAGTTTCCCAAATTAATATTCATGTCGCGTTGCGTTCAGGTATCTTGGTATGTTATTTATTTATGTTGCTTGTGAAGTGAATTTCGGTTTTTATGATAGGTTCGGTTTGTTCGTTCACAAGTTAATTGTTGGGTTTGTAAACTATTTATGTCAAGTTAAGTAGCAGATATTAAAAAAGTGAATTTTAGTTTTTCTTCAAGCATTTTTTTGCTGATGTGCACTTTCTGGTAAGAATTCCTTTGACCATTTTAAGATGAATTTTTTGTACTGTTGATTTTAAGTAGACTTTTTACAAAACATATACAAAGGATACATCAGTTTCTTTAAAGACAACGAAATCAAGAGTTATTGATCACTATTGAAAAAAAAATGCTTTCAAATGAATATTAAACACGTGGTCTAAGGTTGGGAAAGTAAATATCAAAGAGGAAACTGTGCGAAGTCACCTCGATTTTTGACTTATTTTGATGTATTTTATTTTTAAAAATTTTTTAGAGCTAACTTTATTTTACTAAACACAAATGTTCGTACTGGAATTCTTTATATAAAACTCCGCCAATTACAAAACTGATGAAATACACAATACATACAACTCACAGCTTAAGCCATCTGATTAGATATCGTTAGCAATCGAAACGGAAATACGCCTACTTTTCAATACCACATACTCATAAGATCTAATAAATATGACAACTTATCTAATCAAAAGTATGCTTAAAAAAATTCATTTATTGGTGGCGTTTAAATGATTAAGATCTGAGACATTTCCAGACTTTTTTCTCACATCAAAATTGACTAAAATTTCTATTAATCTAACAAATGTTTGTCATATGCTCGATTTGGTCTCAATGGTTAATCTTAAAGAAAACAATAATTTGTATTTGTTTGTTATTCTAGTACATATTTTATTTAGTTATTCATTATTCGTATAACAGACTAAAAATCTAGATAAGATATGCAAAAAGAACAGCGTTTCCTTCCTTTTGATTGTCTGGCGGAGCATGTGTTTTTTACACGACAGTCGTCAAACACCAGCAAACTAAACAAAATCGCTGCTGGTTTGCGCTTATCAAAAAAAAGATATAATAATAACATAAAACACTTTAGAAATGTATATTCTTCTTTTCTTTTAACAACTATAATGGCGAACTTTTTTGTTGTTTATCGGTCACCGATGATTATTGTCGACATGCACACAATTGTGCACTTTCGAACTGAAGTATTTCGCAGTTCAATGAATAATTCACTCGGTTAGCTTATACACTCTTCTCGAATTTTCAATATTGTTTTTAGCACAGCAAATTGGTTAACAACTAAACTTACAGCTTAATGCCTTAGAATATGTGAGCGATATTATCAAACTAATTAGATTAATTTTTAACTTTTAATTTTAAAGTATCATATTAAAAAATTGTTTCGGTTTCTTGTTTCTTGTAGAAATATGTATGTATTCAATAAATATTTACACAATGCAATAATTTGCGTTTTTTGCGAATTTTCGCAAACTAAAATATATAAAAATATTTTAAAAAATATATATATAATTCATAATTACTTAAATGACTAAACGCAAACAATTACAAAAAAAAATCTTAAAAATACTCAAGTTAAATTGGAAATTTCAAAATCAAACTTTGTTTGAGTATTTTTGTATACGCTTAAAAAACGAGAGGTGGCTTTCATTGATGGGAAAGTTGGTTTCTTTTGTTTTTTGTTTTCTTGTTGGTTAGTTTTTAGATTTCTTTTGTAAAAATGCAAAAATTAAAATTTTCCAATGCTTTTCGTTGCAGTAAAGCATCCAAATTTTAGTGTATTAATTTTTTAAATGGATGGCGTAAATATTATTTGCTTTACTTTGGCGCTTCTGCAACAACGACCGCTTTGCTGTTGTTCGTGGGCGACGCCACCGCTGAAGACGTTGATGGCGTACTGTCACCGCCGCTCAATGTTGACTGCTCTACATTTGTACCCATTGATGAATTGATGAAATTAATGTACTGATGCAGCTTCAGTGCCGCAATCAAGGAGCTCAGATAATCGTTTATGTTGCCCTTTTGCACCTGCTGGATCTGTCGGGAGACATTTCGATAGACGCGACGCGATATCTTGTTGGAGAGGCGGCCAACGGTCTGTACGGTGTGGAGTACTGGGTCCTCGCTAGCGGGAACTGGCACTGTAATTCAAATAAGAGAAAGATATCCGATCAGTTTTTGTATAAATGCAAAAATTAAACACAAAATATGGGCTTTGTTTTCAAATTGACTTCATTATTTAGTTAAATCCTAATTATCAGTTTAAATATGTTATTATTAAAACATTAAAGCGGTTGTACTGTTTTCAGAGGTAAGATGTGCATTTAAAAATGTTTTGATAAACTTGTGTTTACTGCTTACCATGAAATTATTTAGTTCCCTATCAATAATGCTTATAATTTCGGGATTTCTTCTAACGTATTCAACAATTTCTGTGACAATTCTGAGTGACATTGAGAAAAATACTGTCGAGGCGGCTACTAAAAATCTAGTATCAAGTTCATGATCAAGATCAAGTTGATCCACTAAAAGTAGAAGAACAGAGACAGTGGAGTGTGTAAGTGTTTAGTTAATCTGCCGAGTTAGTGAGTATTTTTAAAGTAGCCGAAATTTATACATACAGTTAAGGGACACATTTAAAACTAAAGGTAAATTTTATCACAAGTTAAAACTTGTTAATTTTAAAGAAATATTTTGGCATGTTCCCATATCGATGTTATTAATTTGTTTGAAGCCCTCATGCTTATTTCATTTAGTCTAACCGTAGTTTTATTAGGAAATAATGCAGTCCTTAAATTTTAATATTGTTATTTCTTATATTCGGTTTCTTGTGCACATTACAAATCATGCCTCGTATTCACTTTTTTCATGAGTATAACTCAGAGAATATCTCTCCCTAAATCACATTCAGAATTGTAGCACAAACTTAGCTTAACTAGGCATTTCAAAGTTTTTGTAAGTGTTTAGTTAAACAAAAAATTTGTTAGCAGTTTTGGCATAAATCGTAAATATTTTATAAATAATGTTAGAAACTTGGCCTTGCTTTGTGAGCATTTTAGTAGAAATTAACACAGAAAACATGCAAAATATTATTGATAATTTTATAAGTAGAGAGTATAAGGAGCATTTAAACTTACTGTCACTATCACCTTTTTTGCCATTATGCACGACAGCAGTTTGTTTATTATCTGAGAATTAAAAATATTTACGATTTATTTTAAATATGCAAATTTTTTGTTGTTTTTGTAATTATTTTGTTTTTTGCAAATGATTTTGAATGCATAAAATATGATTTGGAATTTAAAAAAAAGAAATTATCAAGAAAAAACAAAAAAAAAACTCAATGCTAAAAGTTTATCTTGCCAAAAGAACCAACATCTTGACATATGTTCAGAGATACTTGTGCATATGTGTGCTAAAGAATTTATGTGTTAAAGAAAACAAAATTTAATTGCTTTTCTCTCACAAAGTTCAAAACATTTCTAATAAACTTGTGACGCAAATGAATTTTTCGCAGACATGCTCAAAACAATATCAGCAAACAAAATATTATCAAAAATCCTTGAAAAGTTTAAGAAGGCCTTAGCGAAATTATCTAATCGCTGAATATTCAATTTAAAAATGGCTGTGAAAAAAATAGCATTTCTACGTAGAAGAAATTCGCACTTGACGCTCTTCGAAAAAGGTAAATAAAAGTAATGCGGCTTGCGCCTTCCCTTTCGTTTTTTGATTAATAGCCAAAAATAAGACTTGCTTTTTTCTGCGAAAAACGTGACTTTGTCCAAAGTGCAAAACAGAAATTTTTTAATTACCAAACATTTTCGCAAGATTACGCGTTCAATTGATTGGAAAGTTTTAGTTTTTAACAAACACATAAGCACCAACCAATACAGCCATTTACTACTCACCATTATCTTCCTCGACGTCAGATTCGCTCTTTGGGAAATAGTATTCGAGCAGACGTTCAGCCAGAGCGGTTGTTGTATCGACACCATTCACAGCCAAGCTGCCGTATTGTGTGGCCAGCACTTCATTAGCTTTCTTCCATGCCAGATCCTTTAGTGAAGATGCTTTTTGCTGTCCGGTCGCCTTGAATTTTGCAACACGATCGATGTGTGGCTGTACGACGTCGATAACTTTGCTCTTGGCCTGATTGTAGATTTCCTGGGGCGTATCCTTGATAATGGGCGCCCTCACCTCGAGCACATCGATACCCTTGACCAAAGTCTGATCGACATATTGAATAGGGCGATCCAATTTGAGGACAATTGGTGCTGCTGTGGTGACGGCACGTGCCACACAGTCTTCGGCGGCATTCAGAGCCCAGTTGAAGACACGATTTCTGCCTGCAAATGGCAATAAAAAAGATTTTTAATTGATTAATTAAATAAATAAAAAAAAGTTTCAATCAATTAAAAGCTTGTCAAACTAAATCTTAAAGCTTCGAAAACAAAGCCAAATCAAAGTTTATCAATTGAATTAATAATAAAGTTCCGACGTCACCTTAATTCTGCATAAATAATTAAAAGCTTTCATTTTATAAGTCTAATTGATTTTATACGAAATTCCCTTGGCCGATAATAATAATTTCTTTTGTATTTCCTAATTATTTAGGTCGGCACTAAAACGCTTATAAAAATTCCCCACTACGAGCCTATAAAATTATACTGCAAGATACCAAGACAATAATTCCCCGTAATTAAATCTAATCAGTCATATTTATAGTTCAAATTGATAAACTTGTAAAAGTAAGCAAACAGCACAGAAATAAATGGAAAACCCACATAAATCGTTTATAAATCACACAAAACATTATAAAATACAATTACTAGTATAATCTATAATTTTCTAGTTGTTGGATTATTTAAAAATTTCTTTAACTAAATTAATTTATATAGAAGCATAAAACTATTTTAGTTTTTCTCATTTTTGCAACCCGGCGTTGGACGCTTTTTTTTAGTGCCACACTCTAGATAGAAATTGTAGAAGCACATTTGCTGATTAAATATCGCCTCATATAATAATAATTTTGTTATTGTTGTTTGTGCTGTTTTTAGAATGTGCAGTTGCCCGGCACAGAAAAAAAAGAGAAGAAAAAAGTTGATTCACATAATTTGTTGTTAAATTGGATAGCAGCAATAATTCGAAATATGAACACAAATGTTTATTTTTCTTGATTTATTTAAATTATGGCAATATACTCGAATATCATCTAGAAGCGCTTCTTTATTTGTTTTTTTTTTCTGTTGACTGAGTATATTCAAGCTAATTTGTGGTTTGAATTTTAAGTAAAAAAGCAAAAAAGTCGTGAGTACTTTTTCAAAAGTTATTGCGTAGTTAAAACAGATGTATATTGTTGTTGCTATTGTTGTTGTTGTGTTGTTGTTGACATTTGCAGCGTAATTCGATCGGAGAATGGAATTTGTACCCAAACAGCTGAATGCACAAACGTACAAACCTGCACAACTTTTTATATATTTGATTGTAAATATTTAGCGATCATTTTTAATATTAGCAACACATTTAAAATGGCATTTAGCTTGAGTTTAGTTAAGCAAGAATTAAAATTCACACAAACCAATAGTAAACATCTAACTTATTTAAGCGTTGCCGGTTTATAAATTTCAGTTAAAATTAGAATGGTTAAATTAAAAACAATCACATAAAATTAGCATCTATTCTTTTGATAACAGGTCGCTAAAGTTTAGCAAAGCGATTTTATATTGGAAATTAGTTAAAAACTTCAAATATATTCAATAAAAACAGCAAACAATACGCATTCGATTTCAAAACATTAAATATAAACTAAAGTTCAAATTTAATTTAAACATTTTCGAATTTATAAGCGCTTAGAAGGCAGTTGTATAATTTCAAATGTAAGTTCAATCGATTTTGTTGATTGGACTTTGAACATATGCAAATGATTATTATTTTTTGTATATGTACCCCTATGTATTATAATATGACAAATACATATACAAAAAAAAAAACAATGCGTCATTGGACTTTAATGGCAGAGCACGATAATTCATCCAACTATCACTTGTGGCGTGCGGAAGGTGCAATTTGCAATTGCAAAAATTGGATTTGCAATAATTAGGATTAAATTATTCTCGACCCTAAGGCTGAGTGTGTTACTCATTCTACTGGCAACTAAGGGTTTATAAGTACATTTGATTGTGTTGCACTGCGATGGGAAATCTAGCAAACTTACACGTATATATTCAAACTGAATAACCGATCGTAACCGATTCCGAAACATAATATTACGAATTTGATATTAATAATTTATTTTAAATAAATTTTATTTTAACAAACGTCAGCAAATATTGCTTAATATTTAAAAAGTTTTATAATCTGAAAAGATTTTAAACTCTGAACAAAACTTTTAATGCAACTGCATATTATATTTTTTTTCTAATATGTTAAAAGGTTTAAAATATAAAAAAAACTATAAAAACATGCTTCACATAAATAAATTTTTTTCTATACAATATACAGATATAATAATAATAATCAACATACAATTTTATATTATTGATTTGAACATTTAATTTATCAATATAACTGTTTTTAAAATCTGTTATTTTTAATTTTTTTATTAATAAAAAGTTCGAAATTTTCCCCGATTATAAAGAAGCAACCATGAATTCTAATTACAAGAATACTAAAATGCCACACCCATGCAGCAGCAGTAATAATAAAAACTGCAGAAATAACAGAAACACAAACGATCAGTCGGAAATTGGCAAAATGTCTGTCGTCTCCCATATAAATCTTTTCGAACTATTATGGTTTTAACAACAGCAACAACAACAACAAAAAATGCAAATATTAAATTTACCGTGCTCAATAAAAACAGTTAATTTATAAAATAGAAGGAAGGCTTGACTTTAATTAAATTTCAATAGGGCGAAATTGCTGATTTCCAATAAGAAAAACAACAACAAAAGCAATACAATTGACTTCAATTGAGTTCAATTAAAAATCGGTTTTCTACGCGCGAACCACAATTATTGCCAACGAACAACGAGCAACATTTAGGAACGAGAAGAAAAAACTTATAATTGCCGACTGAATTTTTACAATATTATCTTTTATTATTTTGTTTTTTCAACTTTTCTGCGCATAATGGCGGCCAAATACAGTGAAAATGTTGCGGTCGGCCTGAGGTGCCGGTCGCAAAAGAAATATGAAATAACACTAAAAAAACGCTAAATTCGCGAAAGTGCACGACGAAGTCATGCAAAACGACAAAAAGAAAAAATCGAAACCAAAAAAAAATATTGCGAATTTGTTGTACATAAATTTAGTTGCTCAATACATATTTTGTATTTCTTTTTTTTTTTTTGTGTATGTATAAGTGCGGTGTTAATTTCAATTTCATATTAAAAAAAGCAAATTGTAACGGAGTTTATGTAAATAACTGCGTTCTTGGGGTCAAGGCACGATCGTATATAATTTTACTGAATTTTTTTTCTTTTCAACATTTAACCGTTAAAGTATAACTTCAATTGAATGCCACCGAAAAACGACCTACCTTTGACTTTGCCATAGACATCCTGACTCTTATCCCAAGCCGCGCCCACAACCGGCAATTTGATTATACGCTCGAGCGACTCTAAGTGCGGCAGAAGACTTTGCGTATCCTTAACCTGATCTTCGGCGGCGTTGCCGTTTCCGGTTGATGAATTTTTGCTTTGATCGGCCATTTTTACTTTTTATTTTTTATAATTTGTAATTAGTTTAAAAGTTCTTTAACTTTCTGAAATTATTTTAATTTGCACTTTTTAAAATTGCAGTCTTCTGTAGAATGTTTTAATGCACTGAATTCACTTTTTGCACAATATTTCTTTGAATTTATATGAACTTTAAATGCTGTTCTGGTTGTTCCGTGTGCTTTAATGCTCTCTTTACGGTTTGCAAAATGTTTCTGACTGTCTTGCTGGCTCCGCACTCTGGTATTATATGAAAAACTGGTTCGTTGTCCGAGTTATTTCGGCTTTCAGCTCAACTGATCGTGCTTTTCGTTGTACGAGTACGAGTATGTATGTACGTCTTATCTTTCGTATTTTCCCCGGTGCCGGTGATTGCCTCTCTTAATCTCTTGTTTCGCACTCGTACGTGTTTTATTTTTAAGTGTTCGGCGATGATAAATTTAGAGTTTTGGACTTTAAGTTCGTAGTTCGTTGTCGGGCAACGTAATCTTGGTGTCAGGCAATGTATGATTCTCTTAAGTGTTGCACTCTTTTGGCGGTTGTTGTTTTTTTCGAGATTGAACCCAGTGTGAAAGTTATCTGTGTCTCAAATAATAATAATCAGCCAGACACAAAATATATTAATTATGAGTCAATCGCCACTTCGTTGACATCATTTGCAGCACATAGTTTCGCAAGTTCGATCTTAATCTCGCAATTCAATTTTTTGATTCCAAAGTTCTAAAAATTGTTTCCCAGACTACATTAAAATTCTTAAATTCAGATAAAGCAAGTTTTATACAAAAACGCATTAAAGAAAGATTTTTTTTAAATGGAATTCATATTAATTTCGATATAGAAGAAAATTTTGCATAAGACTACTACCAAACTTAGTGAATACAGAAGTCATACAGTCATACAGAAGTCCATTTTATCGTTTCTTTCCAAAGAAATTTTTCAAATTGTTTAAATGGTTTTTTCGTATTTTTTTAACTGATTTTTATATAAAATTTGAATCAATGTGTATCAGCGAAATGTTAAACTGTATATTTATTTTTTAAATTAAATTTGTTTATATTAAATTTACAAAAAACAAAGACTTCGAGCATTATAATGGATTCGAACCTTCAATGTTTTTCGTATATTTAATGTACATCGAAAGAAAGTAACAGCCCTAGTTGTGATGATTTAAGAAAATGTAATTTTAATTTAATTAGTCATGGAAATTAATATGACTAATTTAAATTTAATGAGTTTTATTATATTTACTTTTAAATTTATAAAATTTGAATCCGTAGTACAGAATACTTTATTAGCAGAATTTTATTTAATGAAAAATGTCAACCATTTACAATTTTAGAAATTTCATAAATTTTATAAGATATTTTTAATGCAAGAGAAAATTTTACAGATATTTTGGCATACTGAAAACAAAAATTTTCTACTGGGCGGCACGAACTTCTCAAACAAATTTCTCTTGCGTGTAAAACAAGTGAGTAAGTCAAGCCGATCACTCAGTAAAGCAAATACAAATAAATTTAACCAATAACATATTGGCACTGTACTCTAAAGTACATATAATTGCATATATGTAGGTATGTGAGAGAGTATGTGGAAAGCCCCGATAAGGTACGAGACCCAAAAACACCGAACGTCGCATAAATGTTTTGTGCTTGCTCCACGACCAACACGACAGCTTGACAACCGAAAATGTTCTGATCTGACGAGCTGTCGCCGTCAATTAAAATTTGTGTGTTTTATTATTTTCGATTTTAAAATGATTATAAATAAATGGCTTTATGAAATGATTTCAAATATGCTGTAAACACTGCCCGGAACGATATGGACGAACGCGGACCTTTGCACTTTGGATTAGCAATAATTGTTTTCTTTATACGCTCGCATTCATTCGTAGAGTTCCCTTTTTGCGATTTGTGATTTCTGAATACATTTTTTTTCGTTTCATTTAATTTGATTCACATTTACACAACCAGAACAACAAAAACAACAACAAACAACTACGACTACTCGACGACGACAGCGAGACACTTGTTCTGGTTGATAACGAATTCTCTGAATTTAAATTATATTAAATTGTTATTTAAATACCACATAGCAAACAAAATATTTCGAAGTCAAGAAAATTGTATGTTCAGTGCACTTCTGAAGGTTAACGACAGCAATCAATTTGAGAACTTTCGGAACTTAGCTACCAGATAAGAAAATGACATAAGCTTCGGATCTGGATTCTGCAATATCTTTCCTACGTGCACATGGTCACCTTGCCTTGTCTCATTTTGAAATAATCTCATCCTCTCTTGTCTTTGCAACGCATTGACCAATGACCTTAAAAGCAAAGTACGAGAGCATACTTGAAATGATTCTTTCTTTGTGACAGGAAAATCTCAAATTTATTTGTCTATCGTTGAGGAGTATTGAACTCGGTTCGAGCTATTCATTTAATCGGCACGGCACGTGAAATTACTTTTGAAAAATGTTTTTGACATATTTAGGTATAAAATAATATATTTAAAAATAAATGATTTTTAGTTTAGATTGTGTAATTGAAAGTAATTTTAAATAAAATATTTTTCTCAACAGTGATTATTCGTTAGTTAGCATACACTAGTGTTAAATTGTATAACACATAACAGAAATAATTCAACTTTCACATACATAATCGTACATATTGTACATAGTATGTAGTTGTACTCTTTGGTTTTGTTTTATCATTGCCTTAAAACAATGCAAATATTAATTTCTATTTAATAAAACAACTGATAGTTTGTTCGTCTAACTTAAAATAATAAAATTATTCGTGTTGAATATCATGTTCATAATTTTTAGAATTGCTTTAGGAATAGTTGACAAACTTTTTTTAGCTGTCGGTGGTTTTTGGGAAATTTTCGGAGATGTTATCATGGATTTCTTTACTAATATTTGGTTGGTCGCTTTCGTTGCTTTTTGTTTGCTCGCGTGGTTGATCAATAAATGTATAAAGGAATTCAGAGGTGTTAGCCTAGAAGAATTGGGTCTTGTATAGTTACCAAAAAGCTTAATATTAAATTTTTTATAAATTATAATAACAACAAATGAACTAACAAAGAACAAATCAAGAAAAAAAATCTATTTCTATTATCTATTGTTTGCAGGTGTAGTTTACGAGATACCGATCTAAAATTGGGCATGTGATTTTAATCTCTTCGAGGAGATTGTTAAAATTAAGTTCCTAGATGAGCAAAATAAAATCAAAAACGGTAAACTTGAAAATTATGTGTATAAATATTAAAAATTTTTGTTTATATTTAATTTAATGAAATTTGTTAATTTTACTTATGAAATTGTTCCACATTTTAGTTTGGTATAATTAAAACATTTCCCACAATTTCCCACAATTCGCATGACAACGACTTCGACCTCTCATTTGAAGACAAAAATAGTATTTAAAAAAAAGACATAGCAAACCTAATCGATTTATTAAAAAACTAAAAGTGTTTTTTCAGTTGTTCAAAAGTCTATTGAAATGATTTATAAATAACTATCAACGACAATCGCAACATTTCCACCAAGACAAAATTTTAACAGCGATAACTGTGAGTGCGATTAGGTGCAAACAACCCCTGCCAACTGATAAACCGTTTAAGTCCAGTTAGTTTATATTGTATCAGAATTTCGAAACAACCTTTAGACCACATTCGACATGCGCAGCGATATCAAAGTCCACATGTAAAAAGAACGTGATGCGATGTAAAAAAGTACAAAGTACATAAAATTACAGTGATAATATAGTTATAAAACAATATAATAAAAATCAAACAAAAAAAACCAATAAATAAATGTCTACAAAAGATAACTGTTAAAAAATATATGTACTATATAAGGAATAAAAAAAATCAAGGAAATCATTGTAAAAGCTGAAAAGATTGCAAGAATAAAATTTCCACTTGTTTCTGCTAAATCAATAAAACAACAAACACAATGAAAATAAAATACAAAAACAAAAACAAAACCGAGACCTTATCAAATGAGCCCTTAAAGAGCATTCATTATTTTTATGAAATACTGCGTTTATAGGCGTTAATAATGACGACTGCGTCTGCGGCCGGGTGCCATAAAACGGGCGCTGATTAATGCCGCTCGATCGCTTATCAAGCCTTTGCAAGTCTGGACATATTTTCTGAGTTGTTGTTTTTCGCCCGAACTGAAAATTATTGCGGTATGATTTTGTGTGGACTTTGTGCCTCGAACGATGGCGCTGATTCCAAAGCGCGTCAGTTTGACTTCGATTGACTATGCATGTTGATATGTACAGACGAGCAGTATTGCCGAAAAACCGCTTTAATCTGCATTCAAGTATTGCGAAATTAATATTGAAAGGTATTCCTACAAAATATTTTTTTTATTATAGGGTGCTATATAAATTTTATGAAAATAGAAAACAACAAAACTTTAAAAAGCTGAGTTGTGATTTTAAAATAGTCCAAAAATTAATTTGTAAACCATAGCAAACCCGAAATTGACTACAACTAAGGGGTTTACCCTGTTTAGCAACGTGCCTACTCAATACAACAAACATTTTTAGTAATTGATTAACTATTTGTAATAGCCTACGACGATTATAGCTTGAAAGGTGTAGACACATTTTTTTCTAATTTATTGTGGTGCTTTTGTTGTAATAATCACGCGTTTTAGTTTATTATTTATATTTTTGTATACCCTACCACGCAAACCCACGAACCATAGGATATATTGAGTTCGATCTCTCTTTCACGGTCACAAGAAGGCAATATAAGATATAAATAATCAATCGATCTGTCGGTGCCACACAAAGAGAAGAACTTGCCCCGAAAATTACAAATAAATTTCATCAAAACTGCCACAACTCAAAAAGTTACATTTTCTAATGAATTATTAGGACAAACACATTTAACTCAACGTTCACCATATTTTTAAATATTTTCATCTAAATAAACCACATTTCTTTAAAAAAAAAAAAATTTCATATACTCAAAACAAGTTTTTTGCGTTTGCTGAAAAACTCTATTTTTTAAGTTGTGCTACTTTTGAAACGCGTGTGCATGAAAAATTTGTATCAATAATCTCATTTTTGCAGGTATTCACATGGACAAAAGTTGGCCATAAAATTTTGTGGGATACTTGAACTTTGGAATAGCCGAAGAAAATTCTCTTATAAGATTAATTTACAACGGTTTTTTCTAATATAGTCTTTCTCGCATGTTTTACCGTTGACCAATCTCTTAAATGACGCTCATTTGCGCTCTTTTGATTTTAGCAAATTTTTATTATATTTTTAATTTTAAATTTGAATTCGTCATGAAAGTAAAAAAACTTGGACTTTGATCTTTTTACGTGTACTTTTTTTTTGGCTTGGTTGTGTGTGTCTCATGTTCGCTGTTTTTAAATACATACGTATTTTTTATGGCGTGTTTGTCCCATTTGTCTGTTGTCTGATTTTTGACATGTTTTTTGTTTTTTGTTTTTTTTTTGCGGTTTTCTGCCTCTTACTTCTTCATCTCACTTCGACTCTTTTTTATATCTCTTGCTGTTTGTCAGATATATTTAATAGTCATGACTGTCCTCGCTCTCCTCGCGAACATTCGTTATACTGGTATTGTACTTCTCTCTATATTCTTAAAAGACCAACATCCACATCAGCATCTATTTTATTTTATTTATGTAGTTTATATTTTTTCTTAAATGCTGTTATAAGTGGCTCTTGTGAAATACCAATGCACAGGTTGATTTAGCCTCTAAGACCATATTTAAGAATCTATTTTAGAATGTTATTTATGCACATATTTATGTATGCACATATGTATGTATGAGTATATTAAAAGTGTACACAACCTCAAAAAAACTAATTTCGGAAAAAATATTTTTGTTTTTCTTGGTAAAATTTAATTTTGAATTGGTGCTCCTGTTACTAAGTTATAAACAAAAAAATGTTAAATCTAGATTATAGAGGGAACCTACAAACTATGTCAAACAAGATTTCAGAGAACACCTTTTTTATTTAAAAAAAACAATTTGAATGGATGAAATAATAATTTTGAAAACCAAGTTTCTTAAAGAGAACTGGGAGTAAAAATGTCAGGTGAAAATGATAAGAAGACCCTAAAATAAGTAAAATGTTATTCTCATAGGGTATCATAAAAAGCAAAATCCGATTCCCAAAGTCAATGTATACCAAATTTGAATGATATCGGCTCATTAAACCAGACATTTTAAATGCTTCATCAAAATATTACACCAATTCTAAGCCGACTTAAACCATGTCGTTCCCTCTTTTCTTTTTCTTTGCAGGTATTCGTATACTTCCCATAAATACCCAAACCAGACATTTGACTTAATTTTGAGATTTTGATTTAATTTTTTGCAACCGTAACGGAACCACTTCCGGTCAATCGCGCTTTCATCTAGTCGCACTTTGTTGCTTTTGTTGCTTTGCTGCATGAATTCAAATAAACTTCAATTCTTCAATGAATGACCTTGAACTTTTTTGCATTTTTCGTTGTGATTTATTATTTTATTTTTAGCATTGGATTTCGTTTGATAAGAATTAATTCACTTGGGTTATCACATTCAACACATATGTACATACAAACAAATTTCAACTTTTTGTACAAATATTTTGAAAATAATTTTAAATTTAATTTTTGACAAGTATTTTAAAAAGTTACCTCATTTCATTTCTTTTCATTTCATTTCTTATAACAAAAAATTATGCAAAATTGTAATTCTATGGAGAAAATTTTAAGCGAAAAATCGAATTGAATAAATTTACTACAGTTTTAATATAGATTTTTTTTAATTACATACATATTGTATTTAAATCAATCAGTGAAATGAAAAATTAACAAAGATGAGAAATTCAAACATTTGCCACCTGCATGACTAGAGTTCAAAAACGAATCTTTGGGACTCATTTGGACGATGTCAAAACTGTCTTGATGGGCTCTGAAGCAAATTTGTATATTTTGACTCATTCAGTATTCTACTATACCGTAAATACTTCATACAAAAGCCGACCAAAAAATTCAACCCCAAAATCGATTGTAAACTTAGGCTACATTTGACCAACGAATCGCACATCGCCCGCTTCGAAAGTGGCACAATTAAACAAATTACATTTTGCAGAAAACACAAAACACAGTTTTTTGAACTTATTATGAAACGTTTTCTTTAAATTACACAATTTGAGCTAATAATAACCTAAGCAAACTATTAATTACGTCATCAATTGTATTACAACTCCAATTATTCAATTACTACATTGACTATCTGCGATGCAGATTGAAAAAAAAACATTTTTCATTGCAGTAATCTACAAAAGACAACAAATCTAAAATTTTCTTGTTGGCACTTTTACTATCTTAGCTCAAATGAAATGAACACTTTTGAGTTGTGCCGCTTTTGAAGTGGTTGTGCGATTTTTGGAAAATAACTTTAAGCACATTCAAAAATCTTTTTAAAAAAGGCAATTTTAAAGTCTTTTAAATTCCAATAAGAATTTTAATGCAAACAATTTTTAAATTTAAACATTATCAGATTTTTGTTTTTTCAACTGGATTTATCGCTTTTTGATTTAAAGCTACTCATGTATGTGGGAACCAAAATTAAATTCTATTTTTTTAATTATTGATTATTACTTTAGTAAAAATTTAATAGTTTTGTGCATTTCCCTCCGCCCATTCATGGCTATGGTAAGCGTTTTCTTATAATTGTGCGAACCAACATGCGCATTGAGAACCTTCGGCCTATGGAAAACGTTCCAAAAACTACAGGAAAACCAACAGTTGAGAATTTGTTCAAACGGTCACAACAACGTCTGCGGGAGTTGTTTTTGTTTACTCGTATTTAGTAAGACTTTTATTTGAAGTACCTTCAAGGAATCGTTAAGCAAGATGAGTGAAATTACAACCGAAATCGTTACCGAAAACCAAAATTCAATCGGTGGTAGTGTGCTCATGCTGTTGACCCTGGATAATCCCGTGTTCTGTTGCTATTTATTCTGGACGAGTATTTTAATATTGAAAATGATGTTAATGCCGCTGCTAACCGCTGTGCAGCGTTTTCGTACAAAGGTTTATTTTGATTTATTTTGATTCTGCCTAAAGAATATATTCTCATAAGTAATTTTGTCCAAACTGCAGACGTTTTCTTCAGTGGAAGATTTAGCCCCAAATAAGGCCGCTGAGGTGAAGTTCGGCAACGAGAGTGTGGAGCGCGTAAGACGGTTTGTTCTGCAATTTGCTATACTAACTAAGAAAAGTTTGAACGTTTACAACTGAATTATGTAATTTTTCCGGGTTGGGGTCAAAATCTATAATTCGAATATTTTTTCATATTTACAGAATTTTTCAATACACTTTTGAGCCAAAACAGAGTTTAATATTATTGTAATGTTTCCGAAATGTTGAAAAATAGATAAAATTTTTGGATAAAGATTTTAACTGGAAGTATTATTATTATAAAATTATTTATAAACGAAATAAATCCTAAAAAAAACTTAGAGCTATTGACACCCAGAGCAAAGGTTTACGCCCAGAACTCAGAGGGACTTTAAAAAAAATTTAATATATTAAAGTGTAATAAAATAATTTATAAATATCATGTTATCATAAACAAACTTTGTAATTTTTTTTTAGATACACTATTAAAAGTGTTTCTTTTCCTTAACTTTATTCATCGAATTATTTCTCTCTATCGCTCTTTATAGTTGCCACCGCAATGACTTGGAGATAGTGTTGCCATATCTAATTGTAGCTCTGCTCTACGTCGCCACCGATCCAAATGCGACTGTGGCGCGTTACTTGTTTCGCATTGCAGCGATTTCCCGCATACTGCACACCGCCGTGTATGCGTTTTATCCTGTGCCGCAACCAGCGCGTGGCATAACGTGGGGCGTGACTTTCATCATCACTGTCTTCATGGCCGTTTGGGTTACTATTTACACGGCTAAATTTATATGAAATATAGAATGTTTAGTTTGGATACACGATTTGAAAAAAGTTGATCTCTTTAATTGACAATAAAAATAAAAGCATTTAAAGGATTTCCAAAAAATTTCGCATCTATACATTTTTTTAATAGTTTTATTAAGACTTGAGCACTATCCCATAAATATAAGCAAGCATACTGCAGCCGATTTGGGTCAACTCAAACGCCCGAATGTGTTGTCTGGTCTACGAATAAAACTCTTTGAAATGCTTTCTGTCATGGATAAGAATTTTGCTGAGAAAATGTTGTTGACATTGCTGGGTGACCAAGTAGCATAAAATAAATTGAACTTTGTTTAATAAAATAAATCTTATTTTCACTACAAAATAGATACAATTTCTCTTGATTATTACGAATTCTTTTCATTTCTTTTCATAATCAGATAATTATGCAGTTCTGTAGCTCTTTGGCTAGAGGTTCATACTGCATCTGTCGCTTGCTAATTACATGCTAGCTCTGCTCACAAATTGAACCAAAAAAAATCGGCTATCGAAATGGAAATTAATCTCTAAAATTCCTTTTCTGACGAATTTACAAAAATGGACTCACTTCGTTTTTACCCATAGAAGTGCTATAATTTTCTTTATTTCTGTCATTTTTGTTTAAAACTAATATGGTCCATTATCATATAATCATACTTGTATCAGTTTACTGATAAGTTAATTGGTTGCTATGATATTTTGCTTTTAAGCATTTTCGTATTGGCTGTCAAAATTGGAAGTTATCAGTTGGTAAGACCGACAAATGACAACTTCCCGTGTGGTTAGCCCATGTGATACAAGTTCTCTTATAGATTGCATTTATATATATAGATAATCTGACATTTTATAAATACATACTGGCACCATTTTAACTTTAAACCTATGTACAACCAAATACCAAATTGCTATTACCGTTTTTGTTTATAACATAAATTTATTTTCGGTCGTTCATGTAATAAAATTGCAGTCAAACCTATAATTATGCTAAGCGTTTTTTGTTGTTGTTGTATTGTGTGAACCATCACCAGGTGAGTAAGAATTTCAGCCTTTGACTGTTCTATATATGATCTACCGGATAACCATCAGTCGAGAATTTGTTTAATAGGTCGCAACAACGTCTTTGGGAGTTATTTTTAGTTAGACTTCATTTCAAGTGCATGTTAAGAAAATGAAGCAATTGCTTATTACATACGAATTAATAAACAGTAGTGATGAGCGCGGAGGAGGTGTGCTGACCCTGGATAATCCCGTGTTCTGTTGCTATTTATTCTGGACGAGTATTTTAATATTGAAAATGATGTTAATGCCGCTGCTAACTGCAGTGCAGCGTTTTCGTTCAAAGGTTCATTTTGGTTAATTTTGATTTTAGACAAACATTTATTTTCATAAATAATTCTGTACTAATGTAGTTCTCAGTGGAAGATATTGCCACTGCCAAGGTTGCAGAGCTCAAATTCGACAGCGAGAGTGTGGAGCGCGTGCGACGGTTTGTACTTTCATTTGTAATAGTTTAAAAAGTTTAATGTAAATCAAAGGTAGGACATATTATTAAATGTTATGAAGTTATCAAACAATTGAAAGTGTTCTTTTACCTTCAAATTATTTGTTGGGAATTAAAAACATGTTTTTTTTTCTCACTGTTTTATTAAAGTTGCCATCGCAATGACTTGGAGACGGTGCTGCCGTATCTGATTTTGGCCCTGCTTTATATCACCACCGATCCACCTATAGTGGATGCGCGCCGCGTTTTTCATCTAGCTTCGATTTCTCGCATATTGCATACCGCCGTCTATGCATTTCGCCCTGTGCCACAACCGGCGCGTCTAGCAACGTGGATCCTTACCTATACCGGTACAGGCATTATGGCCATAACGGTGGCTACTTGTACTTATAAATTTATTTAAAAGATTGTACAGAATGGCTGTACAAATGAAAAAATCCTTTAACTCGCAGCCTGAATATGTTAGCTGGCCCTCGAAATTGATGAGCAAATACTCACAAAATTTTCGTTGACATCGTTAGTGACCAAGTTTCAGAAACACGGAAATTCTCCAATTTTTTTACATTAAATGTTAAAATTGTTAAAATAAAAATAATAATTTCCATATAATAATAAAATAAAGACAATTTGACTTGCTTATAACGAGTTTTCATATATTTTTCATTTCATTCCTTTTTGCCATATTCTGCTCTTGATTACGGTTGTTTTCTAGCCGTTTATACTCGTAAGTAAAATAAATAAATTTTTGATTTCTTAAATTAAATTTTCAAAAAATAACAATGAGAAACTTAAGCGCATCATTTCATTTCCGTTTATGGTTTTTTAGTTTAAGTAACAACAAAAGAGGGGGTACGAGTCACTACCAAGGAGCATTGCAGCCTTGAAGGGTTTTTAGATATTAAAGCCCTGCTCCCGCATACACTTCAAATGCGCATCAATCAGTTTGGTGCAGTTCTCCTCGCCATTCTCGATGATACTGAAATATTGAAAAGTTTTTAAATTAGTATGCTAACATTTTACCCTAATCCCTCTTCTACACAACCAAATCAATCATACTTACCACTGGTCACGTGCTCTCTTAGTTTCGGGACAGGCACAGCAGGCCTTGCACTTGGGCTTGGGCGCCTCACCGGTTACGCTTGCTGCGGCCACTTGCGCCACTTCTTTAACTGGTGTGTTTCCCATTTTATTTTTGTAGTGCAACAACAACGACAAAGCCGACAGCAGAAGTTAAAGTTAGAGTTGGCGCTTCTTTTAGGTGTAAATTCTAGAACAATAAAGTAAAATGTCTATAAGTTTGGTTTCCAATTGCGTTTATGTCGGCCATCGAAAGTGAATCTTGTTCTCTTAATCTTATCGTTTTTGTTTACATAATACATTTTTGGTATTTCCTTTTAATTTCACAATTTTATTAAAATTGAAAAATGCACTCACCACGAGAAATATTTTCAAGTTCACTTTACTCAATTGGTTAAACAGCTGTTTAGTTTGAGAATCAGCTGTTTAATTGTTCCCTTAGTGTAAAATCAGGGCTGCTCATGCAGTCATGCAATTGATCCCCTGTATAGTACAGGGTCAGTCTAAAAAATTAAACTCCCAAGTAGCTATCCAAAATAGAGGTAGAAAATGCAATTCACGTCTTTGATTGAATACCCTTAAACCTTTAGAAGAGATATTCAATAAAATGTTATTACAAAATTTTAATTTAAAAATTTCATTGGCAAATTCTTTTTAAATGATTTTAATGTCCATATTCAAAAGTTAAGACTACTTAAATATTGCACAGAGAAGTCTTGTGGTATTATATATATATTAATAAAAAAAATTCTTTATTTCTTCTGTTTCACTTATAAAAGCAATTTTAATTTTAACTTGCTTTGAAATATTTGTCTATTGAAAAAACTCAACAGAATTTTTTTTTAAATGTCCAAACCGACTACAATCAAGGAAGCGCTAGCTGCGTGGATGGAAAAAAACAAAATTGATCCAGTCACCGCGACTGAAATCGGTTTGCAATTTCAATATCCACCAATCGAGAAAATGGACAGTACGTTGGCCACGTTAATAGCATGCAAAAAGCTCAGCCTATCCTCCAACATGATTGAGAAGATATCAGGCATTGGCAATATGAAAAATCTGCGCGTACTCTCGCTGGCCAGAAACAATTTGAAAACTATAAATGGAATTGTGCGTCTGACTTTCGAGTTATTTAATTGAAAAACTATCTTTTATTATTCTTGACCTAGGAACCACTTGCTGAAACGCTGGAGGAGCTCTGGGTCAGCTACAACATCATTGAAAAGCTTAAGCCGTTGGAGGTCATGAAGGCCTTGAAGATTTTTTATGTGTCCAATAACAGCATCAAGGATTGGAGCGAATTTAATCGTATGGCACTGCCGCCCAAACTGGAGGAAATAAGTTTTCTAGGCAATGTGCTGTGGGAGTCGATGGATGAGGCCACTTTCAGACAGGAGGCGATACGTCGCTTGCCGAATTTGAAAAAATTAGACGGAGAACCGGTTATACGTTAGTTATTTTTATTTTTGTAAATAAAAATATCTTTTCAATTTTAACTCAAACAGTATCCATGCTTTCCGCTTTGCTCGCTGAAGACTTTTCTTCTTTTTTGGGCACTGAAGTAATGTCCTCCTGTGGCTGCTTTAGGCGCTGCAACATATTGTGAGATACCAGATCGAATTTGAGATGTTGCACGTTCAGAGCGCTGCCATCCCAATCCATTAGCGACTTAAATTTGATAGGATCGCAAAGGTTAAGCATTTCTGAAAAATATTTAATGTTATTACTTTCAGTTTTATAGTGCTTCTTAGCACGCATTTAATCCAAGTAATGGAAACTAAATGATCTCCTTTTTGTGCTCACCCATTCCGCCGCCATTGTATTCGTTGCGCTCCTTTTCCAGTGTTATCCGAATAACATCCTGACGCGCCACATGCTGCTGCGAACGATTCTTGCTAATTGACTGTTTCAGCGCAATCTGTTCTAGCTCCTCATCAAAACGTTTAAGGTACTGTGCAATAAGATCTTCGAATTCTTGCGGTTTCAGCGGTTCCTTACGTTCCTCACCAATCTCGCCAAGAAACCAGCTTAGCTTCTCACCCGTCAGGTTACTTTTGATGGCATGACCAAGACGCGATTTGTGTTTGTTATTCTGGCGACGTGCCTTCTTGCTCAGTGCCTTCGTTTTGCGACTGTTGGGATGTTTGCATTTTTCCAATTCCTTGCGTAAATTTGCCTAAAATTATAAAAGGTAATTATTATTATAGCAGATATAACTTATAATTATTATTATTTTAATAACCATTTTAAAGGTTTATCTTCCGAGCACGTTGTTTATTTTTAAAGAAAAAAATATGTCAACTAGAAGTGGGAAATTTTAGTTTGTTTTGGGAAATTTTGCATTCATTTATGACCGTTCGGTGCCAGGGCTCACTATATTAAAGATATCTCTTCTTCTTACTCAGCTTCTTACCGACAGCTGAACGAGTGTCAGCGCGAGAACTGATCGCATGGGGTCTTAAAGACTGCATTATTGCCTATCAGAATTCATGTTTTCTAATAGATTACAATTTATATTACCAACAACGTATGTACTTACATATGCGATGACTGCTTTGAAGCGTGAGACTAAAGTTTTTTTTTTGTTATTTCATTTATTATGAATTAGATTACATTCAAAATAAAAAAAAACAAAAAACAGCCGATCTATACAGCAACTGTCAGGGGAATGTGACGTCATTTGACACTGGTAATTTTCTCATGTTCTTTCCATGAGCGCTATCTTGTTTTCTCATTCCTGCTTAACACTATTGAAGTGATAAGAGAAGCAACAGTTGCTTGTGTATTCTCCAATCCGTCGGACACGTTTTCCGAGTGTTGTGTTCGTGTTGTTGTTCTTGTTACAGTTAGAAATTTGTTGGTTTTTCACAAAAATTCACATACTCAATTTGTAAATTGTAATATACCAACACTTTGTATTTTATCTCCTTTGCTGTTTCTTGTTATATCTTAAAAAAGTTCCGAAAAATGGCTTCGAATTTTTTACGAAACGGTGCGGCGTCAATGATTAAAAATTATCTACCACGTCAAATCTCTGCGTTCAAAAATGTAAATACAGGATAAGAACCAAGTACCTGAGTTTAATCGTTAATACTAACGTTAATGGTCATTTAATTAACGTGAAATTCGAATAATTTGTAATAAAAACAAATTGAATTTTAATAAACCTTACATAACGTTGCTCCATTTGCCTTGCAATTTGACAGAACAGGAAGAACTGTCATTAGTGTCATCGCGAAAACAAAATTACGCTCTCTCTCGATTTTGTTTCTGTTGATCGTGTTAATTTCAGATAGATAGATAGACAGAGAGAGAGAGAGACCGGAGACTATTTTATGGTTTTGTTTATTTATTTTTTGCAACTACCTGCAACCCGTGGTTCCCATCCATATGGCTAACATATTAACATATGGTTATACTTTTAAATTTTTTTAAATTACAGTACATATTTTAAAAGTGGGTTTTAAAAAATTCCTTGCATTGTAGAAAAAAACCCTTTCAGTCAATCGGTTTAAGGTATAATATTAATAAATTTTAATTGAAAGTTCAAATTAACCAAGTCAGCCATGTCAAAATGAGTGGTAAAAAATCTTCGCAAAGTTATTTTCGCTTATAAGCACCTCATTTTTGTTTGATCGATATCGATTACTTTCTTATTCTTTCTCCAATGGATTGACCATTTCTTAGGTGAATTTGATCAGTTGCGAATTGACTAAGACATTAATTTGTCTACTAATTTGATGCTAGGGTATTTAAATATTCACTTGAACTGTAAAAAAACTGACAAGAACTGTAAGAAGTTTAAAATATTAATTATTCTTACATTAACAGTCCTCAAATACAACACAATTCCGTGGTCTGCACTTGACACCGTGTTTGGACAAAAAGGTCTCCTTCAATCTCAGTGATATTGGCGAGGGTATACGTGAGGTCACTGTCAAGGAATGGTAATTAAATTTTATATTATAAAAATACTTCAATCACAAATCGTTTTCCGACTCCTTTGAAAGGTTCGTCAAAGTTGGAGATACCGTTGAGCAATTCCAAAACCTCTGCGAAGTGCAGTCCGACAAGGCGTCGGTGACCATTACCAGCCGTTACGATGGTAAAATTATTAAACTTCATCACACCATCGATGAAATCGCATTGGTAGGCAAACCACTGCTCGATTTTGAGGTGGAGGAAGAAGATGAAGACGACAATGATAGCAGCTCAGATTCGTCAGATTCTGACACTGAAAAATCAGCAACACCGAAAAAAGCATGCGGTGGTGTTGATGCTGCCAAAGTTGCAGCGAGCGCTGAAGATATTGGACGCCATATAACACTAGCCACGCCCGCAGTAAGACGCGTTGCCATGGAGCACAAGGTTGATTTGTCTAAAGTACAACCGACCGGTAAGAATGGTCGTGTTTTAAAAGGCGATGTCTTGGAGTACTTAGGACATGTGCCAGCTGGCACCAATGTACCACATCCCACGATTGCGGCAAGGGCTGGCGTTAAGGTTGTTGCTCCTGTGCCTGCCGATCGCGTTGAACCAATTAAGGGCGTGCGCAAAGTTATGCTGAAGTCGATGACGGAATCTTTGGTATGTTAAAAAAGCAAACCAAATCAAATCACAACAAAAATTATCCAACATCGACATTCTTTCAATTCCAGAAAATCCCTCACTTTGCCTACAGCGATGAGATCGACATGTCCAAACTAGTTGATTTCCGCAATCAACTGCAGCCGCTCGCACTAGAACAAGGCGTACCCAAGCTCACATTTATGCCTTTTTGCATTAAGGCCGCATCAATTGCGCTCGCCAAGTTTCCTATTTTGAACAGTTCTTTGGATCTGGCCAGTGAGTCGCTCATCTTCAAGGGCGCGCATAACATCAGCGTCGCCATTGATACACCACACGGTCTGGTTGTGCCCAACATTAAGAACTGCCAAAGTAAAAATATTTTGGAGATTGCAAAGGACTTGAATGCGTTGGCAGAGAAGGGACGCGCTGGCACTTTGACACCGTCGGACTT
Source organism: Suillia variegata (assembly GCA_949127995.1). Lineage (NCBI taxonomy): Eukaryota > Metazoa > Arthropoda > Insecta > Diptera > Heleomyzidae > Suillia > Suillia variegata. Next base: position 24,439,058 of record OX421846.1, on the reverse strand, counting down.
TGCCGAAGGCACATTCTCTTTATCCAATATTGGAGTAGTAAGTTTTTCATAAAGAGACTAACTAAATGCTTGATATTTCGAGTTTTCCGTAAATTATATAAACATATATATATACTTTTTTTTAGATTGGCGGCACTTATACGCATCCATGCATTATGGCGCCACAAGTCTCGATTGGCGCCATGGGTCGAACAAAGGTAACTTTTAAAATAATTTTAAATCATGACAGAAGCACCATTCGTCTACCATATACTAAAAACATTTGTTCCTCTTTAGGTTGTGCCACGCTTCAATGACAAAGACGAGATCGTCAAGGCGTACATCATGAGCGTCAGCTGGTCTGCCGATCATCGTGTCATCGACGGCGTCACCATGGCCAGTTTCTCCAACATGTGGAAGAAATACTTGGAGAATCCAGCACTCTTCTTGCTCAACTAAAAAAGTTACCAAACATTTTTGGTATAGCCTATGAAAAACTTTTCAGAAATGGTTCAGGAAAAAAGTGTGTCTCCGTAAAAGGCTGTTTTGTTGCATTTATCTACATATCTAATTATTGTTAAAGAAGGAAGTAATTTGTTTAAATTAATTAAGTTGAACGGCATCATGTTTGGAACTAACTATTTGCATACATATTTAGTTAATTTGATGTGTTGCTGGTAATGTGCATTTATTGGGTGCCCACTTTTGGGACCTCGCTTTTAATTTTTAAGTCAGCTCGCATCAATAAAATATAGTTTTTAATTCTTGAAAGTTATGAACAATATTGTTGGTCAAATACTTGTGTGTGCATTTACTTTGATTAACGATCGTTTACAGCATTTCTGTATACGATCGGATATATTTTTGTAACATTTTAGATTAAATAAAGTTTAAAGCTTTGTGGCGCATTTAAAACGAAATTATTAACCAAATTGATTAATTTTCATGCTACGATTTTCCTGTTTAATATACGAGTATATACAATAATTCTAATCTCATTTGATGAAATTTTTAATACAGGAACAATTTTCAATTGAATACAAAATTAAACAATTTCAAACATAAAAACAAAAATTTGACGAGTTTTACATGACAAAATTTCTGGAGTTCAAATATAAAAAAAGAATAAAATAAAAGTTTGGTTAATTCGAAACTATTTTTCATCCAAACTTTAATTCCATGGTACCACACCACTAAGACATGCTTCAAGCTTCTGTCACTACTTTCACCAAAAAAGCTGTCACAACTTCACCAAATTACGCACTAAAAAACAATCCAACGCTTGCGCCGTATTAGCAGAAGCACGTGTCCTGGCCAAATGTTTGTCAACAAATCTCATCAATGACGCCGCATGCCACAACATAACATGCGCACAGCTCACCAGCGAATCCAACAAGTGCGGGAAACATTCCAATTCCAGGAATTTCCACAAGAACTCAACACGGCCGGAAAACTTTCAACACAGCGCACAAAGCTTTAAGCTGACTACTTGGCAAGGCAAGAACTTGAAATTTTATCAGTTTCAGTTAATCATTGGTGCAGCGAGGACTTGTCCAGCGGAATAAAATTGAAAACTAGAAATGTATAAAAAAAGAAAGTGAGTGACTGGGACTTAGGATAAAAAAAAGTTGAAAGCAGAGTTAGGCGACGAGGGGTGAGAGGCGCGATGAAAAAACCAAAAAAAGAAAATCTCGTTGCATTTAAACATTTAAAAGCGATGAGATCTTCTTTATAACTGTGTCGCTCTCCTCGTCTTCTACCTCTTCACCTAAATACTTAAAATATTCCTCATACATACGTAGTATACAAATGTGAAGCAATTTTTTTTTAATTTTTAAAGTGCTGCGGAATTCAACGCTTTTAAAAAGTGGTCCTACATAGTTTTGGCGTAAAAACAGAAACCAAAAAGACAAACATTTAAAGTTCTACCAAAGTGTATTTTTTTATACGATTTTAAACGTTAACAGAGACTAGGAAAACATTTTCACTAAAATGTGCGGAATTGAAGAAAATCCTAAAGCAATAAATTGGTAAGTCACACGCTCGCTGGCAGCGATTTAAATAAGTATTTCTTAATATAGTAGAGAAGTGTTTTAAGTTGAAATTTAATTATGAAAAATGTGTACCCTTTGAAGAGAACTAGGGGCGGAGGTGAGGAAATTGGAGGCACTGTCATTTTTAAAGGTATATCCCAGAGGCAACAGAACCACTGCTGGCTGGTTGGCTGGCTGGCTGCCTCAAAATCGGAAAATGCGAAGAAAAAACTGTGTGTGTATACTCGGGGATTTTCGTCTGTTTTAACGATTTTTCCAGTGACCTTGTTGCGTACGTACGTACGTATGTCGGCAACGACAGCGACATCGACAACGTCTGTCGTTGCTGTCCGTTGTAGTGGTGGAGTGCGAGTCATGTTCATATTACACAGCCTGGTTGGTACACTGCAAAAAAAAAACATTCATAATTGTTGATAATATTTAAAAAATCAAATTGGCCAAATAAAAATCTTAACTATTGTCCACGGACGATAGCTTCTTATATTACAAATTAAATTATTTTTACAAAATCATCCGAATGCCAAAGACGTTTTTCCCAGTGCACCTAGTGTCGTGCTTAGTGGAAGAAGCTTTGTGGGTGGTTGACTGTTTGTTGGTAAGGTTAGGGGCGCCGCTCGAGGAGGGCGCTCGCGTGCCGCTGAAAATAGCAGCAGCAGTCGTTTTTGGGTAAGAAAAACCACAACAACAATTGCTAATCGCGTTTTTCTTCTTTTGTCATTCTTGCTTGCATTTCGGACGGAATTTACGAAGCTGTCTTGTTGGCTTTTAGCAAAAACTTTTCTCCACGTCACTTTAGAAATTCGCTTATTTATTTGTTGTAATTTTTTGTTTTTTCAAGTTTGTATTCTTCTCTGCTTGTTTTTATTTTGACACTTTGCCAAACAGGATGGTTTAGTCTGTTCTGTTCTGTTTGGGTAAATATGTTTACTGTCGTTTTGGCTTGAGTATGTGATTTCTCACTCTCTGCTACACTTACCTATTTCATCATATTCATTATTATTACAACGGAAACTTTTCGAAAATTGAATTCCTTTTTGTATTGTGTTGTTGTTGTTTTTTTTAATACATTTCCTTTTGGGAATTCTACTCGGCTGCAGGAATTCGGAGCATTTCATTTCCGTAGGCTCCGTTTGGCTTTTACTTGTACGCTTTGTTCTTGGAAACATTTAAATTATTTCGAATACAACATTTTGTTGGCATAACTTTGTTTCATTTAAAACGAGCAATAAACATTTTTTAATAAATCGCATGGATTCAAAAACCAGACAAACGCTTTTGAAGTATTTTTCATGGTAGAAATATTCAAGGAACGAGTGAATGATTACTTCACCAGTGGTCATGTTAAAATATTTTTTAAATTTCAAGAGTAACACAAAAGAACTGACAAAAGATAAGAATTACGCCCACTTGAAATAGCGACTGATGACAGATATCTGCTACAATCTACAATCTCTCTGGTGTAGAGTATTTGAGCTTTGGTTAAGCCAAAAAAAAATTAACTTACTAGTTAGAGTTAAACTGTTTTTGGCTTTCACAAAGTTTAACAAAATAATTAGATTTTATTAGTTTAATTTGAATCCATTAGATACATATGAGGCGGTTAAAGTCCTATGTATCGAAGTGGGCTTTTTTTACAATATTGTATATGTGCATCTCCATGAGTGCTTTTATGTTGAAAACTAATATTAACCATAAGGAATAATTCTAAGCCCTCCAAAAGATAAACTCCATTCCTCCATTTAGCGTTCCTCCACTTGATATTTTCATCGCATTTTGGAATGTTTCCTACTCCGAATACAATTCTCAAATTTAATATTCCATTCTGATATTTAAAACTTCTTTTTAAATATTTTTAAATAAGGTAGATCTTGGCTAAATTTTTAAAAAGTATGAACATTTTCTAAGATTTCCCTTAAACCGTTCAAACTCATGTATCTATTGTGCCTAACGCCAGGCTCACACTCTTCCGCAATGTCTGCTAAAATGGGTTTCTACTTTTTTATGAACTGAAATGTAATTGGATGCCTTACGACCGCGTTTATCGGCCGTAGCGCGTGCTTTGCAGTCATTCACACCACTTTGGAACACTTCTGAACCGACTTGATTGGCACAAATTGTCTTTTGTGCCGCTGGAAACAAACCGAAGACAAGACAAGAAGGTGCCAAGCGAAGCGATAAGTAGAAAAATTAAGTGAGTCCAGAATGTTCAAAGCGGCATGAATAAGTTAAAAGTGCAAATGGTGCGCTTCTAGGAAGAACTAAAGAAGTGGAAGTGTACAAAAGAATTGAATTTAAAATGCAAAAGAGAGAAGTGTGCCATTATGCTAAAATGAAATCGAACCTTCGACACTCTCTGGTGGACTAATTCCAAAACGAAAAACTTTTCCATAAACTTGTTCTGCATTCTTGGCTAGTTCAGGAATTCTTCAACTCGAGAAATAAATAAATAAATAGAAGGAAAATGCCAATCGTATATTAATAAAAATTCAAAGCACTACGGCGGAAATTGTAGTCACGCCAGAGAAAAGCATTCACATCGGTGCGTAAGTGCAAATCGGATCGTCCCGCCTTCCTGTTTCGCTTCACAAATGTGCTTTTATGCTCTACCCGTGCTGCTGCAGCTTCGTCGCGAGGAATCTTACTCAACTACACGAACGGCGCATGCATCCTTAAGCATGTCGCAAAAAGAGAAGACGATGCTGAAGTAGGACCCGCTCCACTTGCATGTCCTGCGGCACTTGACGATGTCAGCCACTTGCACTGCTCCCCCCATAAAGCTGCTCGCATATTCCCATTATTTTTATTTTATGCTATTTACACTTTTTATTGTTTTCCTTTTAGCAATTTAAGAAAATTTTATTCAGCGGAAATTCTTGCTAATGACTGGGGCGGGGCATGACATGGTTGGTATGTGTGCGGTTGGAATTTGTTCTTTTATGTTATTATTACTGTGCATCAGCCGTCAAGTTCCATGAACAAATTTTTTGCATTGTATATATATACATACATACATACATACATACATACATACATACATACATACATACATACATACATACATACATACATGCATGCATACAAACATGCATACAAACATGCATACATACATACGATATTAAAGGTCAAATAAATAATACATACAAGCTGGTTGGAGGTTTTTGGTGGGAGTTTACTATTAAAAATATGAAAATTTCTCTCCAAATAATATTTAATGTTATTCGATAAATTTTATACCATACAATAATAAAAAATGTTAAATCATGAATCACCCTAATTTGATTGTGATATTTAACAATGTGGTGCACTCTTAAGAAACGGTAGGACCTACTATAATATCCGCTTGTTTTTGTTAACATTTTCGTATTAATAATTTGAAAATATTTGAAGTGCACAAATTCATGAAAATTTGAAAGTACCGAAGGTACAAGTCAGACTTTACACATACTCGAACACATAGTCTATATCCAACCTACACTATCATATCATAAAAAGCGCCAGGATTATAAACAAATATTTGCGAAAAACTTTAAATTTCGAAAACTATTTTGTCTCTTAATAACTAAAAAACAAGATATGTAGTATAATAAATATATTGTAGTTAGAAAATTGAGTTCTTGAATTTTAACTGGGATGACTATCATCATTGTTTATTGTTTATTGTTAATTGTGCTTTATGAGTTTTATTTTGATTTTTTGTTTTTTGCTGTTTATCCATGTATTGGAAATTTCGTATTTACCCATTGTTAGTATTCTGCTCGGCTCCTTCCGTTCATGCTTCTCTATGTTTGGGTTTTTCCATTATTCTAAAGACGGAAAGGATTTTTATTCTGTTTTAGAATTGGAATGGAAGCAGCACAATGTCCTTCAATGGCATTTCACTCCGAGGCATGTTTGGTTTGTCGTTGTTTGTGTGTGTGTGTTTGTGTATTTGTGTGTGGCTTTGTGCGGCATGTCTTTCGCAAGTGTAGTTGTCCGTTTATCTTAAGCCGAATAGTCGTTTCGCTTACTCAAGTTAATCAGAGCATTTGTGTTCTCTCCTTTGAATAAATTATTTAAACCAAAATGTGTAAATTGTTTGTATACAATTTAGAAACAATTTAAATATTAAAAATGTTTATCTATTTTCCTAAATAAAATAAAATAAAAGGAGTCATTTTAATATAGGTTTACATGGGCTGAATTGATTTAATCCGATAATGGAATTAATCTGATCGGTATTGATCTCTGGTTGATCAGAGTGAAAGTTAGATGAAAAGTTTAATCCATATTATAGAAATGATTACACGAGTATACGATAAATTTAATGTATTAACTTTTTCCTCAATGTGTTTTGTGCTTATTAATATTAGTTTTAAATACATTATTTCTAAGTTCTTAAATTATTTATAAGGGTTTTAATCCACATGGCGGAAAATTCTTAAGTGACCGTTTGATTCTTCGAACAACCGTAGGACATGAGTTGACTCCATTGACATGTGAACCTTTACATTTAATTGGGTTGATAGATTTTGTTTTATTACCTTGTTTCAAATGTAATATTTTAAAACGCAAAAGAAAGCAAATGCCCCAACCCCAAAGCACACACAAATACTTAATGACCGATGAGTCAGTTCCATATTCTAATGATGTGTTCCTTTTTATGTTTTGTGACTGAACACAAAAAAAAAGCAAAAGTACATACCATAACATTTTTAATCCTTAAGGGCATACACAGGTATATATTTATTTATGCGTATAAATATATACTTAGTTGTAGACAAAAATTAATTCTGTTGGCAACATTTTTACATGTCCACAAAACACCCACGAAATATTTTAATGAAATTTTAGAATTCAATTTTGACATCCTACGACAAAAATTGTTCTTATGTACATAGACAAAATAAAAGCTTTTAACTTTTGTTGTTGTCCATGAACCCACGTCCCAATAGCAAATTTAAAAGCAGAAAATGTTTTACAATTGTGTGGTTTTTCGAAAGTTATCAACAACAACAACATTTAAAAGTACGTCATGACAACATAAATGGGCTATAGACCAGCTAAGTCGCATTGCAGTCAAGTTCAACCTAAATCGAATCGGTTACAAGTGAAACAACCCTTAATTATAAGGTTCGATCTTTCAATACATTTTTATTTGAGACTATTGACTTGGTCAGTTCTTTTTACAGCAAAGAATGAATTTTAGAAGCACATTTTCCACTGGGAATCCGCGAGTTTAATTCTTTTTTTGTCCCTCTTACTTGAGCGTGCGATTTTTTCATAATGAAATTTTTAACACATTTTCTTTCTTTTTTTTTTCTGTTTTTGTTTGTGGTAAGTGAGAAAATGTTTTCTAAAGATGTCGTCACTTTGTTGGCGAATTACGTTGGCGTGTCTTGGAAGTTTTCGTTAATACGTGAATGTGTGTGTGTGTGTGTGTATTACTGTCTCTGTTTGTGTGTGTGTGTGTCGGTATTCTTGTGCGTGTTTGTATGTGTTTATTAATGAATTTGCTTACGTGCAATGGCAGACGTGTTTTATCTTTGGTTTTGATGGCGTCACGCAGCGTACTTTAGTATCTCTATGACTGTGTGTGTTTGTTTGTGTGCGTGTGTGTGTGTGTATGTGTGTGCGCTTATTTATCGCTTGTCACAGCTGAACAATTGCTTTTGTAATTGTGTTGGAATTTTCGGTATTTGCGCTTTGCATTTTTCAATTATTTACGCATTTCCCCAAATGAACAAGTTCGATTTAGACACGCACACAGCCGCATAATCTATTCGCTTATATGTGTGTGTGTGTGTGCGCGTGTGTTCAATTAAACGTACATGAATTATAAATTTGATTTAACCAGTTTTGTTTGCGTTGTCGATTTATTCTGTTGTAACGTTTTCCGCTTTTGTTGTTAGTCAATTCTGTTTTCCCCAAGCAATAAAAACGCGTAGTTTTCATTGTTTGTTTTTTTTATTTGTTATTCCTTTATAACGGTGATTATGTCGACACGATAAGAAGGCATATCAAATATTTATAATGTCATTTATTTGTTCAGATGACGTCATTTGTAATTCTCTCATAATTGTTAACTATTTCGAGCCTACATAAATGAAAGTTTTACGAATTCATGAATTTTTTATTAACGTGCTATCTGCATGTATTCGTCTTTCTTTAATGCCACGCCCACTTTAAACACCATTGAAGTTCGAAAACTACTGAAGTTAATTTTAAAAGTACAATTTAAATTTACAAATTCCTTCTGGACTAATGGCCTCGCCACAGAAAATCTATTTAAAGGATTGAAAATTGTTGGATAATTATATGCCCAGTAGTTAGGTGGGTAAGGTCTTCCCATCAGAGAGCTATAAAGCACTTACACTTATTCTCCGAATTGCTAAGATGTAAAAATCGAAACTTTTATGAATAACCCTTTGTAAAGCAAATTAAGAGTGCCTTCAACGTGTTGTTCCTCGGAAAGGGAGAATGCAATACTTTGCCATAATTGCCGAAATTTCATAAATCATATAATTAAAGAGTTGCTAAGGTCATCCTCATCCTAAAAAAGATCTTCCTTCATTACTTTTCACTCGCTTTATTTACTACTAGTTTATAAAGGCCACCTGTGGCAAATACTTCTTGGAATATGACAAGAAAAAATTAGATATTATAAAATATTTTTAATGGCTAAAAAGGTCTGTACATGTTTTGAGAGTATTTTATCAAAAATGACAAAAATCAAGTCGAGACTGAAAATTAAGTCAACTGTTACGATTATCTTTGTGAGTTGCATTGTTAAGAAACTTGATCAAAATTTAAAGTTAATTTTATTAACACTACATGCTTCCATAATTTCTGGTTACGGGTTCAGTTTTCAATCCATTCAAACTTATTTTAAGCCAAAAACAAAACTTACCTAACACATGTGACATTTCTTTGAAAAGTGATTCCTTGAAATATAATTTTTTTTCTAACTTTCGTTCTTGAGTGCCACGTGAATGTCATGCCAACACGCTTGTGTATTTTCCGTTTTCACTACGCTGCACCGTGGCGCATATGAGTTATACATATTAAATATTTCAATGTTACTCATACGCATGGGAGTACCATTTTTTCTTGGTTTTTTTTTTCACTAGAAATAATGCAAGAGCACCACGCATATTTAATAAAGCGAAAAGCGATGACCTGGCCTTGACATGGAATTTATTATGTCAGGACAAAAACGAATTAAAGTCGCAAGGTATAATTTTCTTAAAATGAGAAAATTTTTAATGAATTGATATCGAATATTAAGCTTGATTAAAGGTCGAAGAAGAATCTTCATTTCAGTAATTGAATTGCAATTTTCTTTAAAGTTTTTAGACTTTTCTGGCTTGTCTCGAAAATTGAAACTTGAACGCATTCGTTGGCAGAATAAAACTTTCGAATTGATGTACGTGTTTCGAGTGGATTTATTAGTGCGTGCGAGTGTATTTGTAAAACACCAATAAGCGTATCCTTGCAGCGGTAGCACGTACGCACACAAGTGCAAATACGCAAGTACGCTTTCAGCCTTTTCGATCGTCTGGCCTTAATTAAGATGTGTGCTTTGGCGCTGCTCTTGATTCGTTTGCTGCCGACTCTTCTATTAGTTTAGACGTCTTTTAATTAATATTTATTGTTCTGCTTGAAATGCTAAACAAACACAGGGTTCACATATCTATGTATGTATGTCTGCATGTACCTACGCACACAGCATGTTTAATTTGTTATAGTTGCTGCTATTGTTGTTGTTCTGGTTCTGGCTTTGGTATTTTATTTTGCCATATTAATTTACTGCAAATATATTTTTGCAAATACACTGAATGATTAATTAACACAGCCACTCCCATTTTCCTCTTTATTCGCATTCGAGATAATTATGTGACTTGAAAATAAAATTTACAACAATAAAAAAAGGTTAAAACTATCCCATTCTTTAATATAATTTTAACACTTTTGTCTTAAATCGACAAATTCAGTTCCAGTAAATGAATTCTGTTCCATTGTAAGAAATCGTTATTAACTGAAAATTTTAAGATTCATTTGAATGTCATATTTTCGTACTTATTGTATTTTGAAACAATTTTATAGATTTATTACCAACACTTGAAACTATTTTAAATATTTTTTAAAGTATATGAACTTAAAAAACAACATTTTTTACATACATACATACATAGTGGTAAATATTTTCCTGATAACGATTTGCTGCACTATTCATATTATTTTATTTGTGTTTAAACTGTACACAAGATTTAACATATGAGTATAAGCGAAATGCCTAAACAAGCACGTTGCTAACAAATTGCTGCAAATACATGTGCAACACAAACTCCAGCAGCAGCAGCAGTTGCAATTGTGCGGCCTACACAACGTATACGCAACATTTCTGCACAAATATATTTTTCATGTTGTCGAGTGTGCTTTTGTGTCTGTTTGTGTATGTGTGTGTTTGTATGCTTATATGTTGGCTTTATTCAAACTGCAAATGGGCGGTTACGTAGGTGTATTTGTATTTGTGTGTTTGTGTTTGTGTTGCTAACAAATTGCTAAAGGCAAAACAACAAAAAATTAAGGACATGTGCAAACGAAGGACATTCAACTTTTAACTTTGGTTCAAGTGAAAAGTTAAACGGTTTATATGCCTCCTCCTTCTTCTTCTCTTCTCTTCTCTTTAAAGGGTTCCTCTTTAAATACACACAATGGAAATGATTTATTCATGGCTTAAGTGGAAATGCCAAAAATCCCTTTTTAATCCTTCTGGGATTTACGCCTTCGTCTTGATCGTTAATATTTAATTAGAGTGATACTCTGAATTGGTTTCAAAAACGCTTTTACTTGAAATCCCGCAGGGCTTTTTGCCACTGCAGCAGCAGAAGCAGCAGAACAAGAGTAAATACGTATGAGAATATTTTCATCGATACATTTTGCAGGGGTGTTCCATAGAAATTCAGTTAATAATATTATTTTCAATAAGTAAATTAATGATTTTATAAAAATTATACTAGAAAAACTTATCATAAATTAAACTTTCCTAAAAAATAAGCTTATAAGAAATTAGATAAAATCCATTAAAATTTACATCGCTATTAACCAACCTAGCTCGCTACACGTCGTGACATACTTATACTTATATCAACAATTTTTGCTTTTAAATAAAAAATAGTTTATAAAAGCAAACAAAATGCAAACTTAATCAAATTAGAAATATTCCTTTGATGTAAATTGAATTTTTGTTTCAAGCGTTAATGCATTTATTCAGTTGTTTCATTTTCTTTTGTACGTGTGAACGTTTGTTTCCATATTTTCATATTGCATGCAACTCAAAGAAGCTAAGTAGAAATATAAGAGCACACACACATGCACATATTCCTGCACTTGGCATGCTTACGTATGCTTGTATGCGTGTGTGCCAAGTTGCAGCCTACACGAATCTAAATAAATCTAGTATTTTTGAGTATTTTTAGCACAGAACTCGCACAAAGCGAGACGCCATCGTCGACGTCGAAATCCTCATCATGTGATTCTGTGTTTCTGTGACTCTATGATTGTCTGATTGTCCTAGTTTCTGGAGCAAGGTCATTGGAATGTGCGCCGCAATTTGTCGTATAGGCATTCTGCTCCTGCTCCGGCTCCGGCTCCTGCATTGCTCACGTTTCTTTTTGTTGGTGTTTTCTGTTTTGTCCTCCTTTAAAATGCCGCATTTGATACGCCTTTCAATGCGGAATTCCAACGAAAACAGTTTTCGCACATTTTCCGTTGGCAATCGGAACGAATTTTGTTCAAGTGTCAAAATGCATTTAATTACTCAAGTTTTCACTTCAACGGGTTTTCATTTACTTTGAATGAAAAACTTCGCAATACTCGAACCCAAATGCTGGAAAATTATTTTTGGTTTATTTTTATTTTTTTAACTTACTATTTCATTTAACTTTTTATTCCGCAATTAAATGGAATTTTCAGAACCTATCGAAATTCACTTAACTTGTCATAACTTGTTAACATAAGAGCCAAGTTAGTAATTATTTTGTTGTGTGGAGTCAAATTGTTGACACTTAACGTTTGAGAAATTCTTGTTAACAGACTTTTAATTAACTCGGAAACAAATTTTAAAATTTTATTATAATTTTGTTTGGGATACATTTTCTTAACAGGTATTTAACAGGTTAATATCAGTAAGATGACATTTGAACCTATTTTTGAAATATTCCTTTTATTGATGTGGAGATAAGAGTATGCAACGTAAGTTTATTTACAGTTTAATAGTTTTAAAAGTTGAAAATCGTTTCTGGAATATATCTCCAAATGATATATGGAATATGACATGTTTTATCACAGAACATTTCTGCAAATTTTGCAGGTAACATCAAATGTCCGCCCTTATGATGTGTCTTTAATGCTTCAGTTTTTTGCAGAAATATTTCATTTACATATCAAACATCTTTCAATTTTATTGCTGAAACATTTCTGTTCATTAGAGATATTTTTCAGCACTATAACTTATTAATGAAAAGCATTGCATGTGCTTTTAATGATTCTATTAAAAGAGGGCGTTGTTTATATTCCATCCCACACTTTGTAGGTTGTTGTGTTATACTCCTTGAATTTTAAATTCCATATTTGATTATTTGCACATAATCTTTTATCCTTTAAATTTTCGCTTAATATTTGGAGGACCAAAGCCTTAATAAAGGATTTTATGAAAAAAAACAACAATTTGAATTTATTTGAGTAACTCAAACGAAAGAATTTCAAACATTTTTTTAAAATGAACTTTCTACATGAAAAACTTTCTATGTACGCTGTTGTCTTTGCTAACGAGGGCTTTTACCTTTGGGCGCACACTTAACAACAACAACAACAACAAAACTATAGCTATAAAAAACGAAATAAAATAAAATAAAGAAAAGAAAACAATACCAACAAGCAAAATTACCAACTGAGCACACAAAAGAACGTTTAAATAAACAAATAAAACGCTAATAAATCATGGAATCACAAAGCCAAGTCAATGGCTTCGTTTCTGGCAGCGCATTTGCGGCTGTGGCGACGGCAGCAAAGCGCCCCACAACAACGTCGTCGTCGTTGCTCCTCAGGCGAAGCTGCCACAATTTGCGCAAATCACGATGACCTTGCAAGGCTTCATGCGAGGCACGCAGGACGACACGGGTTGAGATTGCAGTGGCGGCTTTCGAGAAACAAATCATGTTAAAGAAAAATGAAATGAAAATCTTCAGAAAATTTAAAAAGTCTTTTTCGAAATCAATTTATATACGCTCCAACATTTTCATCATCAAAATTTGCACCTTGTCTTCTCGTTTAGCCTTGTTCATTGCAACTTTGCCAATATCAACGGGTACGCCCCTGATGGAACGGACCACCATAAAAAGGACAATTGCTCGCAAGAGAATTTTTACAACAAAAGCATCAATTTGTACTTCGTTAAATGGAAAGCATAAAAACTTTCATGTACCCGTATTAACGTGTCCATTTTAAATAACAATATTTTAAATTAAACGCATTAAACGCTTTTAAAGCTGCACAGATTGACGTAAGCAGAAAAGACGTAAGCGCCATGCCACGCCATGCCGCACGTTGGCAATTGTTTTGCAAAATTTGCAAAGCGAAAGTTTTTCTTTGGAAATTTTTTTTTTCATATATTTTTTTCATTTGACTCGGGAAGCCACAAACAAATTATTAAGTTGGTAAGAAACTTTATCGGATGCAAAAGGGTTTAAGACGCTGCCACGTTACGTTGTTGCAGCTTCAGCGTTAAAAGTTTATTAGGCACAAACAAAAACGCGGTGGGGACTAAAAAAAAGTTTCATCCGTTTCATCTTCGTTAGGCAAATCATATTTATGCACATAAATAACGAAATTATTCTCTCTTGGCGTTTTGGGGCAAAAGAAACGAGGCGGTGCTCAGTTTGAGGTGTTGGGAATAGTTAACGCCAGGCATTGGTGAGCTTGTATTGAAGCCGTCTTTAAGTTTTATAAATGATTATGAACGTAAATTAGAACGTCGGAATTGTTGCATAAAATTATTCGAAGAACTTTTGGAATTATCCAACGAATTCAGCAGAATTTTGAACAAATCAGCAGAGCTTCCGGTAGCTTAATTTGGTAAGGGTGGTTATGGCAAATATCGCTGATGTTAAGAGCTCTGTAATAGATTATAGTTTAGAGTTGATATGGGCTGATAAGAGTTATTCCTTAAAATAAACCCAGTCTTCTTTGACAACTCTTAGAATGGCTTAAAAGTTCGGGTTTATATTTCAGAAACCAATAAATACAAAAAATGATTTTAAACATCGACAAATCCATAAGTTACAATTCAAAACCGATATATCCAATAATTTCAATTAATTGTTGATTACTTTTAAAGATAGAATAAATTTTGTATAAACAAAAGTTTAAAAAATTTAAAGGTAATGAATTTTATTAAAACATATAAATGATGTTATCCTTCAAATCAATATTGGATTTTAAAATTTTATATACGCTTAATAGTTCGACTTATTATATTCGATACCAAACAGCATAAATGTGCTGCTGTTAGCTTACCTTTTCTACTTTACTTAAGCAAAGTAATATCCACCCCCAAGTCAATAAAAAGAGGTCGCTTCAAGAGCAAATCCAATTTGATGCCAGACGGAAAGCCAAATCATTTTTCATTTTTCATTTTACGAGTATTCTACATAAACGCATAAACGCGCTCCACATTTATCCAGTGAGGTGCACTTTCTAAAGTTGTCAAAGTTTGGTGAATAAATAAGAAAAAAATAACTGCTCTGGCATAAAAGGAAAAATTGATTTTCAAACGAATTAATGGCAACGACATATCGAAATATGAGACGCAATACCCAGCCAAATGAATTCGGAATACAGTTATGAATGGATCTGTCGATCTGCGCTGAGGATGGGACCAATTGAGCTGCTGCTTACACGAATTCTCGCTTATAACAGTACAGAGCGAATATATGATTTTGACAGCTCACAAGCAGCATAACTGACAGACTGACTGACAGTCAGACGGACAGATTGACAGCAGTTGCCAGTTGGGTATGAAATATAAGAAATGAGCGTACCTACTATACAAGTAGGTGCACTCTAAAATATACTTAAATATAATACTATGTACATATGTATGCACATATACATATGCTTGCGTGTATTTCCATTTGTAAATTTTGATTTCCTCTCATTTCGATTTAAATTGGAGCGTCCTTCAAGGACTCTGCTTTTGATATTTCTGCGTTAAGCGAGAGATGTAATTTCGCTAAAAAAAAAAAAAGAGAAAACATTTTTAATTACTTTTGAGCTTTAATTTGCACAAAGTTATCCGCTTCCATGCAATCCGCTCAAATGATGTATTGTCCTTCATGACAATGCTCCACTTTCCTGTTATCCTTGGTAAATATATTTTTCTTTTTATTTTATGTTCTACGCAAAATCATTTTCAAACGTTTTCCAACAAAGTACGGACAAAAAGAAATTGGTTAAGGCCACAAGTTAAAGTTTTTTAATTAGCCGTTGTTGCTGTTGTTGCATTTGTTATTGTTGTTGTTTTTGCTGTTGCTGTTGCCTGCAGTTAACATCGAAATTAAAAATGTTGTGTGGTTGTGTAACAGTTAAAAGTTACGCTTCAACTTGAATTAAAACGGAGAATAAAAACTATTTACTAAAAACTGTTTAAATTGTAGCTCCAATTAGATTTTAACTTTATTCCAGCCAAACATTTATTGGATCAAAATCTAATTTTAAATAAGTTGATCAATGTTGAATTCTGAGTCGATTAAGCGATGACCCTTTGTCCGTTCGAGCAATTATACCCGCAGTTTAAATCTTGAACTTTAAGAGATATCGACATGAATTTTGTTACTGCTATTTTCCAAGCTTAATTTATCTCCCATAATAGTTTGAATTCCGTATTAAATCGGTTTTTTTTAACGTTTCCATAGTAATACATCTTCACTGACAAAAAATGAGAGTGTGGGGATAAAAAATTCACATTTTCGAGTATAATAGAAGCATTTAAAAAAGTTAAAAATTCTTATAAATAATTCTAAGATAATTTAGACACAAACAAAAATGTTTTTGCTGCAGTTTAAACTTTAGGAAACTGGAATTCATTTTTCTCCTTGCACAAAGGCGCAGATTTTACTTGAAAAATTGTTCGAGCAAAATCCTTGGAGAACGCTTTGTAATGAGCTTTTGCATAAAGAGTCAACAATGTCTGCTTAAAATCGTGTTCTTTTAAAAATATATTACGAGGTTGTTTTCGGATTGAAGTGGAAATTGCATCTATATAAATTTAAATTAAAACAGGTCATGGTCCAGCGAAATACTAAAAGTGGACAGGTTGTCAACAACATGTCTTCATGTTGTTGACAATCCTTCAAACAAGCAACATAAAATTTAATGATAAACAAGACACGCGCAAAAACAACAACAACACAAAATTAAAGTTTGAGGTCAGCATTTCTCATTATTTTCTTTAGTAATTCTTCTTGTACTCTACAATTCTCGGTTGTATTAAAAATTAAGGATCTTAGAGAAATAATAAAAAACACAAAGGTGTATCAATGACCACTGTTGGGGCACGCATAAAAAGGGTAAATTTTTATGCGAGGTGGGCGTGGTTCTTATCCGTTCACGCCCATTTTCAGTCAGTAGTTCCGTGCTACTACTTAAATGTCAAATACTGCACACTGTATGTGTGGGGGCAGTAGGTTTTAACCTCCGCTTTGAGAATATTTCAGCTCGATATCTCTTAAACTATGGCTGTAATTGCTGGAACTGACATGCAGACAGACGAAAATCGTTAAATCTACTCAGAATTCGAAGCTGATAATATTTAAATATATATTGACATACCTACCACTCCCACTTATGGGTGTTTCAAGTGGAATAACAAACTTAATATACCCTTCGGTACGTGATAGCGCATGGCGAGGGGTATTAAAATAAAAACACAATTTTCAAGAATTATGAAAATTTTAATTTCCACTAGAAAGTTTTAACGAATCAAAGGAAAATCAAATTTTCACATGGAAAAATAATTCTATTAATTTTAAGTAGATTATTTCATCAGTTTCATAAAGTTTTATTCAGAAGAAACTTCTGTAAAACTTTAAAGTAAACAAATTTAAATAATAAATGTACACTTAATATGTCCAAATGTGCCCCTTCAAAGGACGAGGAACCTCGTCGCGTCTTTTGCCTTGAATTTTGAAACTTTGCACACTCACTTCACGTTCAATAAACTTTGACAGCAGGACATGAATAATGCCTGCAAAAGGACCTTGTGTGCTCTTAAGTGAAAAATCATTTAATTAACTCCCATGGGATTCGTCGGAAGGGGCAGCAGCCGCCGCCGCTTGCTGTTATTGAAACTTGTTCACAGAAGCGCAATTCCAATTTTTCTCCATTTTCACTTTAATTTTTTCTTTTCGTTTTTATTCGTACATGAAAATTCAATTAAATTTAATATTTTTCTCGTTTCTGATTTTTTTCAGCATCACTTAAGGCAATTAAAATAAAAGCAACAAAAATAACAAAAACAAACAAGTTTCTTTGAGCTGGCGAAGCACTGAATCGAAAAGTAAGTGAAAAAAATGTCAGAGCAACAGCGACTCGCATTATGTCCACGTTTGGTGGACTACATGGCTATTGTGGGCGCAAGGACCATGCCTGCGGTGCACAAAGGCGTGCCGGGCAATAAAACGCCACCAGTTCAGGTAAGATAAGTTAACGTCTCATAAACGCAGTTAAAAAAAATACATACATACATATTCTTGTATATAGAATCTCAGTCATAAAAATTTGCTTATAAACACCATCAACAAAAAACTTTCAGATTCCCGAGTTATTGCGTCGATATCCACCCTCAGATCATGCCGACTTTCCACTACCGCTCGATATGGTCTACTTCTGCCAGCCGGAGGGTTGTACTAGCGTCGGACCTCGACGCACTGGCTCCGCCATACGCGACATGACTTCGTTTGTGTTCGCGCTCACCGATAAAGACTCGGGCAAGACACGCTATGGCATTTGTGTAAACTTCTACCGGCCCATCGAACGTCATTCGGCAAGCGCCGAACGTACGGCTGCGAGTCACAGTGCAGCCGCAATGCCGCACGGTAGTACACGCGGCCGACGCAGTTCGGCGTTTCGTCGCGAGTCGTGGCGTAAGAGCATGGAGCGCAGTTCTGACTCGGCATTTAGTAGGCAAGTATTCGACTTTTCAGTTTGCGGTCAGTCGCTTGCGCTTGTGCTTTTTAGTTGCCATCAACAATTTAACTTATTTGAACTCCATTTTGTAATAGTTACGGCCTTCTAACTTCTTCTAGCGACTACAGAAGTAACGTCGCACCCAGTGATTCAGATCGAGAAATGACATCGCGTCGTGACTCGGATGCGACGTCGCAACAACAACATCTGCACGGCGTTGGCATCGGTCACGGTATTGGCGGCCATCACCAGCAAGTGCCCAAATTGGGACTGATGGCGCCCTCGGTCGATTCCGAATCGGGCGGCAGTCATTCGCCGTCGCCTCGCGCCTCACGCAAACGCACCAAGTTGCGGAATCAATCGCTGACCTCGCTCTGCATCATTTCACATCATCCGTTCTTTACAACATTTCGCGAGTGTCTTTTCATACTGAAGAAATTGATCGATGCGTGCAATGAGTCGTCATCGCCGAAACGCGTCGGTGCTTCACAAAAGCTAAACAGGTCGGTTGAGAGATTAAACGAGTCTGGGACATATTTTGTATATTTCTTTATTATATACAGAGACAATGTTTGGACCGTGCTAACCGGACATTCCAGCGATCAGACGCCTTCAATCGTGCTACATGATGTACGTGAAATTGAAACCTGGATATTGCGTCTTCTTTCGACACCCGTACCTGTGCCTGGCTCGACACGCGTTGAGGTTTGTAGTTCTCCTTCCGTCTTTCCTGACAAAGGAGCTTCACACATTTAGTTAAAAAATTAACATACTCGTATGGCAAATTGAAACCAGTGAAATAATAAAAAACGATATTTTGAAATTAATCCGTTAGGTTGAAGTACTCTCACCGACGGTGCACGAACCGCTTCTGTTTGCGCTGCCCGATCATACACGCTTTTCGCTCGTCGATTTTCCACTGCATCTGCCGCTGGAGCTGCTCGGCGTTGAGACCTGCCTCAAGGTGTGGACACTAATCATGCTTGAGAATAAAGTGCTCTTTCAATCGCGCGATTATAACGCCCTATCTATGTCCGTAATGGCCTTTGTGACGATGCTGTATCCGCTGGAGTACATGTTTCCGGTCATTCCGCTGCTGCCGACATGTCTGAGTTGCGCGGAGCAATTGCTGCTGACGCCGACGCCATTTGTAATCGGTGTGCCGGCAACATTTCTGATGTACAAAAAGAATTTCCGGTGAGCAATGTGACCACTGTCAATGACAAATGACACGCTGGTATACTAAATAATTTGTCTATATTCAAAGGTTGCCAGATGATATTTGGGTGGTTGACTTGGATTCGACCAAGCTTTCTCCGCCAACGGGTGGTTATGAGGAAATACCGGCACTACCGGAACCGGAAGGCACCATACTCAAGAATCATTTGAAACAGGTAGGCACTGATTCAGTTAATTTCTTTTTTGTTTAATCTAATTTTTGTTTTTCTTAAATAACGGGAGAAGAAGATTTGTGTATAAAATAAATCTATTCGTTACTAACAATTTTCTAAATTCAATCGTTTGTCTACTAATTTCAACTTAAACTTACTCTCGGAAAAAGTTAAAAGAAATCTTTTTGTGTTTGGTGTCTCTTTTTTTCAAATTAAAGGAAATAATATTCTTTATATAAAATAACATACATATATAAAAAAAACATGTTAATTTAAGGTGTATCAAATGTTATATTTTAGGAAATGCTATTTTGTGCTTTACTTCTTCATCACATTTTCCATGAGTTCTACTTGTTTCCGCTAAACTTGCTTTACTTCGTTTCATGCTCATTTTCATTTTTGTATCAGACGACGACATTTTTGAATCGTCAACGACATACAATTTACATACTTATAAACATATTAACATATTGTACAAATCCACGATGCCTTTGTTTGTTATTTGTTTGGTTTGGTTTGGTTTGGTTTGGTTTTGTTTTTCGTTAACGTTTCTATTACTATTTAGTGAATATGACTAACACTGCTCATGCCACTTCTACTACTATTACTGTTTCTTTCGAAATTTTATTACATGATCACACAGGCTATGCAACTTATGGATGAAGCTGGACTTGGTGTAAATATCTTTTTTTTAATATTATTTTACAATTTTCGTTTCAGTTACATTTTGTTTTCTTTTATTATTATTAACACTAATACAAGTGTGCATGTAATTCAAAGTTTGGTACCTTTGGTTAATATTTCTTTTCAAATGTTATTTTCAAAATTAATTAACTCCCGTATTTGAAGTCTTGATTGTTTTTCTATGTAAAAAACTAACCTTAAATATTTACTTTGGTTTTTTATTCAATTTAAAATACGAATTAAAATTATGAATTACAATTGTGTTTTGTAAAGGTACCAAAGTCAACAGACTGTCATCAGAAACGTACACCAAAATCGTTGCCATAAAACAGTCATTATTATTACCCCAACATGATGTTAACTATTCATAGCCAGTTATATTTTCTAAAACCATTTAAACTCTTGCTACAAATCAGGCGATCTCCTTTGTGGACTTATTTCCCTGCTAGTTTTTTTCCTCGGCTTTTTCGAGTTATGTCAATTCAAAACGAATGTACACTGACACTACTTCTGAACTATTCTTTGCCCCTTTCCCCTAACCTATTATCATTTTACGCACCAGCACTGTGCTTTGCATGTATAGGGGACATCCAATTAAACTGGTTTTTCAATACATACATATTTCAATTCGGAAAGTCAATGGCCAAGTTGGAAAAGCCAATCATAGATCAGCAAATCTATGAAAAGAATTTTTTCAAATAAATTATGACAATTAAAAGTCGAATTCTCAAAACTCAGTTCTGGGGACTTTTGCAAAAAACTAAAACTAATACATATGCATGTATAATAAGTACGTTTATATTGCGTGTCACAATTCCCCATCAAATAAATAAAAGGAGTAAAAAGAAATGATAGAAATGCTTATCTGGGATGAAGAAGGCTTCAGTAAATTAATGATATTTTTAATTATTTGTTAAATCAAAATAGTTCAGTCTCGCTTCCCAAAGAACAACAACTTCTGGCATTCTTAACAAGATTCCCGTAGAGTAATTCAGATAAATTAATTTATACATTTGTCTTCTCATACTTACGAAGAACTCTCATTGAATACTCATTGTGGTTTCGAGGCCTAGCCAACTTTACTACTAATATTAACTTGAACTGGATACCATCTTTCACTTCGTTACCTTTTTACTGATAGTTTTGTATGATTTGTAAAAAAAAATAGTCATTTCAAAACCTCATATTCTTTAAAGGCTTCTTATTAGTTCATGTAAATATAAAATCGCATGTTGTTTGAACATTTTCAGTCATGTTGTATCACAGCGTTTCCTCATGTTGATTTGATTTGATTTGAGTTTCCCATTATTAACTAACGTCGGTAATATTAACTAACTTTTTCAAGCATATGTTAATAACGCGTTTATTATGAAATAAAAAATAGGCGTTAACATCAATGTCGGCATCTAATCAAGCAGTATCGACTCAACAGCTGATGCCATCTGTGCGAGATAGTCTTACGGAACCGACACTTTTGGGGTTAGTAGTACAAAATAAATATATTAAATCTGTTATTGACTCAAATCAACTGACATTCTTCAATGAGAAAACTGTACTTTGGAATTTCGAAGTTGAGTTTCAGATCAGTCAATATGTAAATTGTATGTAAATGAACTATTCTTGAGCTAACCCAATCGGCTTGTATTACAGAGTCTCTCAGGCGCGTTTGCCACTACAGTCACCCTCACAATCGGCGCATGCTAGTCAACGCAATTCGGTCTCGACACAAGGTGCACTTTCACGCCAACCTAGTCCAATGAACTCACCGGCGCTCAACCCATTTATATATGGCACCGATGTGGACTCAGTTGATGTGGCTACGAGAGTTGCAATGGTAAGGAAATCATTTCTTTTTTTAAATAAGCATTATCTAAACTTAAACTGGATATGTCGTCTTCAGGTACGTTTCTTCAATGCTCAAAATACTTTGGCCAACTTTGCCGAGCATACACGCACTTTACGTCTGTATCCACGTCCTGTAGTGGCATTTCAAATTAACAGTTTCCTGCGATCACGACCACGCGCCACTTCGTTTCTCAATCAGTTTGCACGTACGCAGGCCGTCGAGTTTCTCGCGGAATGGTCATTAACGCCGACCAATGTGGCCTTTTTGCGTGTACAGACCGGCGTTATGGATCCGATGCAAGTGGGCGATAAACCGAAATGGTTTGCTCACGTTCTGACACCAATAAGGTTTTCCGTTTGGGATGATGGAAGTTCTTTGAACGGTGCACTGCGTTCTCTCAAGCAGTTGGAATGTCAGCCTACGGACGAGAGTGGTTCCGACTCGGAAGGAGCAGACAGTTCGAGCTCGTCGTATTCGTCATTGAGTGATTTTGTTTCTGAAATGGTATCATCCGATCTATCGCCGAGTCTTCATGATGTTTTTGGCTCACACAATCGTCCGCATAATGTACCACAGACAATGTCATCGAATCTGGATCCTGCATTGGTCTATCATCCACCCAATAAGCTTCAATATCCTGAAGGTATGGCAGGACATGCGTCCACAGTGCCCAAGGAAGAAGATGATCGTGCTGAGTCACCTGTTTCATCGTCATCAAGTCGTTCGGACTTAAGTTCGCCAAGTTTTAATCGTGATTCGGAGTTTGATTTTCCCGCCAAGGCAGCGGGCCCCTTTGAGCTCGCTGCTCCTGTTGCTCAGCGTCTGGAGGCTACTATTAAAGCGGCCAGTTTTGAACATGAATCCGACACCAATTCGACAGTTACAGCGAAATCGCCAGCAATAGAGCCGAAATTGCAAAGGAACATTAGCGATTTAGACCGTACCGGATCGGAGCGAAGAAAAGTACCGGTAAGTAGATACTTTGTGAATATATGAGGTAGTTATATATTACAAAGCTAAAGAAATGAAACTCAATATGTTGAATATGATCTGTAGATCTGTAGCTAGTATAATTTGAAGTATAGTAAAGACACTTTTTTGTATATTATTACCACACGTTTTTAGCCGCCTATAACGCCACCTGTCAAGCAACCGCACGTCTCTAATATACTCGCACGTACTGGTAGTTCTGGTTCCAGTTCCAGCAGTCCCGGTCGTCAAGGCTCTCAAGGTTCGCTGTTCGAAAATTTTGCCTCACATGCCAAGGAGTTGGTACGCGAAACAACGCGTCAGAGCAGTCAAGAAGGTCTACTCGCGCACGTCGATAAGGTAAGCAAAGTTCACACTCCAGATTGTTTGCCACTCAGATGTGGTTTCAATGTTGTACAACTATTTGTTAAATATTTTCTATTTGGTTACACTTTATGCTCCAATATTTTTTTGGTTAAAAAACAACAAACAAACAAATAAACAAAACAACAATTTATTGCTGTATTTTACACAACAAAAAACAACAAACATTTTGTTGAGACTCTTTAGCAGTCGGTGGAAGATAGTTTACCCGATGACATTGACGACCATAAAATGCGTCATACATTCGAAAAGGTTTGTAACTCTGTCCTACAAGGAGAAACTCTACTAAATATTTCACTTCTACTTGTTACCAACAAAACAAAAACAAAAAAATTAAACAACTTTCACGTGTAGTTTTTGGCGAATTGGCTCACAGTTGATAATTTGGCATACCTCACTTTTTTGTTCCGCTAAATTTCGTATTATTAAAAAGTAGTTTAATTTATTTATTAATTTTATTAACCGTCGTTTTAATTAATAATAAACAATATTGTATCAAAAGTTTGATTCACAGTTCACTTGTTAGTGAATTCCCAGGTTCCGGTATGATTAACGTAACTGAAACCTACTTCATACTTTAGTACACTTTAGAAATACATTTTTTAATGAGTAAAATTTTAATCAGTTTTTAAAGTTTTTAGAATAACTTAATTTTTGAAAAGTAATATAACATTTAAGCCATTAAGATATTTATTTAATTATGGAATGATTCCAAAAACCAATGCATAAGTTTTCATAAATCCAATTGAATCCACTAGTAGCAATTTGGAAACAGTTATTATATATTACGAGGATGATCCGATAAGAACTTACCCTCACCGCCCGATGGAGGCCTACTTTGCAGACCTCAAGAAATCGTATTTTTCGGAACGAGTTCAAGAGGTTGGAACAGCGCTAGGTTAAGTGTATCGACCTAAAAGGAGACTATGTTGAGAAATAAACGGCCACTTTTCCACAATTTTATTTTTCCTTTTGTAGGCTAAGAACTTATCAGACCACCCTCGTATATAATCTTCAACCTTAGATAATAAAAACTCATATAACTGAACGAACCAACCAGAATTCTCATTCCATTTTCAGTTGTTCAATCTTATTTCAAAACATTAATTATTTATAAAATCCTTTTTTATTTCTTAGCTGCTTTTTGGCTTTCCTTTTTTTCATGATACTCCTATTCAAGCATAATCCATCTAACTACTTAAATGCTTCTTTAATCATAGCTGACATTGCACGCCAAAAAAGCAGCGGGAGAAGCTTCCAAGCAGGCATTGGAGGTTTCTAAGCAAGCGGCCGGCGTCAGCAAAAACACATTCGAGGATTTGACTTATGTGGGCAAATCCACTTTAGGCGACCTCACGAAAACCGCCAAAGAAGCTGCATCCAAAAAGGGCATCATAAAAATAGATGAAGCTGGCGTTGGTGTTGGAACTGTGAGCGCTAGTGGTGGAATGACCACAAACACTCAGGTGGCAACACAAAAGCAAGTACAAAATAGTGGAGGCGGTGGTGGTGGTGGTCTCTTCTCATCGATTGGTACTGATTTTAATGGTTTGGCATCTTCGACCTCAACCATGTTCTCGGGCATGTTTGGCAAGAGTAAGTCCGTTGGAAGGTATCTTAATATAAACTCTAGAGACTAATTGTTCGAATTCAAATAGAAAATCAACAAAAGCAGCAACAACAACAACAGCACCAACAGCAACACCATCAACAACATCAAAGTCCCAGTATGCAGCAGAAAGCTAAATCTGGCCTTAACTTTGATCCATTCCCGGGACGCAAAGGCTTGGTCGAGCGCACACCGCTAATCAAACATTCCGGACCACGCCAAACGCAGGAGGAATTGACACGCCAACAAAATCAAGAACGTTCACACAGCAACTCCGAAAATCAGGCATTCCTTAAGGACGTTACTAATCAGGTTTTAGCAGGCGAGGGTGTAGGCTGGCTAAAACTAAATCGCTTCAGAAAACTTATGGAAGATGAATCGTATCGTACGCTGGTGCTGGGCAAACTAAATAAAACTCTGGACAAGAAGATAGCGCCCGATGATCATATTGATGATATCGTAAGTGATCATATTCAACATAAGTATCAGTAATATATTTTAAAATAATTTATAACAATTCCAATCAGTGCATTACGAAACCCATCTGGAAGGGTATGCTGAAGTGTTTACAAGCTGTGGCCAGCGGTTTGGAAGTGACCTTCTCGAATTTCGGACTAGGAGGCATGGCGTCCGTTTTCCAAATGATGGAAATCGCACACACGCACTATTGGAGCAAAGAATTCCACGATGCCAGCGATATGTCCTCGAGCCTGCTCTCCAGTCATGCAGCCAGTCCCATGGGTAGTCGCGAAAACCTACGTTCGCCCTCAAGTCCGAACGGTTCACATTCGGGCTTGGGTAGCGAATGGGCATCACCGCAGGAATCGCGTAAAAGTTCGACACATACTGATCGTTCGGGACCGGCAGCTGGCAGCAGCACTGCAGCTGCAGCGGCCCGTCGCCTCTCATCAACGGAAAGTCAAGACGGGCAATCGACGACGGAAATGTTTAAGGACATGCTGGTACAGAAGCGGACCGCTTTTCTTAGCAAACTGACTTCATTCGATTCGGATGTAAGTAAAATTTGATTTTCTGTTTTTAGTCTTTGTAGTTTTCGTTATTTTAATCGTATATTTTCGTAATTTATGCGAATGATAATCTCAAATTGTACTCATAATAGTAGATGTTATTTGTCCTCATCGATGCCTCCTACGAAGAACATTTTAAATCATTACAATATAGCTTAATTATTTTGTAATCTTATCATAAATGAACTTCTATTTTTATAAGCTTTCAATTGTCCTCTGGTCCAAGGCAAAACATTACTTCTTGTTGGAAACTTAAACCAGGCGCAATGTTCGTTGTAAGAGGCGTTTATACTCGTATATCCATTAAATAATTTTGTTTTCACCACCGCTGTTACATCATGTAATTACTCGATAAACCATTTCAGCTTCCATTGATAATCATTTTTTAAGCTACCTCAAATGCAAAGCTTTAGGTTCTTAGATGTTATCTTAGTTAGTCGCTTAAAGCAGAACTATGAAATTTTAGCTTGAATCTCGTAATTTGTGCTTTCGTAAATTTTGTATGTGCGTTAAACGTTGCC
This sequence comes from Suillia variegata, assembly GCA_949127995.1. Classification (NCBI taxonomy): domain Eukaryota; kingdom Metazoa; phylum Arthropoda; class Insecta; order Diptera; family Heleomyzidae; genus Suillia; species Suillia variegata. The sequence goes on along the minus strand of OX421846.1, from coordinate 24,412,369 downwards.
TAACCTAATCGAAGGCCGACGACTTCCAATCAGTGTGTTCAACGTCTCGTTCACATCTTTCGTTTTCTTCATTTGCAATATCCAATAATGTAGGGTGCCGGCTCTACGGGTGCACTCTCGGTTGTCAGTGATCTGCTACCGGCTGGTAGTCTGAGCGTGCGCATGCCCTCCAGTTGTCGCTCAACTGTCTCTGATACTGAATACGAAAATGTAAGTAAACCGCAAAACGATGTAACTTGACTGATGTTTAGTATAAAAGACTCTACAAGTTCACAACCAGTTAACAAATTTACTGTACACTCGTAAATGTTCCCAAATCCAAAGTTGAGTTTGGTTAATTTAATGCCTGTAGATGTATATTTGATTCCGGAAAAGATTTTAAAGTTTTGAGATTTTGAATTGAGACTACTTTTCAATGTGACCTTAAACCAGTCAGTGATTTATTTTAACATCCTGTCGCTTTGATCTTATTTCATAGACTACAACATCGAAGGACTCAAAAAGGAGCTCCGGCAATTTGTGGTCTGGCAAGTCGACCTTAAGCGCTGGTTTTCGCTATACTGGTGGACATTTAATCAATACATCCTCTTCACCGTCGCCAGATAGTCCGCGAGTGTATTTATTCGAAGGTATGGTTGGTAAGGATCGCTTGAATCTCTGGAATCAAATGCAATTTTGGGAAGACGCATTTTTGGATGCTGTGAGTCAGGAACGAGATATGATTGGAATGGATCAGGTAAGTTTTTAAACTATTAAACCGCCTTTTGTTATATAACCAATTTTGAAAACTTTTCGTTAACAGGGCCCCATCGAAATGATGGAACGCTACAAGGCGCTCAGTGATTCAGAGCGAAAACGTTTAGAGCACGATGAAGATCGATTGCTCTCAACCATGCTTTACAATTTAACCGCAATTTTAGTTATGCTCAATGTAACCAAAGAGGAGATACGCCGCAAGATTCGTAGATTGCTTGGCAAAAGCCACATTGGCCTGGTGTACTCGCAAGAGGTGCACAATGTCGTGGATCAAATCAATAATTTGGTGAGTTAACCAGGATTCCGAATATCTCAGGCGTATTCGTAACTATAAACGACCTTTGCAGAATGGCAATGACATTGATCTGAAACCGCTCGGTTCGAGACTTTTGCATCGTCAAAGTTTCACCGTTCATCATGGTGTCGATGCGACCGGCCCGTTGCGCTTCATGGAGGTGCGCGACGATGGTCTGGTACTGCGATCGGTCGATGGTACTATTGTCGAACGTTGGTGGTATGAGCGTTTGGTCAATATGACATATTCGCCCAAAACAAAGTTGCTCTGCTTGTGGCGTCGCAATGGCGGCCAGACGCAGTTGCACAAATACTACACCAGAAAGGTAAGTGAAAGCATAAGTCACGAAGTTTGTTTTTTTAACTTCTTTCTTTTACTAAACTTGAGAACATGTCAATGCATTTAAAAAAAAACAAAAGCATTGATTGCTTAAAAGTGTCCAAAATTGTTTTTTTCCTTAGTTTAAATATCTTAGAACAAATAAAATCTTTTCTTTTCCTCTAAATCCAGTGCAAAGAGCTCTACAATTGCATTAAGGAAGCAATGGAACGTGGTGGCACGCCCACAAATGTACCTGAATTGGGCGGTGAATTTCCCGTCCAGGACATGAACACTGGCGAGGGTGGTCTACTGCAGGTGTGCCTTGATGGTGTTGGTTTGTTATTTGCCAACAGCAAGGTGAGTGCTACATTTTATTTTAATTTGATTTGTGATTCGTCGGTACAATTTTTACAAAAACAACAAAAAATAAATTAAAGTTAGTAACATGATTTAAAAAAACAACAATGTGTCAGCCCTTGCTCTGGGAGAAGGTGGCTTCAATGAGAATTATACAAATTTTAACGAACTCGTTTATCGTCTCTTCTAAGTGTTGAACAAATTATTATCAAACAACATTGTAAAGCTACGTTAAACAACTTTTCGTTTTCTTTTCGTTTTGTTATTGTTTTTGTTTTCATTAATCCTCTGTTACCGTATGTTATGATTTTTGTTTCGTCAACTAAATCTACAAACATTTGAAGTTGAAAATTGAAAATTCAAAACGGGAATGTAATGTTTGTATGAAAGCAAGGACCTTCTCAATTTTTATTATTACTCATAAAGGATCATATCGGAAATTTTTATATTCCAACTGCATTTTGAAAATAACAACAAAAAAACACATTATCAAGTTAATAGCATAAATTTTCATTTTGATTTACTTACTTTATTACAATAAATTATTTTTAAGTTGTATGAGATTACTATTCATTTCTTATACTCGTAAAGTTGCTAGGCAGGCAGGCAGGCAAACTAATTGAGTCACTAGAGTTCTAGCATAATTTCCATTAATAAATGAAAAGAATTATTTTTAGAAACTAGCACAACTAAATCTAAATTAACACCAGTACCAATAATAATAGTGGAATTATAATACAAGCGGGACTAAAATCGGATTCATCTAAAGCAAGTGACTTTATCAGAATAACATCGAAGTCCTCTTAGATATGAGGCCAGTCAAGAACAAACTCAAAACAAAGTATAGACATTTCACATAGTCCGGCCATTTTGATAAGAAATATTAAATATTGCTAATAAATTACATTTATAATAGAAATTAACTAAGTCTGCTTTTCCACTCGACGATTTTTCTCGCTTTCAAGTCGACTTTGTTCTCAAGAAGGGATAGACAAAAGCAGAGCGGTACAAACTAGCTCGTGCCATCAATTCTCGAACATTTAATTTAGCTACATTTGCTTATAACTATTTATAACTATCTCCGTGTGGAGAAGCATACTAAGCGAGTAATCATGTAGACAATTAGGTTTATATATCCTTCACATAAAAGGACAAGAGAAAAAGGCGCGTCATGGAGAAACTGTAAAATATGATAATAAGGACATGTTTCCAAACTGGACTCCAATAGTTTTCAACAAATAGATTTCTTCGCTTTCATAATGCTTTGATAACAAAAGTTAACACTTAAAGCGTCTCCATGAGAAATTGTCTCTCAACTTTTTCATTTAAAAATATTCGCCTAAAAGCAGAGCTGGGCACAAACTAGTCAGAAAGTTAAAAGTTAATTCACGAAGTTAAATGTTTGGCGCTGCCTTCTTGGATATTAATAAATTAAATTAGATAAAACCTAACTGAATCATAAATTTAACGACATTTAGAATTTCTATTTACACTTGCTTAAATACATATGCATAATTTCTATAAATAAATAAAAAGATAACAAGTGAGTGCAAACTTTTATATGCAAAGTTAATTTAACTTTTTGCTACAGAAACTTTAACTTGTACGTTGAGTTTTTAACGACATTAACTTTTCAACGAAATTAACTTAACTTAAGTTAGGTTTTGGTTAACTTTTCTCTGATTAACGAAGTTAAATTCTAATTCAACGATTAACGAACTAAACGAAGTTAAGTTTTTGGTTAACTTTTATAGGATGAACGAAGTTAAATTAACGATGCCTATATATGCTAAAATGTCAAATTTTTAGATAGAATTTGCAGAATAAAAATGAAATTTGGACGATTTGTTGCAATTTAATTCACAACAACAAAAAGTATTTTTTGCAAGTCTTTTTCCAGTTTGATTTTGATTATTTTAAGAAAGTTTTTCACGTATTTTCCTTAATATTAAACGTAGCTGTATCAGTAATTTAAGCAATTACGAAATATTTTAATATTTTAACATTTCTCATAATCGTAGTCAGAATTTATTTAATTTAATCTAATTTAATGCATATTTATACAATTATAATTTCGTTTAAGAACAATTTCTTTTTTAATTTTCAAATGCAAATTCAATAAAAAAAAGCCAGCTTCAAAATTACAACAACAAAACAAACAAAACAAAACAAAAGAAATATATTTATATTTTGTATTTACATAATATATATAAACCAACTAATAATCTGCTAGTGAATGTACTGGATGCTATATTCATTATACTACAAAATAATAATTTTTACCTTTATTTTGAAATAAGTTTTCGGTTATATTTATATAAAATAAAAAAACAACAACAAAAAGAAAAAAGAAAACAAATGTTAAATTGATATACGAATTAATTTGATTTGATTTCATTTCTATTTCGGTTTCGATTTCATTTCGATTTATGAATTTATGATATACTCGTACATGTAAACGTGTAAAAGTAAATTTTTTTCGCTCTCTTCTTCTTACTCTTTTATACATTTTTTTATATCTACAAAATCAATATTAATAAAAACTTAACTAAACCTAAATAAAATATCACATTTCAGTTATTTTGTAATTATATTTAATTTTTCCTATGTATAATTAAAGTTATTTGTTTTTGTTCCTTTCGATATTCTCCTTTGATTTTGTTAATATTATTAATTATTAATTATTATTAATTATTATTATTATACGTATCTAAACGATTTGTACGTGATGAGTGGTAATGCCAAACGCGTTAAGCCTTACATTTGTATTTTCTTTCTTTTTTTTTTCAATAAATTTTTTTAATCTTTTGTTCGCCATTTTTTGTAAATATTTCCATACGAATTTTCGATCATTTTGTAATTTCCAATTTTACGTCATTAACCTTCCGAACGTTTTTGAAATCTATCACTTAATCGCATTCGTTTTCGTTTCGTTTCGTTTTTCGTTTCTCGTTTCTTTCTTTGTCTAAGAAAACCCTTTTCACCTTGGAAAATTTTTCTTCAATAAACAATAGAAAAGACATTTGATTTTTGAAAACTAATTGCGAGAAAAAATATCGAGAAAATTTCTTTGAGAATTTTCTAAATTGGTAACTTTTGAGATGGTCCTTGTGTACATTCGCTACTTTAAGTAATTGTGTATGATTTCTTTTTTCTTTTCTGTTCTGTTCTTTTCTTTTCTTTTTAATTGATGATTCTTGATTTTTACAAAGCAGTAACAACAATTTGAAGAGTTTTTATACTTTAATCATATATCCAAATTCATAAGTTTTTTCGTTATTGTTGTTTTTCTCTTCAGCTATATCTTTAGAGATTTTTCCAAATTGTCATTTTGAAAAGGTGTCAAATTCACTTCGAAATTTTTTGCCAAATACTTTTTCATTTGTTATAATTTTGTCGTTGTGTTTTTTTTTTTCGTTTACTTTATCGCGGATCGCTGCCGCTTCATTTTTGGATACGTTCGATACTCTTCGTTCGATTCGTTCGATTGGTCTTCCACGATATCAAAAAAACCAAAAAAATACGAAAAAAAAATATCCATTGTACAATTAAAAAGGACTTCGAGGTACTGCAAAAAAATTCATTTCTCTTTATAATCATTAAACTAAATTTAAGACAATTTTAACTACAACAACAACACTAAATAACAACAACAACAAATGTAGTTTTACAGAACTTACTCGTACATGCTAATTTCGTTTGTTCGCTCCTCTATTCAAAGAGCTTCTTTTTCCCTTTATATATCCCTTTAAGTTTGAAAAGCTAATTTTAAATTAATCAAAAAAAAAATTCCTAACCCCTTAAAAGTTTTAGTTTGATGTGTTTCAAAGTATATTTAAATAAATTTAAAAAAATACACACAGAAAATACAATTTCAACCACTCACCACAACAACAGCAAAATTTTAATTGTTCACTTTGCATCACTCTGGATTTTAGTTCTGATTTGATTTCGGTTTTACTTTTATAATTTTACTTTTAATTACCTTACTTATATTGTATGTGTTCTCTTTGTTTGTTTGTTTGTTTTTTTCTCAACTTTATTTCTAGGTAATAAATTATTTAAGTAAGGTCAAGTCACGAGCAACATTTTAAGATTACGTAATACAAATTTTTGTACTTAGCTTTTCTACGACAACGACTGTTTGTTTTTTTTTTCATCTGAAGAAATAAGTAATTCAAAGCTTTCATTACGCATCTTTGTGAATTTTAAATCTTAAGTTTCTGAAAGCTTAATCGAAAAACGAACTTTAAGTTTAAAAGCTTGAATAATTTATTTAAAAAAATGGAACTTTAAAGCTTTTTGTTCACATAAATAGTTTTTGAATTGAATGAAATATTTTTGTCTAAAAGATTTTCGACTTTGTACTTAAATTTCTTTGTGTTTTACAATTAATACAGTTTAATTCAAAAATATATAATTATGAATTCTAGTAGCTTTTGAAATTGCGTTAAGTTCAGCAGAATTCTTTCAAAACTAAGCTCGTAGAAATGATAGCTTTAGTGAACTTTAAGCTTATGGAAAGATACAATTCCGAGATTAATAAATATAAATTTTAATCAAGTTTCACTTGTAACTGAAGCTTTTGCGCCTTTATCACTTGTATATATCATTCGAGTATATATTATGTATTCAATTTATTTACTAATTTGTTATTGTTCAAGTGAATTGACTTTAACTTAAACTACACAATTCATAACGCAAACAACTCAAGCAATTACTATAACACCGATCAGTTTATATGTATATGGCGTTTATATATCATATATATACATATATTATATTTATTTTTTTTTTATATACATATTTAAAACATTTTAAATACACATAAACTCAAAATAACTTTTAGATATTTTCTCCTTTACCATATGTAGTCGTATAAACTCAAACTAGACTGTCAAAATCAAATCAAATTTCATTTGAAGTTGTTTATTTTTTAAAGGTCCTTTCAAAGTATATGTATGTATGCAACTACTACAAATGCATTTTCTAGGCCTTCAAAAAATATACAATTAAACAATAGTTACTCAGAAATAAAAAATATAAACATTTATACACAATACTCAATATTCAAACACGAAACTTCTAACACGCTAAGATGTAAAATGTAGTTCCTCTTCACCTTTACACTTTTAGTTGATCCTGTTGCCTAAACTTGAACTAGCCTTGAAATAAATACCAACCAACCGTATATAAGATACATTTTGTACGAATGTTAATTAACAAAAACTAAAGTTACTAAATACAAATACAAAACAAACAAAAAATTATTTAAAAAAAACAACAACAACAACATTTTGTTAATGTTATTATTTTGCTTGTGTAGATTTACTTGTATAGCAAATTTAACGCAAGTAGTTTGTAGTTGACAAAATTTCTACAATTATTTAAAGAACATTTCCTTTTTTCATTTTTTGTTGGTTTCTCTATTTTTCAGTTGATTAAATATTTATTTAATGTTTATGTTTTTATCTAAACTTTAGCTCTTAAAATGCATTTAAACCGAAAACAAAACAAAAATTGCGTTAACGAACGATTTTCATTTCTTACTTCAGTTACAGTTCCGTTAGTTGAAAATGCTGTTTTGTGGGTTTCACTGATGATGAAAATTTTAATTTTGTTTAAAAAAAAAAAAGAAATTAGTAACAAAAATTGACAAACCCCGTAAGATACAAAAAATTTATATCACCGAGTTGCTGGCTCAGAGACTGTCGCATGTTGTTAGTGAGCAAACTTTGACTAAACATTTTATATAATTTGAAACTGTTCTGTTAGATATTTGATATCGTATATATTCATTAGCAAATTAGCAAATGCAGTTGACGCCGAACAATTCGTTCTCAATAACAAATATGTTTGCTATCTATCTTCCCAAATCCCGCCCGGAACGCCCCCACCGCTCCCGCTCATTTCATATACCCTCTAACTGCAAAAATTATCCAGCGGCTGTTATTCTTGTTTGAAACAAAAGAAAAAAATCACAGAAATTCATCAACAACAAATTAAAATAGTTATGATAAGTTTAGTCGTTCGCGTTTTATCATCAACATCTGCAAAGCTTTTTTTACTCGAAATGATTTGAATTAAAATAACAATAATTATAAACATAAAAATAAAAATAAATATAAATAAACATATTTATTTATTAAGACCATCTCACAAGTGCTAATTAGAACTCAATAACAAAAAAGAAAAGAGAACCTAAAAAATAAATTATTAAATAAAAAAAAAACAAACAAAAAAAATACTGCTTGCTTAATTAACAAAACCAAAAAAACCAAAAGAAAAAAAAAAACAATTACTGATTTTTTAACATTTATTTATTATTTCACTTTTGTTTTAAAGTTATGAAAACAAAACCAGCATTTCGTATGTACGCTTATCACACTCTAGATATGTAAAAGCTCTCTCTCTCTCTCTCTCTATCTCTCTAACTCTCTTTCGTTTTACTCACCCAATTTAGCTTTTAGCCGTATAGTTGCGCTTATCACGTTATTACTATGAAACGCTCTCTTCATTTCATTTCATTTCATTTCATTTCATTCGACTTATTTGTTTCAGTGTATCATTTCTTTTTATGTGCTTCACTCTGTGGCTTTATTTTATTATGTGCTTTTTTCTGTTCAGTATAGTAGGTAAGACAAGCTTTAAGTTTTGAAATGAGCTTTCACATTTGGAAATTTGCATGTCTTGTTTTTGAATTTGGGCACTGTTCGAACAAAACCAAATCGAATTATAGTAAAACCTACTCGTATCGTATATAACGACTTAGTTGACTTATATAGTACGTGTAGCGTGCTTTTATTGCGAATAGGCAATAAAAGCACAAACTTGAAACTTATTATAATAGATACCTAAACTTCCAGTTATATATGAAATATTTAACACAAACATACATATATTTCTATTTAAATGTTTTCCAATTTTTCTTAAATTTTCTTTGTAAAACTTTCAGTTTTTCGTTCGATTGGATCACATTCGGAAGTGCTTCACACAAAAAGGCGGCATTTTCGTTTTAGAGGAATACAGTAAGTACTTCGAATTATGTTCTACGATAAAGATATTGTTTTTTAAAAGAAACTAAAAACTCTTCAAATAATAAATTGTAAAGCAATATGTGTGTGTGTGTGCCAATTAACCAAAGTTCCTCCCGGCAAACACAAATGGTTGAGAGAATATATATCAAATTTAAATTGAAAATAACATTTAATTTCACATAATATCCGACTGAAAATGTAGTGAATTTAGACACGTGAAATTAAACACGTTCCACATAAAAACTTGAAATCTACATTTGAGAATTAACGTTTGAGATTCGATAGATAATTAATGATTTTCTCAAATTGTGAATAACCTGAAGTTTTTTTGAAGAAAGCTTTTATGTATTTTCAAAGCGTCATCAAGTCATTTTCAAACATTTAACAATTGAGATAAAATTGTGCTGCATGCCTGCAAAGAGCTTTCTGAGCGTTGTCTGATATATGCTATGATAGTGAAAAGTTATAGCCTACAACTTAGAATGAATTAAAAAATCTATGTTCTAGAAATTCGGTTGAGAAGTATTCTAAATGGCCTTCTTGATCAATATTTAAATGATAGATACAATTCAAAAATAATTGCTTGTTTTCCACTGATGACCGATATTGCAAAACTAGTCTAACATGAATACATTATTATTAAAAAAAGGCTAGAAGCACTGCGACGTAAGAGATCTATTGTGCAGCCTCGTTGCCCTATAAACACAATTCTAGACTATATTTAAAAATCATGTAATCGTTATAGACTTAATTTGGCTGATGTGATTTGGAACTAGAATCGCACTGCCTGGGTAGTTAAATCTGCGTCTTGCGTCTTGAAGCTTTACTTAACATAAATACATACAATACATACATACATATTTTGGATACATATAATCCTTTTAACCCAAAAACCATGAAAATTGTTTGTATTATTTCTAATTTCTGTATTCGTTTAACTTGTAGATCCAAAAACCAGACAACTCATTCAGCGCAAATACAAATCGAACATGGTAAGTTGAAGACAGACAAATACTTTTCAAGTCTAGGCAAATTTTTGTAGATATTTCGAATTCAAATTAATTTAATGTTAAAATGGTAAAACTTTTTCGTATTTCACGTTCAGTTTAAGACGTTTTTTTTTTTAGTTCTTTGCATGATTTTTCGTTGAATTTTTTTCTTGTCAAAAACAAAGCACTTTAAAAAAATAGCTCGCTCATCTAACACCCTTCTTTGTGATTTATATATATTGTATATATAAAATTTTATTTAATATTTTAATTAAAATAAAAAAAAATACATATATTTTCCCGAAAAGCAAGAAGCAACAAAAATCGTTTTCGTTTTTTCTTCTTTGTTATTTTTCTTTTATATATATATATGTGTGTGTGTGTGTTTTACATTAAAAACACCAACAACAACATATTATCACACCACCACCACCACCACCACCACATACACCCAACAACAACATCAACAACAAAATAATACAAAATCAACCTCGAATCGAAACAATCTTGGCCAAATGTGTGCGCAGGCGCACGAAGCCGCATTCAGCTTGCACCGCATGTTCTCAATAAGATTCGCTGCCAAATTGATGGATGCCCCGCAGAAATACGCCAAGGACAAAAACGCCAATGACACTGTGATAGCGACAACGACACCGGCAGCAGCTGCAGCTGCTCTGAATTGTGCTTGAAAGACGCGCTCTCGCCTCTACTTACTACATACATATATAAATGTCACTTCGTCTCTTCATTCGATTGAAATACATTTTGTACATAATTTTGAATATGGAATTTTATATTTTGAAATTTGCCAAAAGGAACTTAAACGCATGTTTGTAAATAAGGTGTTCTTTTTTGTTAAACTATTTATTATTGTACGTAAATAAATGTTCGTTCTTTTCGTATATATATATTAAAACGTTTGATTTTATATATTTGGTTTATATAGTATTTCGGTAATATTTCAATAATGTGAAATTTTTGAAATTTACAAATTTGTATAGTTAAAGGCTTTACTGTTTCATTTCGAATCGTATATAGAATACATAATGACGGCTGAGTTATAATTCGACCATTAAATAGGAGGGGGGCTTTGAGTTTGTACTCATATGTACATCAACACAAAAATAAGAAAATAATTTGCAGATACAAATGTATCTAAACTTTTGGCAATTTTAAGATTTCGAAATCAAAAATTACAATCCGAAAATTTATAGTCTTTGAATATCCTAAAGATTCTTCCAAATTTTAGATAAACCAATAAGTTCTCTATTGTAGATGGGCTTTGTTCTGATCCGATCACGCTTATCTTTTGTCGGAAGTTTGTATAAAAGGTGGACGTGGGTTTGCTCTGATAAGTTTTGGTTATCTTATAACTTAAAGTCAGCTTAGAGAATAGGAATTTCAAGTCGTTCTCTCTAAAATTACGGCTGTAGTGATGAGAGCAGACAGACTAACGAACTGACAAATTGATTTAAACGAATCAGACACTAAACGTTTATATATGTTTATTGTTATACCTAACACGCCTTCTTATAGGCGTTGCAAATGGAAGAACAACCTGAATATAACCTACAGACCTTGCTTGTACGTGGCATAGGCTATAAAACGATCTTTAAGAATGCTCTTTAGGAAGCAATACAAATTAATCAAAATCGGTTGTTCTTCAAAATTTCATTTAAGATTTAACGATTTTTACTGGAAATGAAACAACTAATCTTTGTATTAAATCATCTTTTCGAATAAAATGTATTTTCAAGCTCATGTTCTCATATTTTTAATTTGTAGAAAAATTTTCAAATACCAATTGGCTACTTTTCGAAATTAACGCTAAATTATTTATGCTCTACAAAAACTCTTTTCCCCTTAACCAACGTCGAAAAAAAGGCCGATCAAATATGCTACTCGGTGCTGTGCGTCTTTTCGTACGTGGCCGCGGGACAGGATCAGAAAAAGAATCCCGTTGTCATCACACCGCAAATACAGGACATTCACGCGCAGCAGAAGCAACAACACGCTCAACAGCAACATCAGCAGCAGCAGCCCTCTCCTGCCGCCGCCACGAGCCCACGTTTGGGACCACAGCCGCTCTCGCCACGGCCTAGCGCTGCACCTACGCCGCTGCCGCAGCAGCCTAGCAGCAAAATGCAAACGGTGACCATACGCCATACGCTGCCCATGCAGAAACCAACAATCACAACAGCCACCGTGCAGCCGCAAGCGAAATTACCATCGACGCATGCAACCACCGGCGCAGCTACAAATTCCACCGCAGCCACATCCGCTGCAGCTACGACAACCACACAACATCATCTGCCCTCACACACCGTTGTCGGCGGCACGACTACTACTGCTGCACCACCAACCGCAGCAACTCACGCGCCACTTACCACACGCATGAGCAGCAGCGCTTCTGCAGTTCATCTACCACAACTACCGCCGCGCGTACCGTCACAGCCTTCGACCGAGACGCCACCATCGACTTCGCCATCGGCTAGCAGCAGTGGCGGCAGCACAAAATCATCACGTGGACCGCCACCAGGACCGCCGCCGGCTATACCGCCACGTACTGGTGCCATTGCACGCAGCGGCTCCGTGCAAGTGCACTCAACGACGAGCGCCACTGCCGCCGCTGCTTCTGTCGGCGGTGGAGGTACACTTTCGGGCGCACGCAATTTCGTACGTCAAATTTCAACAAATTCGACACCACCGCAATATATGCCACAGGCGCCGCCTGCTTTTGTCATACCGAAACGGCGTACCTCGCTCTCGCGTGCCTCATCAGTTGCCTGTTCGTCTTCTTCCTCCGCCTCCTACTCTCAATCCGCCGCACATTCTGCTGCCGTACACAACTCTCCATCGTCCATACCCGCGGCTCAACAACAACGCGCCTCATACGGCAGCCTCAGTCTAAGCGGCTCTCAGTCGAGCGGTGGCAGTGGCGGCAGTGCAGGCTCCACTTCGCCTCAAGCACCTCGCAAACACTGACGAAGAAGTTCCTTCTTTAAGTTTAGCGGTGGCGGCGGCGGTGGCAACTCCGGCGACGAACCGCATCCACGCGAGACATGCCGCACTATTTGCATTCCGTGGCTGTAAAATGTCCGACAACCTTTAAAGTAAGTTTTAAATTTTGATGTCTAGCACAGCTTTTCCTAAGCTTGAATTCAACAGCAAAAAGGAATAATCGCTTCAAATCTAACCAAAATTGTTGTAAGCTCTAAAATAATGAAAATTTGAAAATAAATTATCCTACACTCAGCTAAAATCAAAGCAACAAGATTGGGACAAAAAAGTTCGAAAGCTGTAATTAAGAGAAGTCAAAAATGTCTCTTACTTGTTTATTTAATTAATTTACTATAGAAAAATCTTGCCAATAAACAAAACAATATTGAGAAGCGTCACAGGAACGATTTAGAAATAATGTTTGAAATCTTTAATATTTGTCAGTTTTCTCATAACAGTCAACATTCAATCTCTATCTCTGAGAGTTTTCTCTAAGCTATAAAAAGCTTTGTAATGAGAGAAAATTAAATTTTGATAACTTGAGTTTCGTGTTTGTATAGAGCTTACACATTAAGCCTTAAATGATGAACATCCTTTCAAATATTGGAGAACTTTATACAAACTTAACAAAAATCAGGTTTGCACGAGCTTAAAGCTTTTATGAGTTTATGGATTTAAGAAGCTTTAGAGAGCTTTTCGCTTTTAAGAACCCAAAACGTTCAAATAAATTTCTTGGAAAATTAAAATTTTCAGAGCATATTTACTCATATTTACTGAGCTTTTGGTGTATATCACGGTGATGATAAAGGTCGTTTTATACAGTTCAATCTGTAATTTTTTTTTTTTTCTTGAGTTTTTAAAATTTAGCTTAAAGCTTCACATGCTTACTTACGATTATAATAATATCATTTCAAACTTATAGTCCAATGAACATGTTCCTTATAGTTATTTTATTTTTGATTTTTTTTATTGAATTAATCTACACTTTGAGCCAACAATATGACGAATTATAAATATCGTTCATTACCTTACATTACCTTACATATAGGCACAATAGTTTCCTTTAAAGCTTTAAACAGTTAGTACTAAATAATGTTAATGTAATGCTTTCCTGATGCTACTTCAATTGAATGTAAAATATGTGTTAATATTAATAAAAACTGAAATTCTTGACCATAAGCTTAAATTGGCAACACAATACATAAACTAAATACATATATGCAACTGTTTCAATGTTTAAGAACATTTACGATGCAATATAAATATCATAAATACGAGTAACACTTAAGTACTGTAACAAATGTGGATACCAAATTCGAAATGGAAATTGATGGCAATCTAGGTAGGGAATGTATGTATGTAAAAATAAAATAACTAAAAAAAAAATAGTTTATACTATTTAAAAGCACCTAAAACTTTGAAGCCGTCTACTTGCGGAACTTAAATATTGTAGAAAATTGTAAACAAATAAAGAAATTGTCAGGGAGCACTTAAAAATTGTATTGAAATTGCAAAGGGACAGACAGCACAATCTACAAAACACTAAAGCACATTTGTGCATAACACAGATGTGCACAATTTATGACTAAATAAGTTAAATGTTGCACACAGAAATTTAATTAAACCTACTACTAACAAAATACAAACATTGGTATTGCCAGATCGGCAAAGCATCCTTACAATAACAAATTTAATGTATAAATGCATAACAATAATATTATTAAAGTAATTCAATTTTTGTATGTGAATGTTGTTGAGCAACAAATGGAGAGCCTCCTGGAAATGCGAATAAGTGGTTTAGAGTTGGTTCGGACACGAGGAGAAGCCACTATACCCGGCATATGAGAGTCCATTATTGTAATTTATTAAGAGCTTTAAAAGAGATTTTTACTTTTACAAGCAAAATTTTCATTTTTGAAATATTCGACTAATGGATTAACTTCATACTTGCATAGATGCAAACTGGAAAATCAATAAAATTGAATCTCTCAATAAAAAATACATTGCTCGAAATATGTAAATTATTATTTGAAATACTTTATAAAAACCGATTACCTTTCGAATTGGAGTTAACAAAGGCGGGTGTAGTGCATTTCGTCTATGTATGAAAGACCAACAAAAATATTTAATTTTCTATTATTTATTGTTCAGAGAAGCATTTTGTAAATTCATCACTCAATCTAAAACAAAATTAATATCAACCAAACATATAAATTAAAAAAATAAATATTGCAAACAAATAAGGAAAAGTTCTCAAAGAAAATTTGTGAATTGTTTTGAAAAAGCAATTAAAGCTGTACTTCTGTTAGTTACTAAACAAATAAAAAAAAAAACTATTTCAAAATATAAAATAAACGCGGTTTCATATACAAATTCAAAAAATTATTGTTCATGAGTAAGTATGTATATATGTATATTATTTTTAATCAAATTATAAAACATTTTTTGTCGACTTAATTTTTAAGGACAGCTTTGAACAAGACCATGACCCAACTTCCCTTATAAATACTAACCAAAATACTTTTTAAGCATTTAAATGATATTTCTAAAATAAACTACGCAGAACTCGAAAATGTTTGCTATAAATACTGAGACTTTTGTGATGAATCAAAATCACGAATCTATGTGGTATCACCATGGACCTAAATTGATCTAAGTGAGTCAATTACCCCTCCACACTTACCTAACCCAAGCACCGATACATACATATATAAATCATTTATTCCTATTCAAATTGTTTAAACAATAGAGAAATTCGAAAAGTTCAAAATCTTTTAGATTTAAAATAGTTGGCATACAATATATGCAAAATATGCTCATATCGTGATAAAGTAAAAAAAGCAAAATCAAACTAGCTCACTCTAATGCAATTACCAGGGTTCAGATCTCAGCATTCCGATGGCGTAAAATAAAATTAATTTAAAATATTTACTTTTATTTTTTTTCTCATATCTTATGATTTTTTTCGAACTTAGTTAAACTTCTTCAAAACTGACGACTTTTCTTGTTGCGTCCTCAAATGTATTTTTTATTAATCAAATCTCAAATTTTCATTGAAACGTATTTAAATATTGCAATTGTATTGGAAATATTAAAAAATTACAATTACAAAACAAAACGCTGCAGATGGGTGAAGAAGATTCCAAAATTTTTGAAAAGTGTTTTAAACTTACAACGATCAAAGCAAAGTCCGAGCCCTGCTTAGTGCATAATAGAATCGCAAGGCAATCAATTATTTGCGAACAATAACCTCGCACGTACATGCATACATACTATACTCGTATGTATTTGTAAGTATGTATGTATGTTATACTATAAACAATGACTGGCGATATTTGAATTAGGTCAGTTCGGACAGTTCTAACAATAACAGAAAGAGAAGAAGCAAAAACAGAATATCAAGTTTTACTAGAAGTTCTTATTTATAGCAACTTGTTTCTTTAATTTCAGATGCCGAGGATGATGACTGATGATTGATAATAAAAATAGTTTTTCATAATATTTTAACAGGATAGTTCTCAAGATCTCCTAAACTGATGAAGTTAATTAAATTGCTGAATGTGTCAGTGATTAATTTGAAAAATAAGAATTACACCACTTTAGAAACAAAGAAAAGTTTAATTTTTCTATGAATTGGTCTTTCTTTTCAACATGATCGAAAAAAATTTCATGTCCTTAGAATAAACGCGCTCTCGTCCAATAATAGAAAGCTCGTCAAAACTGAAAAACGTGTTCACATTTCTATGTTTATATTTTTATTAAAACATTTATTATAAGCATTGTAAAAAATTTTTGTTTTGTTTTTGTTTTCATTTTTGTATATTAAGAACAACAAAAAACAATGGTTTATTTGGTCGAATTACCGAATACCCGATTTTTAAAGGACACACCCTAAATTTTGCACCTTTCTCTTTCGGCGCTCTCCTTACTCATTCTCATTCTTACGATACTTACTTATTTTATTTTCTACCGCGCAAAATCTTGTCCATCACAATGAATAGTTTTTGGACAAATTTCGAAGTTCGAAACGAAGATGTGATGATAACGACGGCTCCAACGACGACGACGCCGGTCTTGTTCGAACTTTGAAACCGTCATAGGCTCGCGTTGCTTACTTTACTACGGTAAACGCTCAGTTGTTATTTAATCGCCGCTTTGCGTAGTTGTCTGCGGCGGACAATCACTCGATCGACCGCCTTGCTACAGAACCAGTTCGAAGCCAATTCGAATCCAAAAAAATTTCTAATCATTACAAACAACTACAACTAAGATTTGCGAAAAGTGTTTTTTGGACTTTGGTCATGAATTCGTTAGCGTTGATCGCGTTTGCGCTGTGGGCGCTTTTCATGCGTTATTTGCCAAGTATTATTCAATTTCTAAAATTACGTCGCTGGGCATCCACGATACCGGGACCCACAATTCGCGAACTAATCGACAATGCTAAGAAAGGACGTAAGTGACAGAACGAACAGGTTCTCGGTGGAGAATCACAAAATATCAATCAAAATAAATGACAAGATAAACATTCTACGTCTGCTAAACTGAAGTCGAAAACTATTATAAAGAGTAAATACATATGTACATGCGTTCCTTCATACATTTGTGACCATTACAACTTACAACAGTTAGTCGTTCTTGTTTTGCACGCACTGACGCAAGTTGCCTTGACCAAGTTGTGTTAGGTTGCCCAATTAGCTGGTACTTCTACTTATGGTTGTGCCGACCTCTATGTCGCTCATCATCGACTCATAGCTGACAATATATTTTACAAATCCTATCACATGGATTTGAAATTATTTAACATGCCGAAGATAGTGAAACTAAATACTAAATATAAAAAAAAAAATATTTGATAATAAACTTACTCGTATATTGATTTCCCTGCATATCGCAGTATGGACCTTTCATTGAGAAGCTGAAACTATGAATTTAACAACTTTTCAAAATTAAGTTTGATACATTTTCGCTGTTAGTAAAATCAATCTGTGAAATCTCGTTACAGAGGTGCTTACCTGGCTCTATGAACTGCGCAAGCAACATGGTCCTGTGTTCCGCATCTGGTTTGGCAAAGACCTAATGGTCTTCTTTACCGATCCCGAAGATATCAGGCAAGTGCTGAGCGCCAACACGCTGCTGAAGAAGTCAAGAAGTTATGAAATTTTGGAGCCCTGGTTGGGCCTGGGTCTACTGACAAACGGTGGTGACTCTTGGCACAGCCGACGCAAGCTGCTAACGCCAGCTTTCCATTTTAAAATTCTCAGCGAGTTTAAAGAACCGATGGAAGAGAATTGCAAAATTCTAGTGAGCAAATTGCGCGAAAAGGCAAACGGTGAAGAATTCGATATCTATCCGTACATAACGCTCTTTGCGCTGGATGCCATTTGCGAGACGGCAATGGGCATCAAGAAGCACGCGCAGATGCAGAGTACATCAGAATATGTGACCGCAGTGCAGACGTAAGTTGGCTTTAATAATTCACAATTAAATTATTGTAATAACAAGAAGAAACTTTCAATTAACTCATCAACAGCATTTGTCACATTCTGCACAAGCAGTCCTTCTCGTTCTGGCAGCGCTTTAACATATTCTTCCGATTCTGCGGCGCGGCAAAAGCACGTGATAACGCTCTTAGAGTACTGCACGACGAGACCAATCGCGTCATGAAGCTGCGCCGTCAAGTGCTCAAGGAGTCGCACATCGAAACTCTGGCCGACGTGGAGAAATCCGATGATATTGGAAGCGGCAAGCGGCGACTGGCATTCCTCGACATGTTGCTTATTTCGCAAATGGAGGGCGTCAAGCTATCCGATCGTGATATACGCGAGGAGGTAGACACGTTCATGTTTGAAGGTCACGACACCACCAGCTCGGCGATTGCCTTTGCCATTTATCTACTCTCACAGCATCCGGAGATACAGCAGCAAGCTTATGAGGAAGCTGTAGCGCTCGAAGGACGCGAAAAAGAATCGATGCGTTATCTGGAGGCGGTTATCAAGGAGACGCTGCGCATCTATCCGTCGGTGCCGTTCTTCTCGCGCAAGGTTGAGTCCGATCTGCAAGTGGGCAATCTTACGGTGCCAAAGGGAGCGTCCATTAGTAATCTAGCATATGTGCTGCATCGCGACGAGAAGAGTTTCCCCGATCCCGAAAAATTCGATCCGGAGAGATTTTTGTCGACCGAAAAGACTTTGCATCCATTCGCTTTTATCGGCTTCAGTGCGGGTCCGCGTAATTGCATCGGTAGGTGGCATCTGAAATATACGAGTAAAGCTTTCCATAATTATAATATATGAAATTAATTTAATTGCAGGTCAAAAGTTCGCCATGTTGGAATTGAAATGCTCGCTGGCGTATATCTTACGTAACTTTGAACTGTTGCCAGTGAAGGGCTTCAAACCCAATCCATTGGCCGAGTTGGTCATGAAGAGCGGCAACGGCGTCCGTGTACGCATTAAGCGACGCGATTAAGATAAACTAACAAATTTTTTTTTTATTTTTAGTTTTTATTATTATTTTAGTATTGCAGTTTTAAACTATAATAAATAAATTCATTTTTTTTACTCATATCTCAATAAATGTTTGAAACATATCAAAAAAACTTTTTATTATTATATGTGAAAAATATCAAAGTGAACTTTGCATTATGTAATAAAACATGTAAATATGTCGGTTAGGAACAGGTGAAGGCTAAAGTTTCAGGAAGGCGATTTTCACTTTATCATTTTGTTTTGCTCAATTTTGTGATAAGAATTTGGTCAACGAATGAAACGGAAAGTTATTTTTTAGGCCTTTATCAAGTGTAGCCATAACATGTTAATAACCTGTGATTACATAATGAAACCAACTAGAATATGAGACCAACTAAAACTATTATCTTCGGATATACCAGAAGTGTAATGCCCTGCGTCACTTGAGAGGCAACTGAGTAAAGTGATTTTCTTTATGCTTTTATTACAAGCGAGCTTTGTCTTATCGGATCACATCCACCTTTTGTCAGTAGCTACGGAAATGTTAAATTCCGTTTTAAGCCTGTGCAACAATTTTATATATTTCCCCAAATTTCAAATCGATTCCTTTTTAACTGCGGCTATTATATGTCTAAACAATTATAGCCGCAGACAGACGGACGGACATCGTTAAATTGATTTAGATTACGACAATGATGATTTGTCCATATGCATAGGTATTATCATACCAACTGCGGCGGCTTCTTGTGGGTGTTACAAATGGAACACCTTAATCAATATGCCTCATTTAGTGTACGAGTGTACTCGTGAGTGTGTGTATGTATAAGGCCTAACTAAGTACATTCTGCAACAGGTGCTGTCTGAAACTTATAAACAATAGCAAATAACTTAACGAACCACTCATTTAATCAAGCATATTGCGTATAGGTAGACTTTTATAACATAAAGTAGTACTAAAGATGGATGTTGGCGTATATATTTACAAACATATATTTATATACATATATACATACTTGTGTATTCTTGATCAGGATAAAAATCTGAGTAGATCTTGCATGTTCGTATGTCTGACTGATTCGATTTTGAAAGCAATCATAAAAGTAACATTTTGCATACTTTTCGATAATTTTAATATTTGTATATTGTTTTGTCTATAATATTAAAAATGAAAACAATCCATCTTGGAAAAAGGAAATTCTTATAAAATTTTGGTGCATTAATAATAGTCGGTGAGACCGACTTTAAATTCTAGCTTGTTTAAATTATTTGCTTCGTTTGTTTGCTAAATTTATGATAAGTTTTGGTTTAAGGCAATGAAATAGAAAGTATATTTGCGGACTCTAATCAGCGTCATAAACGCTTGATAACCCGTGATAGCATAGTAAAAATAACTACAACTTTGTTTTGACCAACCCGAACTGCTCTATAAACACTTGAACGATTTATTTGTTAATTAAAATTGGACTCGCTTTTCGTTTCAATGTTTCAGTACATTTTTCTTTCATAGAAGTACTCTGCTAGAAATCTAGAAATAAACAAAATTACTCTTAGAAATTTTTTAGTATATACACATATGTATGAATGTATTTTCAATTGTTTTAAATATAAATTAGGTATGAATAAAGTTAGTTTTTTCGAACTATAAAGTTTAATAGAATCATTATTTGAGCTGTAGGTCATTTTAGCTAAAGTTACTTTTTTAATTTGGTAAGCAACAACAATGTAAAATTAGCTGATCGGACAGCTTTTTCGGAAGGCGGTACCCTTCCATCATCAGCGACCAAGAACACGTTCATCCATATAAATCAAGAGACGCTGAATTTAAAAATATTTCTAACAGTGTAAAAAATAATTTAAATTGTGGCATACTTTTAGGCACATGCTAAATCCAGGTAATCAACAACAGTGCGGGCTGAACAAAAATTCAAGCGTGAGCTAAACTATATTAAAACATTACATTAAACTGATTATGGCAAAATTAAAAAAGTTTATTTTACTTCCTGTATTTGATTTGACATATAATAAAGTTGCAATTAAACTAATAAGAACCAAATTTATATTAGATTATCATCGTTTTAATACAATAAATTGATAACAATTAAAAAAATCTATAAAGTATATGATTCAGTAGCATATTTGACACTTATATGCAAACATTTATCAACACAGCAACTTGCGAGTATGTACATACGTAATGTTTATTTGTATTTTCAAATGACAATAACTGAGATGCAAATTTGCTAACAGAATTATTCCAACAGCAGCGGATGTACTGAAAAAAAAACAACAACAAACAAATAAATACATATTAAATGCAATATCTGATATATTTGAATGAGGAAAAAGGTATCATGTCTGAAAACATTTTTTTTATATCCAATAAATCAAAGATATATCGTGACTTACTTCCACTGCTATTATAAGTTAATAAACTTTGCACTAAGATAACGAAAATAAATAAATTAGAAAAAGTGAAAAAAGTTTTGAAATCAACAACAATCTGAAAGAATTTAACAATTTGTTAACAACTATATTAACTTTTTTTTTAAATTTCACAACACATCCAAAAGTTTGTTTCTCAACTCTTTTGTTTCGCGTAAATTCGGATCACATGCAACAGTTTCATAACTGTTTTTTTATTTTAAAAGCAAAGACTTTTCTGAATCAAAAATGCTTCGCATGTATTGAAATTTTTTGGAATTCTGCACAAGCCACCACAACAACGACAACAAATCAAAAATCAAGGTCGCCATTAACAACAACAACAACAACAACAACAAAACAAAATACTTTTGAAAACTATTGCCAAAGAAATGTCAACTTGGCTGCAATAGTCCCGAACAAAAGGTGCAGCCAAAGTCAAATCAAATAAAATAAAAAAGTTACAACAATTGCCAATCAAACGCTTCAAAACGCAACCAATTCCAAAGGTGGCCATTGGGCGCCAATGCGACATCGCGTTACGCACAAATACGTGCGGGCAAAGTGGCAATACCTCAAGCGGCTAAGCACAATGAAAGCGAATGCGCGTCGCTTGCATATTTTAAAGATTCTTCACGCAATTTGTTTGTTGTTGTGTTGTGTTTTGCACCCATGGATTTAAGAGTAAAAATGTATGACCAACTTATGTAAAAAAAAAAATACTTTTACTGCAGTTTAAGCGTTATTAAGGCAGTTGGTCACAAACGTAGTTAACCCAATTTGACCAATTTGAAATGAAACCAGCTGAGCATGCGCGCCTTGTTAAGTTGTGACCAACAATTAAAATAATGTAACCACTTAGCCAAATGTGAATGTATGTATGTATGTATGTATGTATGTATGTATTAAAAGTTTTATTACAAGTCATTCCCTTAAACTAGGAAACACCAGCCAATGGCGATTAACAGATTATATAGCGTCAAAACGCGATAATCAACCTTGTTAGCGTTCATTCAACAAACAAATGAACAAACAAACATACAAACATACACATAAACAACATATAACATCAAACAATTAACCAAACAATCGACGATGAAGTTTAGTTTTGCTCATTTGTTGACCCCACGAGTTGAACTTCTATGGAGAAAAAAACATGTTAAATTTATAAATTGCTTTGATAGCGCCTATTTAAATACTCGTACATCGTCGTTAGTACATAAACCAAAAATGTCAGCGAACATTTTTGACAGTTTTATATGCAACAAAAAAAAAAACACACGTCTAATCGAAAATCTGCTTGAGAAGAGTGAAAAATTAATTGAGAAGCACGCTCCCTAGTTTCTAAATAAATCACAAGAGTACTTAGCGGAGATTTGCATCGAGGCATGCTTGTTTAAATGTGACTGCATGCATGATTAGCTCTAGCCGCCTGGCGCTGCCGTTCTACGCTCAACACTCTCGACACAAAAACAAACGACTCGGACAACAAAATGTTTTCCAAAGCTGGAGTGTTTTCTTCTATAGTTTTATTTTTTCGTTTTCGTTGTTGTGCCACGAATGAGTAGGCAAACCTTTTTTTGCTCTTCTTTTTAGTATTTGATATTTGCTTAGCGCTTCAAAGCTTGAATTAAGCGTTTATAATGCGATAATTTTGCACAATGTTTATTTGTGTTGGAGAAATTAATTTTAAGCAATAAATAGTTTAACAAGATAACTGCAAGACTTCCTATCAAAACAAAAGCGAACGATATTTGATTATTCGTTTTTACTTTTTATACCTTTTGCCAAGTGCAAGTGCCAAAGGGTATATTGAGTTTGTTCTTCCATTTGTAACGCCCAGAAGGGGGAGTGGTTGGTATGACAAAGTATATATACGAAAGATCAGCGTCGGAATCTGATTCGATTTAACGATGTCCGTCCGTCTGTCCCAGCGATGAAATTTGATATGTGAGCTCCAAGCGGAGGCTCGCAATGTTCCAAGATGGGAAGAACGGACATAAACTACTACCCCCTCCCATACAAACCACCTCTTTCAATGTGAAAACAATTTTTTGTTAAAATAGTTCCAGTGCTGGTATCCAGTTCAAATTCAATATTTAGCACTCTAACAAATAAAAACTGATAAAAAATGGGCGTGATCTGACAAGAACCATCCCACCTCCACGCAAAACACGCCTTTCTATGCGGAACAAATTATTTACAATACTTCTATTGCTGATAATCAATTCTTATTCAATAATTAATATTTTTATGGTAACACAAAACTACTTACAAAAAATGGGCGTAATCGGTCAAGAACCTATTGTAAAATTAATATGGTTACCCAATCAACAAAATGTTGATGCCATACTTTTAAGTATGCGATTATAAAATGTTTTTTTATTATATTCTAATTAACTTAAAAATTCTTGTGCTGATTAGAAATATCAACACAATTTTTTTCCGCACCACTCACGACATCACAAACAATTGATTTATTTGTTTATTTAAATTCACAAATTAAATTCAATTTATTTGTTTTCTTTTTCTCTAACCGAACGAACAATAACCAAACACTTCCAGTTATGAAAAGTTCCTTCTGAGACGACGTTATCGCTCAGACATCATCACCGAAATACCACAATAAATATGATTTATAAATTAGCAGCTCATACTATACAACAACAACAATAATAAATATTTGCATTAATAAAAAAAGTTCGTTTTTCGGATGTATGAAATTTGTTGAAGCATTGTTAGGAACACTTGCAGTCATGCCGAACGCATAATGACCGTGAGCGGAGCGCTGCTCATGTGCTAAGCACAAAACAATAATTTAAGAATCCCCGCCACTTCAGAAGCTGTGCAATACTAACGCGTCGATACCTCAAATACAACAGCAGATACTTTGGACTGACATGAAACGTCAAAACGTCAAAACGCCAATAAGATTTCATTCTTATTGAAGTATGTCAATCTACGCTAAGAATTGGTTTGGTGGTGAATTAAAGCTTTTGGTATGCAATTAAAATATCGATTTTGAATTTCAATTTCGATTTCGTGCAGCACACAAATGCCTGAAGTAATTAGCGGAAGTAGTTTTTTTTTTTGTATTGAGTGTGTCAGTGAGTGAGTGAGTGTTTGAGTTGTTTTGTGGTCTCCCACAACACTTCAGTACAAAACAAAAGACTTAAAACACGAACTCTCTGTTAGAGTTCTCTTTATCGTAGGCCTATCAACGTTAGTTAATTTTAGTTTTGTTGTATTTATCTTTTATAATTTCCAGTAAACAGTATTTTTATGTAAATACAGCTCGTCGCGTTTTTATCGGCGTGCCGCTTAATTCAAGGTCAAAAGCGTCTTTTGAGCCTATTATCAATAGGAAACTGGTTCTCGGATATTTTGTTAAATTGAATTTGAAGATTTTTACCAACCTCTTAAATCCACATTTTTTTCTTGTTTTTTTTTATCAAGCATTCTTGTTACGAAATTCGTGTTCGCTTGCCTAGACCAAAAGTGACCTTATTCATAAATTCCATGTGGGCTGCTCTTCGATAGCAACAGACAAAAATGCAGTTTATATATTTTTGTTAGTGTGATGCTCTTTTAATTTTCTCAGCGCAGCTGGTAATCCGAAGGGCTTACTTTGGGCATATCTTAGCCATATATAAACAATGAAACTGGCACCTAATGTGGTTGCATTTCAAGTTTGTATTTTTGAAGGTTCGTATTGCTTGGTTTGAAGTGATACAAGTATTTAAATTCACGGTTTAAGGCAGTTTGAACGCTTTCAGAAAGGTCAGTTCTCTGAGCTTAAATGTGTGCATCAATTGGCGTTTCAATAATAAAACCATTACCAGTCAAATGAGTTGGCCGAAAATGCAATATGGATTTTTTGTATTTTTTTTTAATGAGATCTTTAATAATATTTCAGATTTATGTTAACCACTTTTTTGCTTAAATATTTACTTAGATTATAAAATGTTTTTTATTTATTACATTTTGTATTTAAATAGAAAATGAAAAATTTAAAAATAAAACCTAAAGCTTATCAAATATGAAGAATATTTTTACATATAAATACAAATTGTAGGTTAGAAAATATCTCAATTTTCAAAATACTTTATTTTGTTTCTAAAAACTTACATACATACATAAATAACTGAGATGCAAATATCTGAAATTTTTGAAAAAATCTTAGTCAAGTCTATCGAACTTTTAAGCGTCTTTATTTTAACTAGCTCGCTCCTTCTTGAGAATACAAATTTTACATTCTGTTATATCAATATCGAAAATGTTAACTACTTATACAGTAACAAACAGAATCACTGATTTTGCAGTATATTTAAATTTGTCTCCAAGTTTTACCTTCAAAAGTTCGTTGAATTCGCTGTTAAATAAACACATAACTTGATTTTTATGAACACTCCACCTGAACTAATTAACTAAATCAAATCTTAATGAATGTATTTAAATAAAAGCGTGTTACTAATCGCATAAACTTGGGCGTGTACTGAAATATTTAAATTAAGTTATAGCTGACAATGATTTTATAGCGCAGCTGTCCTCTCCTCAATCAACAGAAAACGAAATTAGTTGAGCCTTCAATGCGACGATTGATTCCCAAGCTTCTTTGCATTGCACAACATCGGCTTGTTTGACTACTTAATTCTAAAACAAATAAATAACTTAATAAAACAAAAAACCAACAAAAACGTACACAAAATGATTTCAATTAAAAGAAACCTTGCGGCTGTCAATCAGCCGACAAATGTGTTCGGCATCAGCGCAGAAGTCTGTCGAATTTCATCAACTTTTATGTCCGCTTTTGCCACGATTTGCTCATAAATGCGTAAATCGAATAACTAAATCAGTTAGACAACTTGTCGTCTTATTCCGAATAAAAATCCGTATTTTACATGTTCATATACAACCCTGGTGAGCCGCACATTTGCCCAACAACCACTCACAAGAATCTACATTAAAATAAAAACCAATACCACAAAGAATTCGAGGCATAACGCACAATAAGGAAGGCATTTGGTCATTATTTGAAACACGAGTAACTTTATGTCGTTTAGACCATCTATTAAACACGTGTCATACACACACAAAAAATCGTTGACCACAATTTTGTAATTTTTTCGCTTTTCTGTTTTTTAACTGACTTTTTCAGTTGTTTGGAACGCAATAAAATAACTGAAAAATTAAGTTACTTTGCAGTTAAACTGACGAATATTATATGTAAATAAGGCGGCAACGTAGCACAAAGACGATTGATTCCCAAGCGTATTGGTCTTCGAAGTAAAACTTCCCAAGTTCGATTCACAGGGGACGCAAAGGCAATAGCAGCCATTCTTCATTAAAAAAAAATTATTTCAATATGTTGGTTGTAAATTTTAAAATTAATACGATTTCACCGACTTCATGTAATTTTGAGTAAAATTTGTTGAGTGTACCGCAAACGCCGAAGTTCAAGGTAAGCGTTTATGGCCAAATTCACGCTGAATCTTCGAAATTAAAATTTTTTAATTTTTAGCAAATTGTTAACAGCGAAAAAAAAATAACCTAAACTGAAAACCATGAATGATGTTTATTGTGCGATTTCTCGTTGTTGTTGTTGCTATTGTTGTTGTTTTTGTATTAACATGTAAATGCTTAAACTTTGTGTTTACTATATTTATTTTGTTGTTATGATTTTTTGCATCAAATTGGCATTTAATAAATTTGGCTCAAACGTCATCAGTTCGCGATTTGCTTCCTACTCTGCGACTTTACTTAAATTTGTCATTTATCTTATTTTTTCTTTTACTTTTAGGTTTCTGGTGGCGTTAACCTTTTTTTGAGTTGCTAACCTTTGCTTCGGTCATTGCACCCAGACGACTTTTCTATTTGCGGGGACTATCAGAGCGTATGCGCGATCTTATTGAAAGGTTTGTTTATCACAAAAAGAAATATAAACAACAACAAAATTTCTTAATATCATTCTGTGATTATCAAACGAATCTTTTACAGTTAACATGTTGGATTTGTGATGTGACAAAAGCACCAACCGAACTGTGTGAATATTTTAAGCGCAATTAAAACGCCACCATTGATTTATTCAGAAGCAATCCCACCTCTATAAACTCGCTCAAGCGTTTCCAAAAAAAAAAAAACTACTCAAATTGTATGTTAAGTCAACAAAAGCGTAGTAAAATTTCGTTGTGGACCACACCTTCTCAATTGCTCATTAGCTGAAAATCAAACGCTTTAATGGCTGCTCGTGCTCGGACGAGTATTATTAAATTCACCCGGAAGGATGAGTGCGTTTGCTATGTACATACGAGAATACACATAAACTACAACAAAAAAAGTATTTACAATTTGTGTAGTGTCTAAATTCCAAATACACGCCTTGACCACTTGACGGCGGTTCGCTTTATTGCCGCTCAAGTTATGATCGGCAATAAATCGGCAAAAATTAAAAAAGACAAACAACAAAAAACGTTTTAATTAAAATGTAGACTCACTTGTATGCGAGTATTTATTCGTTAGATTTTCAATGTTGATTTTAATTGTGTATAAACAATATTAAGAAACTTTACAAATTTCGAACCGGTTAATCCGAAACTTTTTACTATTTTAAAGTAACTGAAAAAAAAACGATTTGACTAAAAAAAAAGTATTTATGTTACACAGAATTAAATACGAACAAGCTCCCAAATTGAAAAACTAAATTTATTAAGAATATTTCAAATTTTATAGCTTTGAATAAGAGTTTTTGTATCAAGCGTGAAGATTTTAACCGTACTCATTTAAGTACGTTTTTGCTTTGTATACCTCGTTAAACTTACAAATTTGAACCTCATAAATCAGCTGTTAGTATATACTAGGCAAATAAATTAACGAGGTACTTATGAATTTATCCAGCAAACTCAGCGCACACATGTTTGGTTGGTTGGTTGGTTCAAGTGTTGCCTGAGAGAGACACAGCTCAGGCCCAGTTGGCACAATAGTGCCATTTCGGTACACTACTTGTGAAACCACCAAAGTCCGATGTTTTCAAATCATCTTGATTTATTTATAAACCTACTTAAGTCATCTATTTTAATTTCTGCAAGCTCGTTAAGATTATACATTGCGAATTTTCCTGATGTAACTACAATGTCGTAAAGTACCCAGGCACGTGAACTTAGGTAATGAAAAACCGTTTCTTTGGATCCTTCTTGGCTACAGCTTCGGCAGCGATCCTTGTGAGTCCTTCCCATTTTCTCGGTATGGTCTCAATTAGTCAATAGCGATGTTTAAACAATAATAATCTTTAACTAAGAAATATGTGTGACCTAAGATTACTTTGGTAAGATCAAGAAATTTTAAACTCCGTAAATAAAAAAAATAATAATACCCAGCTCATTTTGTTATTGTAAACTTGAACCTCGTATTTTATTACCATGATTGCTTTCAAGTTCTTTAACAATAACCTTAAAAAACTTTGAAAACTTTTTTTGCGAAAAGTGCACTTCTCGCCATTTTAAGTCGTACGTTTATTTTTTTGTTTACTTAGTCACTTCTTTCTTTTGTTTTTTATCGCTGTTTCGCAACAGTCTGCGAAATATAAAATTTTTTATTTTGGGTAAACTTCTGCAAGAGCAAATTGTTTAACGATGAGTCAAACCAAATGGCACGACAACTACAATTCTCAAACGCCTTTAGCCAACTTTGATCAACTTCATTCTGAGATGACGGCGAGCGTTGCTTGTGCCAAAAGCAAAGGGCACTTAAAATTCAAACGAAAAAAAAATCATATATATGCCAACAACAAAAAGAAATAAATGTAAAATAAATAAATAAACATTGACAAATAAAGATAAAAGACAAAGTTGCAACACTGTCAACGTCGCTTTTGTTTTAATTAGCGAAGGCAACACGTGTAGCCACTCGAATGCGGTCGTCAGCGTTTTGCGCCACTAACATACAGCAAGCATATTACATACAACAATAACAACATTTAGCTTAAATGTAAACAAAACCACTCAAATGTGGCACATTGCAATTTCTGCTCTATGCTACATGGCAGAGTGTCCGCCAGAGTTGCATTTCGACGTTGGCTGTTCAAATTCAAATTGTTGCTAATTTATTAGCGAAGGTGCAAGCGCAGCGCAAGCAGGCACGTTCGTTTCCTAAGTCTTTCGTTTTGAGTTTGTATGTCTGTATGATTGTTCGATGTTGCACGCTTTTGTGTGGCCATTGTAATCGAAAGTGGTTGTGTTTCGATCAATTCGTATTGAAATTGAAATACTTTTTTCGTTTGATTTTGCAATGACTGACCTTGTCGTTTGTTTTCCAACGTAACTTCAAAACGTTTTACGCTTGTAATCGGACAACGCTGCGATTATTTAATTTGTAATTACGGCGGTGGTATGATACCGTTCGAATGCCTATACGAAAACTTATTTAACGAGTATGTCAAACATTTGTTTTGGTCACGTGGTGTCAGTAAGCGATTGATGGACAGATTAGTGGATACATTAAAAATGTAGTTCGCGGGAGTTTAACTAGGAAAGTGCACTAAAAATAAGAGTATTTGAAAATTACAAGAGAGATGCTCCTCAAGCTGACATATGATATTAATTATGTTAAAATGAGATATATGTGATATTAAAAACGTTTTCACTTTACCGCTAAAATTGCTCTTCACAAAATTCAAACCATTTAATTGTGTATGTAAATACCGGAAACCATAAAATTTGTATGTAGTGAAGATGAAGTCAATTGAATTTTTTTCTATTTGTTATAAAAAAACAATAATATTTGCTCGCTATTTTACAAACCTGTAATAAATCGTTAACTGAAACCTTATTGGCCCAATTGCTGACACACAAAAATTCGTCATAATCTTTGCATGCTTAATTCAAACACGTAAACTCGTACATTTTGGTATTTTTAAAATTGTCTTCTTTTTTTTGAATACTATTCAAATATATCTTCGGAACTACAATAAACCAGCTCGACGTGTTTTATGCAAAAGTAAAATTTGTCCTTCAACCCGAAATTATGTATACAAATACAATAATCAAAAAAAAGTTTAATTATTTGTATTTTACAGCCACGGGATGAGTTCAACAAAGAATTACGCGTCTTTTTTAAGTCGGCAGAGTAACTTAAGAATTAATTATTCTACAATAACGAAAACAAAAACAACAAAAGTTGTTCAAGTTGAATAATTATCGGAGCTGACCTAAGTAAAACTGTGAAGCGTTAATTCTGAAAATGTTGCAATAAAAAATTGCTGTGGTCCATAAACGTTCTGATTTGTTTGTCTCAACAATACAACAATACATTTTTTAATAGCATTTTGTTGATTTAAAGTTACAAACAACAACAACAACAAATACTTAAAAAGTAATAATGTTTATTTTAAAATGGACAAAACGTAAAGAATATTAAACTTAATAATACGAGTGATAAATAATTTATATAAAGTTCGGTTGGCAGGTATATAAAAACAAACAAGAAGAAGAAGAGATAAGAAGAGGCGGAAGACTTTTAGTAAATTAAATTGTTATAATTTGTAAATCCTTAAAGAAATTTTAATTATTGTTTATCTGCAAAAGGAAATAACAGTCGGTCCTACCGACTATTACAAATGTACCACTTTGTTATATGTCACAATCATATTAGGGTGGTTCTTGATATAAAAAATTTTATTATATATTTTAAAAATATTTTATATACAAAAATTATTTTATACAATAACAGAAATACTTATATATTAATATAACTTTAATCTTGAACTACCCTTATTTTATAAATGAGGGTGGTTCAATAGTGGTTGTGATCATGGGCGTATTGGCTCAGTTCGTCTAGGACATAAGAGCATTTTTCGCACTTTAGGCTTCTGCTAAACCTTTGACCACTATGGCAACATATAATCTTAAAGTGTTAATTTTACACTTAACATTACATTTCATATTAAATTAACACTGAATCATGTTATATTCACAAATATAATTTCATGTTATTTTAATATATAAACACATTTTGTATACATCATTGAAATTTAAAAATTATCAAAGAGTGGACTTATATTTGTGAAAATTATCTAGAATAAAAGAAATTGATTAAAACAACATAAATTTTTTTCAAAAGTTAGTTTAAAAATACAAGATCTCACTTTTGAAGTAAACTTTGTTAACTTGTTATGGCAAATATTGCGACACGTTTTATGCTAACTAATTTGTTCTTCTTATCTTGAATCAATTTTGAAACAAAAAAATTTTTAGATTTAAGAACGTCGCCATTGATTTGCCGTGACTTAAAAAAATTCATTTTTTTCCCATAAAACTTGCCTAAGTCAGAAACTCATTCGACACGCCGGCGACGAAAAGCAATGAAAGTGAATTTGTTCTGCCTCTTTTGTGGCTAACATCAGCTTACCAGCAACATTTGCAATTGCACCGCCAGCAGCAACATCAACAACAACAGCAACACACGACCAAAACAACATGTACACATTTTTCGCCTCCTGACCACAATAATTTCCAACAGCCACGTTTTTAAAGCCAAAACAAGACTGGTATAGCGGCGTAGTACACCGCGGCGCAGCTCAGCGCAGCGCACGAGCAATTCTTGCGCAAAAATCTTAGCAAAAGTGCGCATGCGCAGCCACGACGCGGCCTAAAAAACTAACAAAACCAACAGCAATAACAAACATTCTCTTTCCGTCGAATAATTAGGCCGGCTATGGAAAAATAAATACAAGAAAACAACAGCGCAAAAAAAACCAAACAACAACAACAACTAGAAAAAAATGTGGCAACGAACTGCAATGAAAATGCAGCGGAATTGGCAACGTTGTGCGACAGACACCAAAAACTCTAAACCGAAAAAATACAAAAAAATACAACCATGCACAGTAAAGACTATTTAAGTCCAAGAGGCAGCAGCAATCGCACCCGATCATTACAACAAATGCGTCAAAATAATTTTACAAACATGAAATGCGGTCGTTGGAGGCTATACAAGAGCCACACGAGCGCGCGTGCGCTCTAACCGGCTAGCATGGAAATGGCAGAGCGAACGAGTGCGCGCGCTCGTGCGCATTTGCAAGCGATGAAGAAATTTCAGCCGACTGACAGCGGCGCAAACAGCGGCCAATTATGACAGCCGCAGCGACGATGGCGACGTTGACGGCGGCATGCAACACTTGCACTTGCACATTTGCGCCCCATTTGGCAGTGCCAACTGCAGTGCTAAATATGATAGCCATTGTCTAAGGCGAGTCGCTGCGCTTTTGAATGTTGCAAGTGGAAATATTGTGGTGTTGCTTGTTTAAAGCGAGCCACATACTGACGCCCGTTTTCGTTTGAGCCCACCAGAGCCAGCGCATCATCATCGCACATTGGCAGATTGCGTGCGAATTTTCAAGACCTCATTCCCAGTGTTGCATTTTTTCTTGTTTGTTTTTGCTCGCCTGCCTGCCTGTCTGAGTGTGTGGTAATCTTATGTTTCTAAGCAGTTTGGCAGCAGACTACAGGTAACTAGTTGGTATTTACTTAGCCAATGAAATGCTGTTGGCAGCAGATGATTGAAAAGGCAATAAGGTAAAACTACTTGTTGTTAAAATAAGCGAGTGATCGAAGGAAAATTGTGGATTTTCTTTTGGCTGAATTGACTTTCAATTTTCTTCTTATTGAATAACAAAACAACAGACACGCCACTGACATATTGTACATACATACATACATACATACATACATACATACATACATACATACATACATACATACATACATACATACATACATACATACATACATACATACATACATACATACATACGTATTATTTGGTCTTAATATAAAAGGAAGCAAATAGATTTGAATTAACATTCATGGTATATTTTTTAGCCCAGACATGTCCCTCTGTTAGCTAATTCGAAATTTACTACTGAGACAGACAAAACAGTCAGAAATTTTTTCAAATGCGCAGAGGCATTAAGAAAACTCAATGGATAAGTATACAAATTAAATTTGTATACGATTTAAAAAAAATGTTATCATCATTTTACAAATACTTCATACATATGTACTCGTACAAATAAGTATTAAATAAACAATTGATAATTGTACCTATGATAAATTATGAAACAATATCGCCCAACCATTGCGACAAAGTTAGCAACAATGTACGAGTAAGTGACAAACTAGGTGACAAATCTCAAGTGATTAGTAGATTCCTAAAACAGCTGCTAATTGATTTATCCTTGATCGTCACGACTCGAATATAACAGCGAAAAATAGTTTACAACTCGTTCATTTCAAAACTTACCAAGTCATGATCTTTTCACTTTTAGTTTCGATAAGTCAGCAAAGAAAAAAAATTAAATAAAATTACTAAATACTTGCGCAAATAACATTTCAAGTACAAAGTCCAGAATATATCAACCGAAAGAAGAAGAAGAATAAGAATAAGGAAGATCATTGCTATATTTATAAAAAGCTAACAACAAATACACTAAAATACAAACTAACAAATAAAAACGCTTACGAGTGGAAGCAGGTTCAACAAGAACTCTTTAATGAAAGTCAAAAATGTGCTGAGTAAGCACGACGAGATGGAATCAGAAACAATAACAACAACAACAGCAACAAAATACAAATCCCAAACAACCCTCCGCAACGAGAGTTCGAACGAACGAAAGAAAAAAAAACAAACGACTTAAGCGAGCAACGCGCTCGAGAAACAACGCTGCGCCTGCGCGACTAAACGGACGCGCGCGCTCGTACGCAAAATGTCGCCGCTTTAATCGCCGCACATTTTCAAATTAACCTGACCACCAGCAGCAGACGTCGTCTAAAGCTGCCGCTGCCGATGCTGCCTGCTATTGCTGCCGATGCTGCTAAGTCAGCGCAATTTAGACAACTGCGCGCGCACAACGCCACATCGAAATGTAAACAAATCGCGAAAATAGCTGCGCGGGCACGTCGCATTTGAAATTCGGTTTTTAT
This sequence comes from Suillia variegata, assembly GCA_949127995.1. NCBI lineage: Eukaryota > Metazoa > Arthropoda > Insecta > Diptera > Heleomyzidae > Suillia > Suillia variegata. Next base: position 24,377,752 of record OX421846.1, on the reverse strand, counting down.
CGTTTCGTTTTGAAATTCGGTTTTCAAGCGAAATTCCATTTTTCATTCGAAGACGTTGAGTTGGCTTAGGGGCGCTCGCAACTCTGGCGTTCAGTTCGAATCGAATGTTTCGTCTTGGCGGTTGCTTCGCACAGCAAACTTGAAAAAATAAGAAGTGATACCAAGTTCTCGAGCGGTCATACAATTAGTGAGTGGTGGTGGCTTTGTATTTTGAGAGTTTGGTGCAATACGACGTCGCAAAGAGTTTAAAGATTGCAAATTTGTTTTCCAGTGATTAAAGTTTAAGATTGTTTTTTTATTTTTTTTTTGTTAGAATTTATCAATTTTGCGCGAACGTTCTTGAAAAGTGAGCGTTCTTGACATGGTCTGGCTTTGTCGTCGTCGAACACGCTGTGGGCCAATTAAGAAAAACTCGCGAAAAGTCGTCACTCATTATTGAGCAGTTAAATACGAGTTTTGTGTTGCATGGGACTTAAAATCGGTTTATAATAAGATTTAAATTAAGTTGGAGATTGAGATTATTCTGGTCAATAGCAGAAAAGCGGATTTTGTAAGCTACCAACGGTCGTTCGATATTTCCAACTTCTAAAGGACTCTTGGAAAGATAAAAAATATTTGTTAAATTTAACAAGAAAATATCTAAAACCAAAAACGTTCGAAGTCTTGAAGTTTCTTAATTTTTTTAAATAGAAATTTTGTCTGGATTTCTGAATTTTGTCTGGATGTCTGAATTTAAGTCAGATCACTTAACTTTAAATGTTCACTTAACTAAACTATGCAATCATAAAATTGCAAATAAAGTTAAGAAATGTCGAGATATTAGACTTAAAGTTAGATTCTAGATTTTAAGATTAAAAATTAGGGTAGCAAAATAATTTCACAATATTTTCACTTTTTTCTAAACACAAGAGTTGAACTCATATAAACTCATCGCAGTCGTATTTTTGTATAGGCTTACAAATTTATAAACACAGTTTTAGGAAAGCGCTTAACTTGTTTTCAGAATGTTCTTGTAAAATATGTCAAAAAAATTAGACCAAAATAAAAATCCCGATATTTAAAATAAGTAAAAAAAAAGTTATTTATAAATTTGGAAACAAAGAAAACTCCCAAATACGTTCATGGCTTTGCTTTTACTTTAAGGTGGCTTTAGTGCAAAATTGTGTATTACGAAATTAGTGCTGTGAAATTTTTTCGGATAAATTTATAATGGCATTGTAAACTTTTTTATATGAAGAATAAAAACAGCTGATTTACGAGGTATAAGTTTGTAAGGTAAACGGGATATACAAGGATAAAAGATGAAAATTAGTACGGCTATTAAATTATTATTCAAAAATCTGAAAGATATGCTTTCTATCTGCAAAGTTATAATCATTATAGAATATAATCGTTTCCAAAGTTTCTAATTCGTTACGAAGTGGCAAGAAAAAGAGTTCCATTATAAAAAACAAATGTTATTAAATTTTGAGTTGCTTCGAATTCTAGCAAAGTGCTTTTTAAAGTTTATTATCAAGTAACGCCATTTTCAAAAGCTGGCTAAAAGAGTCCTTTAAATCCTGATTTAGGTTCTGTGCAAAAGGTTAATTATATTTTAAATCGCTTAAATTTAATTTTGAATGTCATTTGCTTTAACTTCTAGAATAATTTAATTTGCTTCGGAGCATGGAAGAGTTAAAGCTGAATTTTAGTTTATTTTTTATTGTTGCAATTTTTGTTTTTTGTTGTGGTTTCAAATAATATTAAAAAAATTCATAAAATCATGATAAAATAATAAAATCAAAAAAATATATATATATGTAACATATGTAACACGCTCTAAACCCGACATACCCAATTTTACAGAAATAAACTTGTGTCTGCAAAAGAAAAAAAGTGTTGTGCCAAACAAAGAACAACTTAAACAAAAAAAGTGTGAAAATTAGCATGAAATAAAAAACTGACGTCAAACGAATTGAAACAATCGCAAAGAAACCAAATCTAAAATGCGTGTCAAAGTCGCGCCCTATCTACGAGGGGCGTGGTCTCTTCTCCTTCTACTGCTGCTAATCACCGTCCAACACCAATGCCACGCCCTGGATGGCGCCGCTGCCGATCCCACGTGTACGCTTAAGGACAATTGCAATCTCAACGACAATTTGCTGTCGGTGGGCGGCGGCGGCGCTGAACAGAATGGCGACACGAGCGATAAACTGGAGAGCAAGATCGCTTCGATATTCGAGGATAAGGTCAACTACAGCTTGAAGATGTTTGCGGATGACACGATCATCGAGTACAATACGCTCGAACGCAATCTGACGGATGCAGCACGACAGGCGGCCAACTTTACGCTCGGACAGCTGGAGGATGATTTCGATGCGGATGAGAAGGACGAAAATGGTAAGTGATGGGTGTGACGTGCTTGTGAAGAAAAGGTTTTACTTAAAATATTTAAAGAATATGTTTTGATTTATATATAATTATTGAAATTAAAAGAAATTGTTGCAAAGGTTGATTGTGCCTAATAAATTTTGAAAAATTATTCCAAATGTTGGTACTTGGAAAGTTCATTTTCATAAATCCAAGCAATTTGGATAAAGAATATTTATATTCATTTTCTTCTTCTTGGTCAACAGGTTCCTAGTGTAGATAAATTACAAATGGACTGATTAGAAATGGTCCTGTGCAAATGGAATTCGGACAGGATACAACAAGAAAATCCATTTGGCATCTTAATTACTCTAAACTGACATGAATGAAGTATGAAGAAAAAAGAGTGTTGCCAAACAATTGAACTACTAAATGTCAGTAAAAAACTTGTTTAATTTCGCTTTATGTAATTGCTTGTACGAATCCCTTCCTTTGACCTTCAGTACACTTTCTGAATTAAACGAAAGTTTGCTCGCAATTTATTATTTGGCCATAAATCTTGACATTTTACGGTTTAATATTTTTTCATGTTTTTTCACTTTTTTTGGAATTTTTGCATAATCATAAAATAAAATCCATTGAAAGCCGTGCGAAACCTAAACCTAAATTTCAAAAGTTGTCAAGTGTTTAATCCACCTGAAGCCGTTTAAAATTCCAAATTTCTACTCACAAACATTTTCACCGCCGAAATTTTTATTTTTTTCTTTGCTCGAAATAAATTAATTGAGTACTTTGGGCACGTTTGCATTCGCAACAGTTTACGGAATTGGTTGCATGTGCCCACTGCGCAGGCGCAACTATTCGCACGGCAACGCCGCGCCGCGTGGTGCTACTCTATGCTGAACGCCTATTATTCGCCACTGATGACAGCAGCTGTCAAATTGTACAAAAACAAAAAACAACAAAAGAAACCAATTCATTATTCGGCTATGGTATAACTTACTGCTCCAGTGGCACTTGACTTGGTTTAATGAGCGCTTTAGCACAGGTTGTTGTTGTTGTTTATTTTAAATAAAAATAACAACAAATAATATTTTACAAATTGATTTATTAAATGGTCTCTATTGAATGTGACCTATTTAATACACATTTTTTATTAAAACAATTGTGATTGGTAAATACCAAATGAAATACCAAATAAATTACAGGCTTTCCAAGCTAACACTGACACTCTAAGTATTATTCATGTCCATGTGATTAAATTCATTTGTGGCTCCAAGTAATGATTCCACCGAAATTATCAACAATACGCTTGAGATCAGTTTTCGAACTCCCGCAAAACGGTTTCGCAAAAAGCAGCCGCCCACTTTTAATGTGAAACTTGTTTGTAATTCAGTTACATTAAATCGCAATCAACGATTTGTACAAAGCATAATGCACGAATCTGTTTTATATAGCTGCAGAGAAGCGAAATAAAACTAGTTCAATAAAACTATTAAATAATATCGAAGAAAGAAAGAAGGAAAGAAGAAGAAACAAAAACAACAAATTTAAGTACGAGTATTTATAAATTGTGTCAGCGCACTTACGAGCACTTTTAAACCCATTTCGATTTCAATTACACCTGCCCAACATATTTGCTACACGCGCACACACACAACAACAACAACAGCAGCAATAATAACAACAACAGCAGCGTCACTCGACAACGCTGAGCAACTGGCATGACAGTTCATTTACACTGAACGTATCATCTTCCAAGCATCTTACACACAGCGCAAGAAAAAAAAAGATAAATCTCCGCTTTGAAATGCACAGTGGTACAATTTTCGCTTTTAATAAGCTTATTTATTGTTTAAATAATTGGAAATTAATATTTTATACCTAGTAACAACTTCTTCATTAATCAATATTAGTTGAAATATCTTCCAAATTAAAGCATGTGAGACGCTCATAGATTATGAAATTCCTAAAATGTTTCCATTGCGCCGGAGACGCTGGTGCACTTCATCTGTGAGTGTCCGGCTCTAGTCTGATTCTTGACTTCACACTCTCAATTCTATTTCCCCAGTTTCTTTAGAAGAATTCGCTGTCTCGCCTCTGCTTAACTTACTAAAATTCATCAAGGACTTTTTTAGCTTCACAAATAATCCTTTATAGATAAATTTTTGGTTGTCCCTCAGTAGTTTAAAGTATAAACATCCATCTAGTCTCCTGACCTAGTTTGAACTTTGTTATTTAACTTCACAAATACCAAAACTTGAAAATTTAAATTCTTTTCAAAAATACTTGACAAAATCCAAATGACTTGGACTGAATTTTTTTACTTAACAAAATGGAATTAACCAATTTTAATCGCATTCAACCGCCTCGCAATCGCTTAAAAATTCCACAAACTTTGATCGACGGCCTCAGACGAAAACCACAACAAAAACTTGAACAGGCACTAACTTCCATCTAGTATCTTGATATCAGCACTTCAAATCGAAGACTTAAAAGAGCGAAGCGACTTTGTTGTTCTTGTTCATGTTGTTGCTCTTGTTGATTTTAGTTGCAGTTCATGTGCTGATTATAGTCATTTTCGATTTAAGCCAGTCTTGGAGTGTCTCAAATTTATACAAAGTGTTGATAAATGTGCAGCTTATAATTTTTTATATTTTTTACTTTTTTAATACTTTTCAAATAGTTCGATTCGAGGCTGAGGGGCACCTTTAAAATGCAATATTGGCTTTTGTTGGTCCGCCTTAACGAAATTAGCGCACAAATTGTTGTTGTTCTTGTGAAATCCCTAAAACAACAAAACTTTTCGCACGTCGTACGTCGGTCGGACGGACGAACGGACGGTTGATCGGAGTAAGCGTACGTCTGACTTTTGCAGACTTGTGCCGCCATACACTGAGACATATTTACGTGTCAAATATTTGCCAATAATTATGTGAGAAATTGGTTTCGAGTCGGATTTTTGTTGGCTCTGTTCAAATGCGTGGCCAGAGTGTGTGCGGCCAACCCGAGTTACCCTCTTTCCGGTTTAAAGTTAACTTTTGCTGTGATTAAAGATTTTTATTTTAGGCAACGAAATCGATGTGCAAAAAATTTAATTTCATTGGATTTGAGTTAAAATTTCAAATTGATTTTTATAATTGTTTAATAATATTAAAATTGAAACTCATTAACTGAAGTTAGTGCAGAATAGTTACCAAGTCATATTCTAACTTGCGGGTCCTAGTGGAATCACAAAAAACCAGAGTCAATTCAAGTTTCAAAGGATTGTGGTCCAAAGTTACCACAAAATGGAATGTCTTTTAAAGATGCGGAGGGTATGTGAGCTTCATTTAGTCGAAAATAATATTCTTGCTACTTTTCTTTAATTTTGCTGAACAGAATTGAAATTAATTAACTGAAATAAATCGCAAACATTCGATTAAAATTTTTAATGTATACATGCAAAAATATAAACTGAATTGGTGCCCACGTCCATCCGCAATCCTACCCTACTCGAGTCCGTCGAAAAGCGAACTTTGAAGTCATCTCAAGTGAGGCGCTCACTTTGTAGTTAAGTGCGAATATTGATTTAGCAAATTAACAACAGCAGCTCCGGGTATTCTGGAGTACATTTGTACACTTGTACATATGTAAATATACGAATTTATTGATCTAAACTTCTTTGAGGCAGCGTGTTGCGCAACTGTTTTGTTGTATTTATTATGTCATGTTAATTTTGGTTTTGACACTTTTTGGATATTTTGCGCAATCTACTTGGCAAAGAGGGGAATTCTTATTTTTTTTTTTTTTTTTGGCTTATTTAAGTGTTCAACTAATTTATGTACGGACATTTTGCGATACAAGTTGCCAAATTTGTTGGCTCTGATGATGGCATAATTTTTGCACAATATTCTAAGTCCACAAAAGTGTTAGTGAAAGTAAAATGCTTAAAGAAATACTAACTAAAAAAAATCGAATTAGCACCTTTAAGACATTATTTAGCAGTCATTTGGTAATGTTTCGTATGGGTTTTGCCTATTTCATGGGTTAGGCACTTGCGCAATAAGGCTGATAAATGGCAATTGTCAGTGGGAATTTTCACGAAATCTCATCAGCATATTTCTATAACTGAATTCACATTCAAATCGTGTTTTAATGCAAATATGTTCTGGCCGACGAATCGAAACGGTTGTTCGATTCAATGGAAGGAATATCTTTAAGATACTCGTACACACAATGATGGATTGAAGCCGAGATTCTTCATTAGTTGCCTGAACACGAGTGCAAAACTTGTTGCGAATTATTTCAATTCAAGCAAATAACAACTTTTATACATAACTTAACGATGTGGACAAAATAAATTGCGACAAAATGATTAGAACAAAAATATGCAAAATCCCAAAACAAGTTTAAATTTGAAGATATTTTCGGCTTTCTATGAATACAATTTTTAAGATCTTAAACAATGCCTCTTAAATTTAATATATAAATAAAAAAAATACTGGTTTGAAGTTACTTAAAAAGAATTGCAGTTAAATAAAGTTCTAACAAAATAGCGAAAGTATCGCTTTTGGTCAGGCAACAATGCACAACTTATGTGCGAGTAGGTGGCACCATCTCGAAAATAACAATAAAAGATGTCACCAAAAATCAGTCAGCACACAAAAAATGACTGCCGAAAATGACGAGCTCTGATGTCAACCAAAATGACGACAGTTTAAAGTGCCAGTTAACCGATTTCGAAAGTACAAAACGTTCCATTACACCATGTTCCATGTGCGAGTACGTTGTTTAATTACACGTTTTGCCGCAATTTAAATGACGATGACGGAGCACTTAAGTGTTCACCACAGACTTCAGTTTGCAATTTGGCCGCGCCCACATTTTTCGGTTTATGATTGTTTTGGGGGAATTCTTAACGATTTGAATTTTGAGTGATTTTCGCAGCTGCTGTTGGAACTTTTTTTTAACAATATTTTGACATATGCTCGATGATTTGTCAAAGTTTTGTCGATAGAGAAACAATTTGTAAGTAGATTTATTTTTTCGTAATTATTTACTAAACTTAAATTGGTTGTCTTTAAGGTTTTTGTTTGTATTTGCATTACATATAAGAAAAGCGGCTCAGTCCATGTTGTGAATTCTTAAAATTTCAAAATTCAAATTTGAAATTAATGAAGTACTTTTGCGAAAATTTGATTTTGAAATAGAATAAAACTGCTACAAATAAGAAAAAATAAATTATAATTCACACATTTCGAGTCACTGCGTTCAATAAAAAATTTTATTATAGCGATGAATTAAAATTTATTCGATTTTATTCAATTACAGCTGAGCCTAATTAAATTTACTTACTTTTCAAAATAACAATCAATAACAAAAACACGTTTTTGAATTACCTAAAATGAACAATAACTAAAAATCCAAAAGGTTAAACTGTCTGCTCCATAAATACTCGAATATATATCCAAAGATAAAATTAATTAAAGATTTAATTAGGTCAACAAATTTGAATAAATTAAAAAACGGTTTTGTAAAAAAAAGAACCCAAAAGTTCACTTTGGATACTTAAGTCCACATTTTTTAGTATTTAACGTTAAATTAAAGCAAAGTTAATTTTTTAAGGAATGTTAAAAAGCTTCTTCAAAATGAATTCTTTAACTTCGACGCTTGAGACTTTTACGATTCTCAGTTCTGGCTGGAATAGTCATCCTCGTCATCTCGCAATGCCTAATTTAATCCGGTTTTGCAAATGTTTGTTTTTTTTCGCAATCACTCGCTAAAACGCCAAATCAAAATGATTTAATCACAACAAGAACATTCAGAAATGTAATAAAAATACAACAACAAAAATATAACCGAAGCAGACAAAGAGTGAAGCAATTTTAGAATTTCCATAAAAGTCGATCCAAAACAAAGAAACTTAACCTGGATCTATAAAAAAAATACAAACACAAACTTTATTCCAAATTCGTAGCAAATAATTTATTTGTTTAAAAGTTATTTACGATGTGGACAAGTCGACTCACTCAAACGGTTTTCGCGGATTTGAAGTGTGTTTAAAACGCGAAAATAATTTTTTAAATATGGCAACCTCTTTTTAAGTTGTCAACAATTACCACATTGAAATAAGCTCAATACTCGTAACAAGTTGAAAAATTATTCATTTATAAAAAAGAGAGCTACTTAACAATTCGAATATTTTGTTGCTATAAATTTTACAGAAAGTTCATTAAAAAAATTTACAAATATCTCACATGAAGTATTCTGATCGAACTATTTGATCGATTTAAAACGATTGCTTGATATCAAATTTTAAGCAAATAGCTTGCAAGCCTTTGATAGTTGCTTTTAAGAGCTTGATTTCAAATTTGGTTTATGGCAAAACAATTCGAGGTACATGCAGTAATTGACGGTTTTATTATTTTATTTTCAAAAAGAGTCCGAGTGAGAGCAACTCTCTTCCAATTCTAAAAATGAATTTTTCATTTGCTTTTGTTTATGTTTCCTTTGTTTTTTTTTTTAGCCTTTTTATTGTTTTGATTTCCTTGACAACGAATTATGAGAAGTGTTTCTAGCCTAAGCGCTGTAATTACTACAGGTACCTTAAATACTTGCGTCATGATTTGGCTCCACAAAGTTATCAAAGGCTTTCAGTTTTGTTTAATAGATTATAAAATAAAAATGTACTTTAATACTTAATAACCAACCTAAAATCCGCTTATTATTTTTCTTTATCATCACACAATTTTGTCGTTTCAACTTAACCCAAAGTGCAAACTCGTACTCGTACCTACGCTTATGTCCAATTGTGACAAGTGCGCCAGCTAATTGGCACGCCATGATGCTACCTCATTTCCACACTTTAGGCTTTACTTATAGTAAGTGTGAGCGTAGGCCAACAATTCGGAAACCATTCCAGCAGTAACGAGCAAACAACACACCGAGTGGGTATTTTGTTGTATTGTATTGAAACTTCAACCAGATGCGTTTAGAATATTTAATTATTTTAAATGTTAGCATAATTATCGGCAGCATCTGAACGTGTGCGGACTTTCAATGTTTGTGTCGCTACGAGTAGAACAGAGTCAGGTGAATTTCGCTGGCGGTTATTTTTTTGTGGATTTACCTCCAACTTGGAAATGTATTCTTACACAAAGTATATGAAATGTTTCTTGTCATTTTTTATGCATTCACAATTGTTGTAATATTATTTAATCTCTTTTTTTTATAAATAAATGCATTTTTCTGTCATTTCGTCACTGAAAAAAAAGATGACGCGCCGCGTTCCAAATAGGATTAATCGTATTGATTTGTTGTAGCTAAAATCAAACGTGTTCAGACTTTCGATACTTAGTTGGACATATTCATAAGGTTTTCAAATTGCAATCTGAGCATATTCTGAGTTAGCTTTTTACTTCCTTAAGCTGGGGAAGCGTGTCAGGCTTAGCAATTAATGCTCAATGAATTTTTAAAATCGTCTAACAATGTTTATGAGTAAAAAATACATATTCTGTTCTATTGTAGCGATAAGTCCAACAGTAAAATACATTCAAATAACAAACATAAACAATTTCGAAGAAATATATACCAAAATTATACAAATACAAGAATCGAAAAATAATCATAGCTATCAAATAAAAAAATTCAAATATGAACATTGTTAAAAAATCTTCTGACAGGAAAAATTTACCGAGAAATATCTTCGAAAAATGAAAAAAAAAAGTTCTTAGCCTTCACTTTATTTTTTAATGTATTTTTAAATGTCTCTGATATAAAATTATTAATTATTGTTTCTTTTATTTGCAGTTTATTTGTACAACATCGGACAAAAGTTCATTGGTGTCTCGCAACCCTTCGATGCCTCACGCAATCCACAATCCTCGTCGCTCTGTCGTGAGCATACGCGGCGCTATTTGGAATCGCTGCAGAATTTCGATCTGTGGGCCTTAAAAAGTAAGTCCATATTATTTTAATTTTATTTAAACTATTTCAAGCTGTAAAATATCAAGGTCAATTCCTGAAAATCAAACAAAAAAAGCACAATTTCGCACATTATCAGCTATTAACAATAGTTAGTTTCAATTTTTGGCAATATTATTTTTGGCTTTAAACAACTTTTAAACTCGCCTGCAAAGCCTGCAAAACCTGATCTATAAATTTAACAAAAATCTGTCCTTTTACCCAAACAAAAAAAAAAACGTATTCCAATTGAAATGAAAAAATTAGACAAAAAGTGGGACAGCTTATTGTGGCATAACCACTATTGGTTTTTAATAGCCAGCTGTAGCTAAGCTTTAGGCCAGGCAATATCTGACAGTCATCTTTTGACTTTTTAATTAAAGAGATTCTTTTACCAATTTTTTTATGTTGTTTTTTTTTTTGTTGTATATTTAATCTTTTTCAGTTAGTGACATTTGCCTGCTAAATTGTATTTAAAGAAAAAATATCAAGTTTTAATCACAAATACCAATACACGTAAACATTTATTTTTTTATATTATGTAGTTTAGATACTTTTTTAAACGAACAAATACATACATAGAAAAGTCAGTGACTTCAAAAGACTTCAAAAGTTGTTTTAAAATGAAAAAATCAAGAATCGTCGAAACAGTAAAACTGTCGAAACTTTAATGGCATTTGAATATGTATTATGTGTACGTATACATATACATATACATATACATAAATTAAAATTCGTTATTGTCTTTGTAATATTTTCGATGTGGTAACATTTTTTTAACAAATGGATTTTTGGAACTAAGCATGGTGTAATAATTACATATAGGGTGATAAAAGTAGAAAATTGTCCCTCTCCACCTCGATATTGTTTCTCTCTTTGAAAATTTAATTTTTGTATAGTTGCCATTGTTGCTATAAAATTATTAAGTAAATAAAAACAACAAAGAAGTTTTTGCCAGAAATAAAAAAAAAACAATCTTCAAAATAAGGCAGAAAGTTAAGGTAGAAATCGAGGTGAGTTCGCTCAATTTTGCGTTCTAATTTCAACTATCCTCACTTTATTGTTTAACCATGGTACTAAGGAAGCTTTAACAAAATGGATAAACTAAAGGATTATCAATAAAACTTCTTAACTTTATTAATTGCAAATATATGTATTAAACAATTGTATTTATTTGAAAAAGTTGTCTGGATATCGAAATTAGGTTTCAGTTAAAAGAGTAGCCGAGTACTGAGGTTTCAGAAAATACTGTCCTAGACCATTTCTTAACTTTAATACCCGGTCCATACCTTCCACATCGCTTTCATTATAAATTATAAAAAAAAAAACAACAATATTTTTGTTGGCAACTAGAAAGTAGTAGAAGTTGAAATTATTTTTTGATTTATTAAGTTTTGTTTATATAATTTAAAATTGGTTTCTATTTCAGTTTCGAATTTGGATTCTTACAATTATCTGAGTGCCCGACTTTTGATTTAAGTAATTGAAATTTTCGTATAGCTAAAATAATCCGAACTAAATTATTTTACACTCAAGGTTAAAATTCTTAGATCGATCTAATCGAAATCTGAAATATTTTGAAAATAACAAACTCACAAATCTGTTGTTGCCCAGTCGTTACTCAGTCGCATTTTATATTGAGATTCCACTCTAAAATCCACTCTAATTTATGCAATTTCAATTTATGTATTTATTATTTTATGTTTTCGTTCTAACTAGACATTAGGCAATCGATAAAGCATAATTAACAACAATTTGAAAATGTGTGCATTTAATTTTATTAATATAAATTAAAACAACAAAAAGTGTAACTGAACTGGGAAGGAAGGTCGGACTTAATCAATGTAAATGAATAATTAAAACTAACAGATTAGAAAAACGCATTTAAGTGGCAAACAACATAAACAAAGAAGAGCCAAAAATCGAAAAAGCAACAAAAAACAACAACAACAACAAATAGGCTTTCGTTGCACATGGCCAATGCGAATGCGCACATGCGGCAACTCACGGATTCGCAACGCGACGCCGCATTTAAAAACACATTTAAAGAAAAATTGTGAATTCTGCTCTGCAGTGGTCAAGCGGACGGACACGCGGACAGACAGACAGACGGCAGACAACGTTGTATACTTGACTTGCATGCGAAATGTACACACGGACAGACAGACAGACAGACAGACAGACAGACAACACGGTTGATGCAATAATTGTACGCTTAATTTGTTGTTGCAATTAGTTGCACTGCTGCAAAACAAAAACAAAAGAAAAAGAAATAAATAACGCTCTGAGGTTTGCTTTTGGTTAAAGTTCCAAATCGATTTGAATTAGCTTTTGACACTTCATGGCGATAATGACTTTGGCTCATGCAATTGTTGACCAAACAGTCAACTGGTTCGAAGGGTCACGTTTGTGTTTGTGTCGCATCGAGTCAACCTGAAGTTGAATCGTTTTGCAGCGAACATTTGTGCAGCGGTGTAGCTAGAAGAATTTTACAACTGGTGCAAATCGTTGTTGGAATAATTAATTTTTTGTTGTTATTATTTATAAGTTGTCGATTTTCAACTTAGCTGGCTGAGAAAATTGGTCATGGTCAACAGGCTTATAAAAAGGCTTTGATAAATGAGAGAAATAATTTTGAAAAATTTATTTTAAATTAAGTTTAGTTTTTTACAACTAATTGTTGTTGTAATTCAGGAATATAAAATTTCACTTTGGTTTTTTTAGCTAAATTTACTTACTCTTTATTTGATATACAAAATTTAAAATATATAATTAAGAATCTTTTACTTGTATATATTAAAAACGAAGAATACTTAACTTATATTTATCATCGTTAGGTCAGATGATTTAAGCTAACATTTCGCACACAATGTTCTGCAAGGCCTAGAACACTTTAAGATCAGTTTAAGTTTGTTCGAATATGCCTGATGCCAACTTGTTTTACTACACCTAGCTTCAGCTCTATTAAAGTAGTTCTACCACGACCATTTTTCATTTCTGAAGCATTAATTATTGAAGCCAATTAAGATTTATTTAAAGTTGACATGATAATCGCGCGACTCATTTAACGACCATGCCTTTTCTTGCAGTTCAACAATTTATACAACACGTTTTCAAAATTGAAATGATTTCATCACAAATATATTTCAATATGAAAGCTTTTATTACATTAAAATTTTCAATCGTCGCATCAAGTTTAAACAACAACTGCTGGCGGTTCTTTTCAGTATAATCAAAGATCAACACTTAATTTGTAATCTGAACTTAACCTTAAAATGCACATGAAAAGCTTGAAATATAAGTAAAATTAAAACCGAAACCGAAACCAGAATCTCAAGTCGCAGGTCTTAAGTCTCTAAATTGAATCTTGATAATGTACACGTCGAACAGTTTAAAATTACGAACGTTGCTAGCCAGCTAACATGTGGCCAAATTGAAGGCCAGCATGCGAACTTTACCTACATTTTTGCCGACTGCATTTGAAAACCACAAAAACAACACCAACAACAACGACAAAAACACGAAGAGATCTAGCAGTGCAACATGCAACATTAAACGCTGCTGCCACTCAAAAAACATTCAAAGCCGCGACCCCACTCATTCAACTCATAAGAACAAAATGCATAGAAAATTGGTCAAAGCAAAGTCCAAATGCTGCATACACGAATACATTCTCTAACACATACACATGCACGTATACAATCGCATTTTGGATTGTGTGTCGATTTAAGAATTTTTTGCTTGTGGCACTTTTGCTTTTAGTTTTTCTTAGCTCTTAGAATTACAGCCGAATTGTGCTCTGACGCCGATGTTCTTGGTTTTTTTTTTTTTTGTTTGCGTTGTTTATACTTTTCTATTAAACAATTTTGTTGTTTGTTTCTTTTTGAACGTTTGTTTTCATTGTTGACGAATTTTGTTGATGACTTTAATGAAAACACGTTTTGCGTATCTTACACGAGTCGGTGAAAATCACTATCAAGGCTAAGCGCTGCGAGATCTTCAAATTTTTAGCCATTTCAAAGTGTTTGGCTATTGCGCTTTTGTTTTTTTTTTTTGGTATTGTCTTTTTGTTTGTTTTGTTTTTCTTCTGAAGGTTCTGCCGTTGCCAGGTTCAAGATTAACGTACAATCGCAATTGCAATTGTCAATTGAATCGAGTCTAAAGTTTTTGATAAGCTGGTAAAGTTCTAAAGTTTAAAGCGAATTACTTTTTTGCATAATAACAAGTTAACTAATAACAGCATAAACTAACCATTCTAGATTTGTACTAAGACATTTTAATTAGAACTTTATGGAATTTGTTGTACCGGTAACCGGCAAATTGGCTTATTTTATAACTTGAATTGCCGTGACTATTTTGAAATAATTTATACGTAATAATCAATTGGCACCTTACGGACATTTTAACACTAACATTGTTTATTGTTTGTTTTCCATTTCAGTGCACGATTCAACGGGAAGACTTACCTCCGGTATTCTCAATGGCAACATCAATCAGCCTGGCGATTTTGATCAGTGTTTGGGCGTTAAATTCCAAACACATGGCAATGACGCCGACGATGACGTCGAAGTTAAGGGACAATACTGCTTGGCCTATGCGCAACCAGTGCTGCCACATAAATCCAAACGATTGCAGACATTTTTCAAGTTATTACAATCGCATGGACCGTTCAGAAGTGAATTCAATGATGTAAGTGACAAAAAGAACACAGGAACTTAATTACGAACTAATGAGATCCTTAATTTAAAAAAGGTGTAACAAATCGAAGTGTGTGCCAAGTCCAGACCACTTGGCGCCAAACAAGCGTTCTTAATTGAGAAACTATCGTCACATATGCGCAATGACTGAGCAAATAAAGAATTACAAAAACAACGCAATTTTAGTGTATTTTGCAAACAAATGATATTGTTTTTTTGTTTTTTTTTTGTTGTATTAATTTTTTGCTACGAATGCAATTGTAAAACTGAGTGCTTACGGATCATTAAGCGTTGAGCGCACAATAACACGCTTTATAAAGTGTTAATAAATGTTGGCAACAACAGCCGTTAAACCGAGTTGTAAATACCCGCTATAACAATAAAGCCAATTACTTATTGTGTTATCGTGTTGGCCATATATTGTATTACGAATTAATTGAACATTTGAATAAACGCTTATGGGAGGCAATAAGCTTGATTACTACCTTTTGCTATTGTCACTACGAACGAAAACTATGAATGAAATGTCGTTTGAGTTAAGAAGTGATTAGGCGATCAGATAAAAGAAAAACAAAAGACTGCAGCAGCGAACGTGAACTTTTCGTGAGAGAATTTGATTTACAATAGGATCTGGAAAACAATTTTAATTATCTTATTATTTATTAGCTTTTTAACACTCTCAGGAACCTTAGTGTCGAAAAGACAATTCCAAATGATTTTTGCAAATAAAATACTTAACACGCCATCTTTCTTGTTATGAATCATTAGGAAACAACACAAGGAAAACATTTGAAAAATTCACCTCTTCCAAAAGAGTTCATTAATCCATATCATGGTGTAATAAATATAAGTTGATAAAAGTAGAAAATTTTCCCTCTCCACCTCGATATTGTTTCTGTTTTTTTTTTAATTAAATTGTTGTGTAGTTGTCATGGTTGCTACAAAAATTTTAAGTAAATAAAAACAACAACGTAGTTTATTGTTAGATATTGGAAAAAAACAAACTTCAAAGTAAGACAGAAATCGAGGTGAGTTCGCTCAATTTTGCGTTCTCATTTCTACATTCCTAATATCCATATAAAATATTAACTGTGCTACAAATGTCAAAACTTCAAAATTTGTCTTATTCTATAGAATTAGAATATATTAAAACTGAGATTATGTTAATTTTGTGTTTATGTGTTTTATTATTACCTTTCATAAATTTATTTGTATACTTATATACATAGAACAAAACTGAAGTTAAACCGATTACTGCGTAATACAATACTTTTAAAATTCCTTTATTATATAATAAATAAGATATTTATTTAAAAATTAGATATGTAATTAAAATACGATTTAAAATATAACAGCGAGAAGCCACAACATGCACGGAAAATGCTTCTTTTTGAATTCCATACTAACAAATTAAGCCAAACATCTTCGAATCGCATGCTCAACCACTTGAGCTTTGAACTTGGACTTGGTTTTTTAATTCAGTATGAAATTTTTGCATTTTGTTTCGCTTTATAAAACTCTGAACGCATTTATTTATTATTTTTTTTTTTTTTTTGGCAGACATATGTTAATTTTTAGTTTTTGACGTTTTTTTACTCAAATTAATTCGTAGTTTAGCATATATACTATATATAATTATAGGCTAACAGAAATGACGACTAGTCTCAGAGGTCATTGAACTCTTTTCTACTAATGATTCATGTATTGAAAATATATTAAATATCTTTTTAAAATAGTTTTGTCCGCTTGATTGTCTTCTTAATTATTTTTTTACTTTTCTAACGCATTTTTCCTTTCTTAGCCTGGTCATCGTGTGCCGCGTTATTCCCTAATTAACTGGGGCATTTGTGTGCCGTCGTCCTGCACCTACCAGGATGTTGAGTACAGCGTCAAGGAGTACTTAAACAATATGACCGCATATACGGGCATATCGTTTCAAGTACGCGTCGAACCGAAAATGTGTCAAGTAAAGGGCTCGGAACCATGGGACCGCAACACAACTTTGGCTGTGTGAGTTTCGTTTTATCAAAAACAAATCAGATTTCGAATACATTTTACTTAAATTTCTATTCACTTATTTGCAGGCGTTTCTTTTTGCTCATTGTTTCCATTGCGATTCTATCGACAATCTACGAACGCAGCACGCGAAGACAAAATCGAAGTTGGTTATTATTATTATATTCCTTTTCACCTAAATCTTTATCGACTTCATTTAACAAATAATTACAGATGCTTGGCTCACCGCTTTTTCGTTGGATAAAAATCTACGCTGGCTCTTCAGCACTCGCTCTGGTCCCGATGACATTGAAGCGGTGCATGGCATTCGATTCCTGAACGCAGTTATGCTGCTCTTTGCACACAAATCGATGGCTATGTTCTTTAATCCGTACAATAACCGAACTGAAATGTCGGAGGTGGGTTGACTTATTAAGTTTTTTAATAATGTTGAATAATTTGTACTAATTTTATTTTTTCGAATATCTAAACAGAGTTTGGGACGTTCTTGGACTGTGATTGGACGCGCCGCTTCACTCTATACGGATCCGTTTTTGCTATTCAGTGGTATGTTGACTGCTTACTCGCTCTTCGGTCGTTTGTTAAAAAATCAACCGATTCGCCTAAAGAACGAATATATAAGTCGTCTAATGCGGTAAGAAAATCAAGTTTTTCGCTTAAATCTTTCGTTTTATCCGACTTTTTTGTATGGAAATATTTTTTTAATTTTTTAGTATTGTTCCACCCCTCGCCGCGTTGATACTGTTCTGCACGTACGTGTTGCCGATGTGGGGCTCGGGACCGCAATGGAATCTGGTGGTGGGTCATCACGCGGACATCTGTAAGAAGAACTGGTGGCGCAATTTGCTTTTTATACACAATTACTTTGGTTTCAGTGAAATGGTGAGCTTAATACAATTATTCGAGTATTTTGAATTGTTGGAATATTAAATCGCTTTCGTTTTTCAGTGCCTCACACACACCCATCACTTGGGCATCGATACGGAGCTGTTTGCCGTGGCGCCGATTATGATACTCGGGCTGTGGAAGTGGCCGCGTAAGGGTCTACTGACGCTGCTGCTTTTGGGCGCAATTGGCACTGGCGCGCGCTACTACACAACGATCGTGAATCAGCTGTCCAATTATATATACTTTGGCACAAAGTGAGTTATGTTTAATTTGAAATGTTAAAAAATTTATAATTTTAATCTATTTGCCTAAATTTTGGAATTATTAATAATTTAATTTCTAATATAATTTTGTGTAGCATCCAACGTCTCTTCCGCACTGCCGACTACATGTACTCCTTCCCACCACACCGCTCCACCGTCTACATTATGGGTATTCTGCTCGGCTATGGTCTGCGCAAGTTCCGCGGCATTCGTCTCTCCAAGCTGCAACTGCGTGTGGGTTGGCTTGTAGCCACAGTTTGTGTGCTACTCTCGGTGTTAGGACCCGCGCCTATGGGTCACATTGACTACAAGTACAATTCAACGCATGCCGCCATTTATGCGGCCTTTGCTCCGATCGGTTGGTGCATTTTCTTTGCATGGATCGTTTTTGTCTCGCACAATGGCTACAAAAGTAAGTTCAAAATATTGAAAATATTAAACAAAATATTAACCAAATGTATTCTCACTATTGCAGATAGATTTACCAGAATCCTGTCCTGGCGTGGCTTCCAGATTTCGACCAAACTCTCGTATGCCATCTACCTGACGCAGTTCCCCGTCTTCTTCTACAACGTGGGCCGTCGGCGCCATATACAACACTACTACAACTTTGTCTCGACAATAGTGAGTAACTCTACTTGATTATAAGTCGAATACGCAAACTCTTTAAATAAATCTCATCAGGATCCAGGTTCTCTATAGAGAATTTATTTGTATTAACAATTCTCGCACGAGTTTATAAACCGAACTCTAAGTACCAAATCTTCTGAGCTATGATATTAAAAGACCAAACTTAAAATTGAACTTCTCAAATTGTTAAAAATAAAATAACATAGTTTTAGGAGAAATATATTCCAAGAGAATTAATTACTCGTATAACCCTAAAACTATGTGAAATAAATCAGTCCGAAAAATAAGTTGAAAAAAAGAAACACCATGAGAAATAACTAAAAATCTCGGAGCAATAGTTTTGGGTGTCTCACGCCGCAATATTTTTTCACATTTATATTAAATTTACATTATATTAAATATTTTTCAACATTTTTTATAATTGCAGCTTGACACCAACGAATTCATTTGCATATTCCTGGCCTCGGTGGCGCTGACAATTTTCTTCGATGCGCCATTTCAAAATATCAAAAAATTGATATTTAAACGTGCGCCCGTAGCAGCAGCAACAACGCCGCCAGCGTCGCAAGCAGCAAAGGATGCTGTCACAGAGACAGCTTCGCAAAGCTGCGCTCCGCAAGAATTAGCGAAAGAGCCGAACCAAACGTCTTCGACCGCGAATGGTGCAGCAACGCATGCGCACGCCGATTAGACTTCAACAAATTCGCATAGTTCTAGTTTAGCTTAAGCCTGTATAAAAACAAAAACCATTGTAAAAACGTTTAGCATCTAAGTCACTATTTAATTTACTTTTAGTGCGAGTTTAGCTTTTAAGTTTGTGATGTTAACTTTCATTTACGCTCAACGAGTTCTCCCACTCTGCTCTATGCTTCTTTCTAATCGAATAATCTTTTAATTTATGTAAATTACTTTTCCCTGCATTTCTTGTTTTGTTAAGTCGCTTTAATGCTTCTTTTTGTGAGTAATATAATCGAGAGTCTGCTTATATCTTTCAATTTTGTGCAGGAATCTACGAAATCAAAAATGAAAACTAATTTTAACAGCTTCGTTCAAAGATAAAGGAATTTACAATAATTGTACATTTTAATGTTAAATAGTTGCAATAAGTGAAATACAAATAAATACCATTAAAACATAATTAAAAACAGAAATTCTTCATTTCAAAAGTTCATAGTTTTTCGGTTTTTATAAAAACTGATTTTATTAATTTTTTTCCGTTTTCCAAAGATTTTTTTTATATTATTTTGTTACAAAAAAACAAATTGAAATACGACGCCCGCATAAAACCGTTCATTAGCATTTAATTACTGTGTCTACTTGGTTTGAGGGGTCTTCTTGGGCTTGGCTTGGGTACCCTCACGGAAACCGTTGCGGAAGCGCCTGCGCACAACCTTCAGGTAAGCCATGCGGCCAGTGCCAGTGGTCTTCCTCCTCTTGGCCTTGACGGACCAGTTGTCTGAAAAAAGTATATAAAAAAATACGTTTGTTAATACTTTGATTGCAAACAATTGAAAGATAAAATTAAAAGTTATGAGGAAATTGTTTGAATATGCCATGTGGCGTTTGCTTGGAATAATAACTAGCGCCAGTAAATATTTTATATTAAGTCGTCTTAGTTAAAAGACGACAATTGTTTTATCTGCGTGCTTGGGTCGCAAGGCTATAGCAAAATAAGCCGAGAACCTCAAAACACAGAATAGCCAAATGAACTGCATACATACAATATTTACAATTACGATACAATATGGATGTTATTTATTTATGTTGTTAAATGAAAAAAAAAACTGTTTCCAAAGACATATTTAAGTACTGTTTTTAAATAATAAAAACATTTGGTCGCTCTTTTAACATTTAAAGCCAAATTAATGGTAATTTCAAATATACAAATTTACATTTATTTTCAATTATTTCTCGCTTTAACTCTGTTTTAACCTTGAAAGTTATCAACTATATTTTTTTTTCGCTTTTGCTAAAAGAAATTTAATGATTGAACATTTTGCTATGAACAATTTTTAAGCTCAAACTTCAAACATATCCAGGTTGAATTTAAAACTACGGACGATAGAATAATGCTCAAACATCATATTCTTCGTAGCATAAACAGATATACAAATTGTTTATTAAAACAGTGGCATCATATATTTCTTTGTAAACTCAAATATCATAACGCTCGTAACAGCGTTCCAAAAAATGATGGTTCAATCTTGTAAATGTTAAAAAGGTAATTTATCAAATTGATTCAGTCCGCCGGAGAAATTGTTAACATTTAAAACTTATTTTTATATATTAAAAACAGACTTTAATGTATCTTTTT
Organism: Suillia variegata; assembly: GCA_949127995.1. Taxonomy (NCBI): domain Eukaryota; kingdom Metazoa; phylum Arthropoda; class Insecta; order Diptera; family Heleomyzidae; genus Suillia; species Suillia variegata. The sequence continues at coordinate 24,356,651 of OX421846.1, read as the reverse complement.
ATTGTTCTTAACCGATTTATTATCAAACGAACTTATTCGATGTGTCAAACAAAGTTTTATTGAATGTATTTTATTCACGTTATATATTTATTTCACTTCAATTCAAGTTCTATTGATATCTGGTCAATTTACCCAAAATGGTAAGTTTAATTTGTCTAAATTAAAAAAAAAACCTCGAATAAATTCTTAACTTGTGCACAATTTTGATTTTAAAAAGTATTAGTAAGATTATTGTTATACTACTATGCAGCAATTGGTTTTTAATTAAATTTCTAATTTTTAACCCAAGCTAAACTTGTCAACAGGAAAAATAAAAGATAACTTACAGGAACGCAACTTGGCGGCGGGATAGCCGCACTGGGCGCAAGTGGACTTCTGGATGTGGTAGGAGGAACGTCCACAACGACGGCACAGTGTGTGCGTCTTATTGTGGCGTTTACCAAAGCTCGATGTACCTTTCGTCTGTGAAAATATAAAATAACATTTATTAATAACCAATTTGACGGAAATTCAATAAAACAACAAAAACACAATTAAATTTTCGAAACCAACACAAGCAGAAAGAAAAAAAAGACACTCGCGTATTGCTCTCGAATTAAACAAGACACCAATAGGCAAATCGTCCAGAGGAGTTTTCACTTCACTTTTTTACATTTTCTGACACAAATTTACAGAAAACTTTCACATCGACACGAAATATCAAAAGTTTGCCTCATTTTGTAGGCATTTTTTTGGTTTTTCAACTTGTGATGGCTTGGAAATTCATTGATATCAAAAATCTAAAAAATTGCTGCCTACCATCTTGGCGAACGACCGGAAAAGAAAGAGACAAGCAACTGAAAAGTGTTGTCAATTCGTGACAATTGGATTTTGACGTTTCCTTAACACATTTCGTATCACAACCAACTTCACGTCAAAAAAATGGCTTAGTACACTAAACAAAAAAGTTATTTTGATTGGCCAAAAAATTCTTCAAATGAAGTAACTTCAAACGGAAAAAAAAGTTAATACAAAAATTTAACATATGATTGAATAAAATATTTTTTTATCATGAAGTTGTAATATTGATAACACATTTTGATTATATTTAAATACCTTAGCAGAACAAGTCTGAAATTTTGAGTTGAAGTCTAAATTTCACGTAGCAAAATGACTTTAATCCGATACTATTAAGATTTTTGAGATATTAATCTTTTAGTCAAAACTTTTTATTTTTCGCTGAGTGTAGTAAGTTGATTTAATAAAAAAAAATTATTGTATCTCCTTGACGCTTAATATTGAACACTTAAGTTCGACTTGTTTTTTGGAGTGTATACGAACAATTCTACGAATCTCAATTTAAAATAAGATCAGTGATGACGCAGTTTGCTGGTTGCTGACTCAAAAATAAATTTTATTTACGAATTGACCAACAAATTGCGTCAGTAACGTTTCTTTCTTTACACTTTCATTCTTGAAAAAAATAAAATATAATTCGGAATTTTTCCCCGTTACTTTCAAAATCCAAAATATTTTATTTTGCATTCGGCCATAAAAAATAAACAAGAAACACAAAGAAAATGTTGAAACGAATGGGAATCGAAAACGAGATGATTCAGTGTCCGTATAACATTTCGCATCAAATAATTCGTCACCGCTTTCAGGTACATCTGGTCAAGTGTCGCAAATCCTATCCGAATGCAAAAGTCGTCACATGCCCTTTCAACATTACGCACCGCATAAACAAGCAGGAGCTAGAGGTAATTATCCTAAGACTAAAACACTGGAGTACACTGACGGGAGAAAAACTTTTTCGCTCTTTTCAAGTGGCACGTCACAACCTGCACAGACCGGCAATCCTTTGAGGTTTTCCGACATCGCGACGCACCAGTGCAGGGGCTCTCCTCGACGGTGGACAAATCATTTTGTGGTAATCGCTCATCTATGAGCACAGAGTCGTGCATTATTGAAACTTTGGAGAATTGGGACGCTGAGGCGGATGTGCCTGCCTATAATCCGTCCGAGTACGTTGAACGTACGCCAGTTCTGCGCATGCCAGTCGGAATGCAACCGGCTCAGCGCAGCGCTTTTCGTGAGGCCGAGCGCAAGCGACTGTCGGAGATGAAATAGAAGAAGAAGCAACAATCAGGAAATATTTAATATCGAATATTAAATTTTCTTTTGACAGGAAGTAGTTCCATATTATTTGTATATGCTAACCTGAATTATAAGCGGTTTAAGTTTTATTTTCATTTCATTAAATTTTTAAGGTTTATTTTTCTTTTAAATACTAAAATCTCTTTAGTACATTTAACATTAAAAACACATTTTGTTAAACTCGAATTTAAAGTGTAAAATAAAATAAAAATGATTATAAATCTACGATCGAAATGTTATTATTAAAATCGTACTGATAAGAGATAAAGTAACAAGTTTAAACATAGCAAAGTTTCAAATAAAATAAAAGCAGATATTTTCTTTATAGTTCCTAAAAACCGAAAAAATCTACGATAAGTTTTCCAATCGAACAACCCAAGATCGGCTTCCTCAGTCTTTTTCCGATCGAGAGAGTTCTACTTATTCTAACACATATTCGCAAAAATTATACCTCCTTTTTTCCTCCTTCCTGGTGGTCAATAAAATAGATTAAACTGTTTGTAATGAATGGGAGGGGTGTAGTTAACCTTCGCATAGCTCAGATCAATATCTCTTATGAGCGGTACATTCTAACACGTGGCGAAAGTAAAATGACAAATGTAACGTTATTATAAAATTAAGAATACTTTCTTGTTATTTGCTGCATGACGCAGTTCCGCATACAAAATCAACATTGCTAAAGTGCTTACCACACGGTACGACTGTAAAAATACTGCGACTGCGGTTCGGAACAAATGATACGGTCCAATAATCGAGCCTTACATTCAGAAATTCTTTAGATTTAAAGAATTTCCGAGTATAAAGTTATCATAAATTGTTTGATTTCAGATTTTCAATTGTGTTAAGTTTCTTAAAATCGATTAGAAAAATGTACTCAAATCATTCCAAGAAAAAGTCATTTATCTCTGTGTGGCTTGGCTTAATAACTTTTATTCAAAATACAATTATGAATTTAATAATTTTGAGTTCTTTCGAATTCATGCTCTCCATTTTATATATAATTTTATATTTAAAATTTAATTGGTACTTATGAGCGTTATGACAGCAAACGCTTCATTAGTTCGTATATCCTTCTTATGTCTTACTTTATTAAGGAATTATGTAGTTAACAAATATTAAACATGCTGATAATTATTAAAAAAAGTCGTTTATATTTTTATGCATAACGTAAATAACTAAAAATATTTAAATTACTTTAATACAAAAGAAAAAACCTTGATAAATGTTGCCCTGACGTTAAAACATAAACTAAGAAATATAGAAAACCATTCGTTTCGTTTGAGAGACATTTGAAAGTGGACTCGAGTTACGCGTCAATTTTATTTTTTAATTTTTTGAATTAAGTTTTGTAGTGTTGTTGTAACTGTCATATATGATCTGTAAATTTAGATTTTAGATTTATATTAATTGCTTTTTTAATTTGAATAGGAAAGTTTCTTTAAAATGCAAGTACAACATAATGAAAATTCTCGACTTTTTAATAAAAAAAACTATTTTAAACTAAATTCTAACTTTAAAATAGATTCGTTTTACACAACAACAACAGTACACTACTAAAAAAAGATAAGTAAAAAAGAACTGAAAATATTGTATAAGGTGAAATAACTAATAATTACAATATTCTAAATGATTGAATATTGATTGTAGCATTTTTTTCCTATTATTTTTTTTTAATAATTACCAAATGCTTGAAATTGTTTAATAATAATGTTAATTGGCTTCTCAGTTAATATTTTGTAATTAATTAAAGAACAAACATTTCGACAAGTTAAAAAGCATAATAATTCTAATAATTAAATTTTATAAATTAAAACGAGTACAAAAATAAAATATAAAAAAAAAACATGCGCTTACAAATTAGACATTTAGCTTAAGACAATGATGTGGGTGTATGTGTTCATGTTTCCGAGCATGTTCAACAAATGGTAAAACATATTTAAAACTTACAAAAGCTGTGAAAAACTAGAAAGAAAAAGTGATGAACACCGCTTAAATTCTAATACAAATCCTTTTTTGCTTCTCAATAACGTTCATAGGGATGGCCACGATGAGCGCCACGTCCAGATGGATAAACGCGGCCACCCGGTGGCAACGCATAATAGGCACGCCCATAATCTACACTATACCGATCGTACGAATTATAGCGTTGACTATGGCTGTCGCTGCTTCTACGCGTCGGTGAATCGCCATGGTTGGAAGAGTTTGTTGATGTAGAGGCGGAAGCACTTACGCCGCCGTTGTAGTAAGGATCATCATCTAAGTCGTAAGGCTCCTCGGGCGACTTACGTCCGCTGCGTATAGACGTAGATGTAATCTGTGGCGGCGGTGGAGGTATGGGTGAGGCAGCGCGATTACGTTCACGTGGCGGTGGCGACATACGACGCCGCGAATATTTTTCCGGTTCGCGCCACATAGGAGAACGATTACGGTAGTAGTCGCGTGTACCACCACGTGATAGCGGTGATCGTGAACGTTTGCGATAGGAAGAGCTACTGCTTGGTGAGGAACGACGTGTTGGAGACGGCGATGGCGACAATTTACAAAGTTTTCGCCGTCCATTATCGTCGTCGCGTTCATCATCCGACCAAGGTTCCTCCTTTTTGACACTCAATAGTGGTAAGAGTTTCTTTTGCTCCTTCTTTTCTCTAGACTCTTCGTCGCTGTCATGTTCACCCAACCGTTTACGCTCCTGTTTAATAAACGCTTTACGCATCGCCGGCTGATGACCTTCGGGCCTTCGAAGCACATTTGCGGTAGCGATATATTTTTTTGGATCGTAATCCTCTACTTCGGTGTCGTCCCAGTTCTCTTCGCATTCGACTGGTTCGTGTTTGATACGTTCTTCTTCTTTCGGTTCGACGGCATCGTATTTGTATTGCGTGATGAGTTTGCGATCGGGACAACTGGTTACGTGGTGCTGCGAGATTGCGAACGAATTCAAATGAAACAAATCAGAACAAGAGTGAAGGTGTTGAAATCAGAAAAGGCATTCAAAAGAGCATTATAACTTTAAAAAATCTTTAAATAAAATACACACCACAAATTCAGGTTCTGGCACAAGATGTGTCTGATTAAATGGACACTTTTGCAGCTCCACATCGGGGTAGTTGAGTCGACACTTCAGCAAATGCGGCTGCAGTCGCTTGCGCAACATTCGATGTGCCTTATTGTAAGGACACTCAATCATGTCCATTTCCGTTTGAGCGGAGAGCATTTTCACTTATTTTTTTCTTTTTTTTGTTTTAGACTATTACTTTTATTTTTTTCTATTTATTGGGATTTTGCTGAGTTGTTGGTACTCTGTCTCCTTACAAAAAAATAGAAGGAATTCCAAAAATCTTACAACTTTAGTCTCATCACACGTTTAGCAGCGTTTTCGACATCAGCTGTTCTTATTTTTTTTTTTTGCCAGTTTTCGGCGAATTCGATTGAGTGCGAATCAGGGCTACAAAAATGCAAGTCTTTAAAGAAAATTTTAATACGCAATGAAAGCAACTTAATGTTACTATTCTAATTTGTTCGTGGTCAATCCAAAAAAAAAAATTGTGTTTTTTAATCCAGTGTGGTCAGTTTGTTTATTTCAGATGAAAAAAATAATAAAGACAGAAAGTCTGATGAAAAAATGCGAAAAATACCTGGAATCACATTGACTTTGAAAACTAATCTACTCCGAAAATATATATATATAATTCTGATTACATATTAAAAAATATTTTTTTATATATTCATTTCTATAGCAAGTTAGTATTTTTTAGTTAATACTATTTCAAAGTTGTTTAATACACTTGAACTGAACTCGTGCTCAAAACTCATTTCCGCGAGCGTCTAATTTACGTCGTCCCAGTCCTCGTCGCATTCTATGGGCTTATGCTTGAAGTCCGTCTCCACGGCTTCCGTAGCGTTGTACTTGTAAAGAACGACCAGCTTCTGGTCCGGACACTTTGCAACGTGATGCTGCGAGATTAAAAATAACCCTGTTAAGTTTGTGAATCTAATAACACGATGCTTTATGGAATTACCATATATTCTGGCTCCGGCACGAGATGCGTTTGATTGAACGGACACTTGCGCAGCTCTACGTTGGGATAACTGAGGCGACATTTGAGCAAATGCTGCTGCAGCCGCTTGCGCAGCATCCGATGGGAGCTATTATATGGACAACCAATTACCTCCTCTTCATCGCGTTCTGAGAATGAGCTCATTTTGTTTAGATTTCAATAATTTGATTCGTAAAAAGAAAGAGAAAAAAGCAAGCACAAACGCGCCTGAAAGCTGCAAGCTAAAAAAAATCGGCAGTTATAATTTTCAGCTCTGTTTATTTAAAAATCGTGCGGCGAGAAGTACAGTGGGAAAAATTTAATCTAATTACACTTCAATTAAAAAAAAACTTGAGTTTCAAAATTTTAGTAAAGTTAACAAGTTTTCAATCATGTTTTTTAATTGTTTTAGTTCAGTATAAATTCGATTATGATATGTTATACATTTCTTTCATTTGTTAATTCGATCACATAGAAAATAATTTGATTTAGAAAAATCTACTTAAAAAATTGTTTATCTTTCAAAATTTCAATTTTGAACAATTAGTTTTATACATATATAAATTATATTTTATATTCAAAAAATAAATTAATTTTATCTGTGGAGATAAATTAATTTGCTTTGGACCTGAGATATTCTTTAAGTAATTGTTCAAATCATTTTTATAGTGAGAAGTAAATAAATTTCTGTCTTTAAGTTTATTTTTTTTTTTTTTGGTAAAAATTTTACTCATAAGCGTTAATGAATTTTTTATGAACGGATGCAAATGCATCTTAAAATTTTAAAAATTAAATTTTTGCCTAGCAAATCAACTTTTATTCGTATAATTTTTTTTATAATAAACGTTACAATTTGTATTTTATTAAATACGCGCGTATGATTCGATTTTATAATTTAAATATATGTCGTACAGTTTGAAGTCAATACAAATAAAATTCTTCTCTGAGAGCAAAAATTGTATTTGTATTGACTTAGATTTAATACAAATATATTTGTTTTGGTTTAATAATTCATTTGAAGTTCAAATATTTTTTTGTTACATTTTTGAATTTTTTCTTTGAACTTCAAGTAATTTTATAAAGTGCTTAATTTAATTTAATTTGATTGATTTGTTTGCACTAGCAATGAATTTAATAAAGTGTATAATTTTGCGTGATTACTATAAAAATATTTCTTTTAGAAAGTTTGTATAAATTGTTACAATGTTTAAAATTCTTTAATGACAAATTTTTATATAAACGAAAAAATTAAAATCTATAATTTTTAAATAAATTGTGAAGTTTGATGCAAATTGCAAAGATTCGATACAAATAAATTTTATGTTATAAAGTTGTTTTTTTTTTTTGTTCTTTTAATAAAACTTACATTAGTCTAACAAAGTGTATAAATTTGCTTGACTGGCGAAAACATTAATCTTAAACATACTAACAAATTCTAAATAAACTTTAGAATGTTTACATTTTTGTGGGACACGTTATTATATAAACAAATACATAAATGGAACATATTGACTTATATTCAATACAAATAAATTTTAAAATTTTAAGTAAACATTTTTCTCACTAAAAGTGATTTTTTTGATTGAGCTTAAATTAATTGTACAAAGTGTGTGAATTTTCTTGATTGCAATAAACATTAACAAATACATTTAAACTTTAAAATTTTTAAAATATGTTCCATTGTGAAAATACCAAGTATTGACTTTTATGCAATACAAATAAATTTTAAATTTTGAAGTGAACATTATCCTCATTAAAAGTGATTTGTTTGATTGCACATGATAAACATTAATTTACAACATAATAATAGAACTGATTTTAAACATGTCAATAACATTTAAAATTAAACAATAAATTTGATCTACAAAACACAATACATATACGAAATTCGTAACATTTTAACCGTATACACGGAGAAATTTTTATCGTTGGGTGGTTTGGTCAACCTTGCATCTTTTGTATTTGTAATGGATTCTCATATTTTCACTGAGCTTGCAATGTAATTATGGAATCCAAAATATAGAAAACATTACAGGTTGAAAAAGGGCCCAAACGATGGTTTACATATATGATTATAATTATTGATGGGGTTTTAAATGAGATCGGTTGTTTTTGAATTGTCGTATAAATTTTAACTATTTGATTTTGTTTACTTCTTTGCGAGTATAAATTAACTTATTGAATTATGAATACATAAATTATATGTAACTTTAAAAATATTTTTGATTTTTCTTACTTTGTAAGATTACTTTAAATGATAAGTGGACTGAGTCCTGTTATCATACAACCGATGCTCATCCTTAATCCCCATTATTTCTTTTCGCATTTTCTAAGTTCTTTATACGTATGTGCTCAGATGCGCGAAACCGTTTCTTCTCGGATGGTGTACGGCCTTTCATAGAACGCAATACTGGCGCCTGTGACGTATAAACTTGTGGATTATAGGTTGGCACATCCGGCTCATCATCCCAATTCTCAGAAGTTACGATTTGGGGCAACACTTGTGGTGGTACTGTTGTGGCACGCGTGGTAGGTTCATCGCGGTAAATGTAATTATCAAAGGAAGAGCGATTTGGGCAACTTTTGACATGAATCTAATAAATTACAAACAAAAAAATATTTATATTAATAATGATGAGATACACCAAAGAGTTGCTTTCACTTTAACTCACATTTAATTCGGGTTTATTGAGAACATGAGTCACATTGAAGGGACATATAACTTTGGGTACATTCATGTGATTGCGTCTGCAGCGGCCAAGGTGGACCTGCATTTTCGATATCAGAATAAGATGCGACGGATCGTAGGGGCATGTCAAGCGTTCGGACTTATCACAAGGGCTTTGCATTTTTCGACGTGCAAATTTACCAAATTTAGTTTAACAAAAGTACCACCACAAAAAAACTTTTTCTAAAGTTAATCTTTCCTTTATTATGCAATTTACTTTTAAATATTAATTACTTTTTTAATACTTAGAAATCGTGTGTGCACCCAAAGAAACTTAGACCGCAATTAAATTATAAAACTGTAATTTAGTTTTATAAATTGCAAATGGATTCTAGAGGTAACGGATAGAATAAACAAAGAACATTGGTCACTTATTATATTTTCATGTTTTTGTTGTTGTTAAGGAAATGTGGTGGTTTCCTGGTATGATAACATGTGATAGATAAAATAAATAACTGTAATGTTTATAATCAATCCGCTCTTCGCCGCATTACGTCTCTACAACAAAAACTGTGAATTTTCACAAAACACCAAATTTTTACCTTACTTATACTACAATAAATTATTTTTCACGCACAAAATTTTGTAGACACTTTTGCTAAATACGTAAATAAAGTGTACATCAGTGTTCGGACCTTTGCTCCGATCGGAGTATATTTGCTACGCTTTTCGAAAAATTTTAAAATCTGCACCGCCACTCCGCTTTAACTGAAATATACTACGATTTAAGTTCTTAAATAATATACATTAGTTTCTTTATTTGTTAATGCTATGCGTTATTTTATAGGTAAAAAAGTAAAAAAGTAGACGGAGAAAAAAAAAAATATGTTGTCAATTTGGTCCAAAATATTATTTATTCAGTTCTAAAACACTATTGCACTTTTTATACTACGGAAATTAAAGATTTACTACGATTTTGTTCAACATTCACTACGCCATCGCAATGCTATGGTCCGAACCTGGTGTACATTATACAAAATTGGAAATTTTGGAAAATCGATAAAAAGGAGAACTTGTTGCATACGAGTGTGTTAAATTAGAAGTGGGAGTATTCTTTCTAATATGCAACCCTGATTGCATGAAATTTGTACTAATAAAAAGTGGAACCCCAAACCAGAAAAATATCCGAGCCACAATTCTTGGAATCGTTTAGAAAGTTAAAAGGATTTTAGTTTTGTACCCACATACATCTAACTTCATTCCATAAATCAGAAAAAAAAACGAAAAAAGCTACAAACAAGAAATAATAAATATCACACACAAAAAAAAAAACAAAGAAAGAAAATTATTTTTATTTGCACCCACCAGTTTAACAAAACGGCTTCAAAATTGGCAAAATACGGAAAAACAAGAAAATGAGCTATAACGACAAAAACGATGGAATCACCAGAGAAGAATGGATGTTGCGACTCGAACAGTTTCAGTTCCCCTTCAAGCAAGCGGACATGAATCGTCTCATTATGAATTACTTGGTGACGGGTGAGTGCGGTAGCAATTTTTCCAAACAGAAGAAAACAAAACAAACATAAGTACATATTTATTTATTTAATCGTCTTATATTTTTATACATATGAGAAGAGGGCTTTAAGGAGGCAGCCGAAAAGTTTCAACTCGAAGCTGGACTAGAGCCCAGCATTGAACTGAATTCGCTAGACGATAGAATATTGATACGCGAAGCTGTACAAAACGGACGCATTCAGGAGGCAACACACTTGGTCAATCAGCTGCATCCCGATTTACTGGACAACGATCGTTACTTGTTTTTCCATTTGCAGCAGCTGCAACTCATCGAGTTGATACGGTAATGCAAATTTCATGATTGATTGTAAATCAAATAATGCGATGATTGTATTTTATTAGTGCTGGCAAAATTGAGGAAGCGCTTACATTTGCCCAAAACAAACTCTCGGAAGCTGGCGAAGACATTCCGGAAGCACTAACCGAGCTCGAGCGTACTCTGTGTCTGCTCGCCTTCGAAAAGCCACAGAATAGTCCCTTCTCCGACTTGCTGGAACAGTCGCACCGACAAAAGGTCATTGTTGTTTTTTAAAATTTCATTTCTCATTTTTTAATAAGAAATTGAATTCTCGATGCAGATTGCCAGCGAACTAAATGCTGCCATTCTTAAATGCGAACACAGCGCCGATTCGACACCGAAGGTAATGTTCTTACTTAAGCTCATCTTGTGGGCTCAATCGAAACTGAATAGTCGTGATGTCAACTATCCGAAAATGAAGGATTTGGAGAGTGCGCTCATCGAACCCAAATAAGTAGCACTTAAAACAATCGTGGTTTTCTTTTTCTTTACAAAAAATTAATATTTAAAAATAAATGTAGTTGATAGGTTTTTTTTCGTTGTCATCGTCTGCATTCATTGTAAAAACAAAATATAAAACAAACGTTTTAACATTTAATGCTGAACTAAAGAAATAATAATAAACTTCACATGTCAACACAGAATCGTATATTTCTTTTAATGCTAAAAATTGCTTACATTACAGATTTAAAGTTCTTTTTTTATGATACTAATATATTTTGAAACCTAAGACGTTTAAAATATTTTTAAGCGAGCAAGTCAATGTCGGTTGAATTTTCTGTTTATTGATGCAAAAAGAGATTTCTCAAAAATACAATTTCTTTCTAACTGCTAAATTACAAAAAAATTAAAAACTGGTTTTGAAAATGTTATAGAACAAAATTAACGGAAAAAATACAATTTAAAATTAAAATTTGTTTAGAAAGCGCATACAGTTGGGTATGTAGAAAAATAGAAATATTTAACATGATGTATCATAGATAAAATTACCAGCCGAAAAACAAATCCATTGCCTTATTCATGATGCCCGAACTTTTTTGTGGTGCACAAGGGCTGGTAACCACAGCCGATTCGTTCTGAGCGCTTCTGTATGCAGTTTGGGCTAGCGGTCGAACCTTGGATGTTTGCCTGTAGAACATTAAACATTTATAATTGAAGGAATACCTTATTTATGAATCAACGACATTTTGCTAGAACATTTTTAAACTTACGTAGCGCCATTGTCGCATAAATTCTCCTTGTCGACGATATTGCGGTCCTTGCACAGAGTGACACCTATCATAATGTTATTGCCAAGAACTTTCTCGTTATAGTTCAGTGCTTTGTCGCATTCGAGACGCGACGAATACTTTAAATGTACCCAATTGCCGTTTTGAGATGGAAAGACCTTATCGACAATAGTGCCGCACTGCGAGAAATGCTGCAATATGGTCGAGGTAGCGCTAGGCGGAAAACCGTATACAGTCACCCAGAATTCAGTGTAACGTGGTGATGGTGCCGCAGGTGCATACTGCGGCAGCATGTGCGAATTGTTAAGCGATGAAGTGCCGCCAACACCTCCTGGATTGATAGGACATAGCGGCGACGTCATACCGGTGGCTCGTGAAGTATTGAAGGAGGAAACATTGCTGAGAAAAGAATCGTTATAGGCGCCTGTTTGTTGCAACTGCAGTTGCTGCTGGTGATAGCTCTGATTCAGGCCGTATGCGCTGACATTATGCGATGGCGCCGGCGGTATTGATGTACCGAAATGAGATGTCTGTGGAACGCCGACGCTTGTATTAACACCACGCGACGGTGTTTGTACCTGATTGCGTTCGCTGCGCAACGAATCGAAAAGACCCTGTGTGGGCGGTCCTGAGACGCTGACATTGTGGTGACTCTGTATCGGCGTACCGGGAAAATTTCCACTGACGCCGCCACCTACAGTCGGTGGCGTCTGTTGGTAGCCACCAAAAAGCGTCTTTTGACCCAGCGCCGAACGATTGTAGTCCGTTGGAGATGTGGGACAGGGTGAATTCGCTAAATGAAAGAAATTCCAAGTAGTTTTTCTTCTTTCACTTTGAAAATACTTCCTACAAGCGTAGCTTACCGAAAGAGATATTCCTGCCGCCAACGCCTTTATTCGGTGAGAGCGTGTTGTTGCGCGGCGTCGTTTGAGGCGAATGAGTCGTGTCGCCCATTAAAAATGAGGGCAGATATGAATTGGGTGCCGGACTACCACTGGGACTTCCTAAGGTCATTGGCTCCATTTCAAATTTAATTTTGTAGTCTTTTTATGCGCTTTTAATTAGTTTTCAAAAGGTCGAGCAAAAAATGCGGCAGTTAAGGTTTTTAGTTGACAGCTGTCAATAGATTTAGCTACACTTTTAGAGATGGAAACCTGTATCAATAACTCGATAATTTTTGGACTGTATGCATATGCTGTATCTTATCGATTGATGTAAACTAACATATATGTAAATTTAAATCTTATTATATTTTTGTACAATATATATTATTTTTCTTTTAAAATTCATATTAATAATTTTGAAATACAAATTTTAAATTTGTTTATGAAACAATTTGAACTTATTGTTGTTATAATTTTTAATGTAATTTTACAACTGTTTTGTGCCACTTAAATAAGTTTTTAATCAATAACAATATCAATTTCAAAACCAAATTTTCTTACCAAATCGATAGAAACTCTCGCCAATACAATTTTTGATAAACAGTTTACCCGCATGTAAATTCACAAGGTCTACACCATTTGTGAGCATTAGATGAAAACCATTAATATAATAGATAATGAAAGAGATCAGTTCATCGGGAATTTAACACATCTCTATCAAAGAGAGATTCTTTGAACGTCACCAAAATAAAGAAAAATAACTTAACACAGCATCAGCCAGCCAAATAAGAAATAAGTGCCAAGTGCGTTTCGTCGAGATGGGAAAAACCGATTTGTAAAACTTTACCCAATTACGCGTGATTCCTGAGTCTAGTATCAAGAAACGGAAGACAGCAAGGAGCAGCAACAGCAGCAGTAGTAGTAGGCAAAATGCAAAGCAGTGGTGCCAGCATAAGCAGCGGCGGTAAACGCGCGGGCTCTCGACATGTCGTTGTCGTCATGACACTCTGCGTTTTGTGGTACATCATCTCGTCCAGCAATAATGTCATTGGCAAAATGGTTTTAAATGAGTTTCCGTACCCGATGACCGTGACGATGATTCAACTGACCAGCATCACGTTGTATAGTGGACCGTTTTTCAATTTGTGGCGGATACGAAAATATCAGGACATTCCGCGCCCCTACTATCTGCGGCTGATTGTACCACTTGCACTGGGCAAGTTCTTGGCCTCTGTGACATCACATATCTCAATTTGGAAGGTTCCCGTGTCATATGCTCACACAGGTAAGTTACAAGCGTAGTGGGACGGACGGTATGATGATATGGGAAGGGCGTAATTGTGTTGATTTTATGCAAACTATTTTGACGCGTATTTGTTTTTAAAGTTTTGTGACGTGGATGTGGCCTTAAGCATTTTGTTGTTATTTTTAGCCACGTTTTTTTTTTCATATAGTTAAAACTACCTTTATTTATATTGTCTCTTGAATTGGGTTAATTTTTGATAGTAAATTTTTTTTTATTTCCTGCTAATTCTAATCACTTTTTTAATTGTTTAATATTTTACAAGAATCACTGATAAGAAAGCCTATAAGTTAAAGTAATGATATTAATTATAATTAGTTCAATTTATAAACACTTTTAAAAACAAACTAGAAGATCAGATGAAGCTGAAAAAATTATGTCAAAAAAAGTACTTAAAAATTATCTAATGCTTTATACAACTTTTGTATCTCCACTTTTTTTTGGGTATACATTTGAAAATATCGGAAAAATCATGCTGCTAGAATTTACTACCCTTAAAAAGGTTATTCAACGTTACTGTTTATTTTTTATTAAAACTTTACTCATAAACCTTTTGGTTTTCCAAATTCCTACACAATTTTGGATTAAGCAAAATCAGCATTTTCTGGACTTCACGTAAATAGTTTGAAATTCATTAGTTCCGTATTATTAAAATTCAAAAACTTTTAATTTAAATATTTATAAAAAATGTAATTACTTGATTTAAATATACTTGTATATTTTGCAGTCAAAGCTACCATGCCCCTTTTTACGGTAATACTGACGCGTTTGATCTTTCGCGAGAAACAACCAAAACTTGTGTACTTGAGTTTGATACCCATTATCGCGGGTGTGGGTATTGCGACAATGACGGAAATCTCGTTCGACATGCTGGGCCTAATAAGTGCACTTATCTCGACAATGGGCTTTTCGATGCAAAATATTTTCTCCAAAAAGGTGCGTCAATGCTATTTTTTTAATTGCATACAATTTATTGTTTATTGTTTTTAGGTGCTCAAAGATACCGGAATACATCACTTGCGTCTGCTGCATTTGCTCGGCAAATTGGCGCTGATTATGTTCTTACCCATTTGGATTTGGGTAGATAGTTTTAAAGTGATCCAGCATCCTGCTATTGTAAGTTCCATCATTAGCAAAAAAAGTTTTTACTATAAAAAGTTTAGAAACAAAAATCCTCAAATGAACTAATTCACATCATTAATCGGTGTGTACAAAAAAGAGCAGATAACAATTTTTTTGAGTCCATTGAATATTTCAGTACTCAATTTTTTTGTAGAATTTTCAAATAATTTTAACTATGTAGCATGAAAAAAATAAGGAAAAAAATTCAAATATTTTTAATAAAAATAGAAAAACAAATTATTTTATAGTAAATTTTAGTAATTAAAAACAAAGATTAAAGCAGTTTAAAAATATATAACCAAAAATTTAAATTTTAATATTGACTTATAAGAAAAATTGTCTTAACCTTTCAGACGAATTTAGACTACCGCGTAATTGCGCTGCTTTTTGCCGATGGCGTCTTAAATTGGCTGCAAAACATTATCGCCTTCAGTGTGTTGTCCTTGGTCACGCCGCTAACGTACGCCGTCGCAAGTGCATCCAAGCGCATCTTTGTGATAGCGGTGTCGTTGATAATTTTAGGAAATCCTGTTACGTGGGTCAATTGCTTCGGCATGACCATGGCTGTCGTGGGCGTGCTGTGCTATAATCGGGTGCGTGTGCATTTTTGTTTTATAAATTCAATATATGTAAAACGTAAATGAATTTTCTTTTTTGAACCAGGCTAAGCAAATCTCGAGAACAAAGGATACCGTTCTGCCTCTAACGCAGAATCACTACATTAAGTATGCACCACTGCAGAGCAATGTTGATCCGAACTACAGGGGTGCCGCCCCATCATCGGCTACAGTGCCAAATGGCGCTCAAAACGGCTTTAGCAATAAGGCCAATATTGATGGCAAATTCTACACATCAACAAATAGTTTACTGGCAAATGGCAGTGGCATGCCGAACAGCAGCACAGCTCGTTTACATTTTGTTTAGTTTAAATACTGTGAGAGCGCCATGTAGACAATGCGCGCGTAGCGTATTATACAATTTAGTAGATTTTTATCAAGAATGCGTTTTTGTACATTTCGAATTTGTGTCCTTTTGATTAACATATTTTAGAGAAATTCATTTAGCTCAGTTTAGTATTTATTTTAAAAAGTATGTTTTGAAACAATTGTGAAAACCCAATGTTGAGTGTCAATACCATTAAACTATAACTATAATTAATGATATGTATTAATTATAAACCATTTTTAGAAAATTCAAAACCGTTACGTTATACTTGAAATCATCTTCATTATAATCTAATCGAAAATGTAAATATTTATGTTTCCTTTTAAACAAAAATTAAGAACTGCAATTTTTAATGACGAATGTATTTGTACATACACACACGCAGTAGCGAAAAATGTAAATTATAGCTGAAAAATTTAATTTTTACGAAAATACTAAATAAGAAATAAACAATTTAAATGTGAACAATTTATATGCGCCATCAGTGTTATGCAAATTGTCGTTAAATAATAAACGACAACAATAAGGTTTTACAGATTACAACAAAATAGTGTTGAAGTGTCGTTATGACTTGGATTCCTAAACAGAATTCTAAGACTGAAATATTCTGTAAGTAAGAATCCTTTAGAAGTTTATTGCTAAAAGACGAAATTTCAAAAGTTTCTATATTGAACAAAAGAGATATCAAATCTTACACCAATGTGGAGCTTTAATAATATTTGGCATTTCTTGTTTTTTTTTTTCTTATTTGGCGGCGTGATAGTTTTAATAAAAAAAACCGCGTGCTGAATGAACTATCCCAATGAAGGATGGTAGTCAAGGAAACAACTTTGTTATTTTCAGATTAACTGCTTTGCCTTGAAATCTTTATTAAATTTTTTTACGTTTAAAAATGGTGCGAAGTAAGAAAATATCTTCTTTTTTTTAGTTATAAAACCATTTCGATAATATTTTTCTAACTTCACCAGTAACCGAGGAACTGGTGCGCAAAAAGTCCGAGCATAATGAACGTCTCATTAGCACACTTGAAGAGTTGTCGCTGCATCAAGAGGACATCGAGTGCATCGAGCGCTTGCACAACTGGTGCCGGGACCTTAAAATTTTGCTTTTGCAGGATAATCTTATATCGAAGATCGAAAACCTGTATAAATTGAAAAAGCTCGAGTATCTTAATTTGGCAATCAACAATATTGAACGAGTCGAGAACCTTCAGCAGTTGGAGTCATTACAAAAGCTTGATTTGACTTTAAATTTTATTGGTGAACTGACATCCATCGAAAGTCTACGCGATAACTACAATTTGCGTGAATTAATTATGACCGGAAATCCATGCAGCGATTTTCCACACTATCGCGAGTACGTTATAGCGACACTGCCGCAACTGGAGGTTTTGGATAACGAAGAGGTAAAAACGACGCACAAGTTGCAAGCACAAAAACAACTTTGCAGCTATCGTGATGTGATTATCCAGAAACAGGCGGACTATGCAATTCAGCGGGACGAACAGCGCTTACGTTACTTGGCGCAGAAGGAACAACTGGAAACACAAATGGCGGAACTCAATGATGAAGACGAACGCCTTAAAGCATTTTGGAACTCAAAGAGCGAACACTGCCCGGAAACACGTAACGACATTGCAAAGTATCAGAAATTGGGCCGTCAACCGAAAAATCAAAAGGAGCCTGAGCAGGCAGCCCGAGCAACGCCGCAGTTATTTGCACCCTGTGGCCGTCCATACAATTTAAACCAACCAAAACTTAGTTTCACATTCAAAGATGAAGATGCTAAGTATATTCTGGAATTGAATGTTTACAAGTGAGTTATTTCATAAACGCTTTTGTTGACATTTCCAAGAAATCCTTATCAACACTCAATAATCGGAAACATATTTTTTGTATATAGATATCTCGATACTGCACATTTAAAAGTCGATATTGAGACTAATTTCGTTCGAGTTACAGTTAAGGGTAAAATATTTCAAATAGCTTTGAATGAAGAGGTAAAAATATCAGAGGCAACAGTGCAACGTTCCCAAATTACGGGCCAGTTGGCTATAGCTGTACCAAAATTGCACTATAATGAAACCTTGCTTATGCGACCACAAAAAGGTTTGTAAACTCAACTTTTATATCACAAAATCGGTTTATTGAATCTTAAGAGTTGCAAATTTTCAATTTAGTTTGAGAAACATTTTTATTAAAAAATGCGTTAAAAAGGCAAAACTTAAATTTGAATTTGGCGCTCACGTTTTTTAAATTCAAGGAAAATTTTATATAAAATTGGTAGATTTTCGTGTTGTTGTTCAAAAGACAGTATTGAATTTAGAATACTTTTTATTGTTATTGGTGCTAAACTTATAAAATTGTTATTTCATAGATAAAAGTGAATTGTCCGCCAATGGTGTCAAGAATAAAAGGTAATTATGAATACGGTCCGGCCGAATTTTGATTTTACTTAATTTTTAAATCGGTCTCAAAAATATTACTCAAAAATCGAAATATGTAGAAAATATTTCTTTCTTAAAAAAATTAAAAATATATTGTAGAGATAGTTTTCGTTCAACCCAAATATTCATAAACGAATTTTAGCTAAAATTGTAATTTTTTTTCTAAAAATAAAATCTAAGAGAATCATCTAAACAACATAATTAAATTAAATTAAATTAAATTAAATTAAATTAAATTAAATTAAATTAAATTAAATTAAATTAAATTAAATTAAATTAAATTAAATTAAATTAAATTAAATTAAATTAAATTAAATTAAATTAAATTAAATTAAATTAAATTAAATTAAATTAAATTAAATTAAATTAAATTAAATTAAATTAAATTAAATTAAATTAAATTAAATTAAATTAAATTAAATTAAATTAAATTAAATTAAATTAAATTAAATTAAATTAAATTAAATTAAATTAAATTAAATTAAATTAAATTAAATTAAATTAAATTAAATTAAATTAAATTAAATTAAATTAAATTAAATTAAATTAAATTAAATTAAATTAAATTAAATTAAATTAAATTAAATTAAATTAAATTAAATTAAATTAAATTAAATTAAATTAAATTAAATTAAATTAAATTAAATTAAATTAAATTAAATTAAATTAAATTAAATTAAATTAAATTAAATTAAATTAAATTAAATTAAATTAAATTAAATTAAATTAAATTAAATTAAATTAAATTAAATTAAATTAAATTAAATTAAATTAAATTAAATTAAATTAAATTAAATTAAATTAAATTAAATTAAATTAAATTAAATTAAATTAAATTTCATGTATATCTGAATTGAAAAAATATTATTCAATACGATAATGAACTAGAGGGTTAATATTTATTAAAAATAATTGTCTTAATTGATTTTGATAAAGTAGTTATGTATGAAAAAGTATTTCTAAAACAGTTTTCTATATTTTTAGAAATGGAGATCTCAAAGGCGCTGTCAACATTAAAGATATCTGTTCCTCCATCAATGATCTGCCCGATCTCATCTGATTCGAATTAAAATAAGATCGTGCTCTGCTCCTCAACTTAAAATTAACAAACATATTGAGAATTTTACAAACACTCGAGCCGATATTTATAACCAAAATGCGAAAATAAATGTAAATGTAAATACGTTGAATTCGAATCTTAAGAATTCTGGAATTCTAAACTTCGATGCATTTCCCAAATAAATGGAAACTCCTCAATTCTTTTGTAATTAAAAATCGCTTGTTTTATTTCACGAGTACTTGCTGCTTGTTTGTTTTTTTTGTTGTTTTTTGTTGTTGTTGTTTTTTTGTTTAGTTGGTATCATTTGAAATACATTTTTGTAATATATTTAGCAAATAAAAAATGTACATTTAAATATTTCACGAATGTGTTTTATGTTTTATGTTTTCTGTGTTTCTTCTTTTTTGTGTGGTTTCTTTTTGGTAAATCTTAAAGTTTACTGCTTTTTTACATACATACGTTTATCGCCTGCTTATTATTAGAAAATGTTCAATTCAGCTGATTCGGTTTTTGTTTTTGTTTTTGTTTTTAATATTTTTTATTTTATTTATTTATATTTTTTAAACTTCGTTTTGCGGTTGGTTTTACTTTAAATTATTGCTTCAAAAAATATGCAATTTAAAAAACTAAATTCATATTCCACTGTGGTTC
Organism: Suillia variegata; assembly: GCA_949127995.1. Taxonomy (NCBI): domain Eukaryota; kingdom Metazoa; phylum Arthropoda; class Insecta; order Diptera; family Heleomyzidae; genus Suillia; species Suillia variegata. The sequence goes on along the minus strand of OX421846.1, from coordinate 24,336,294 downwards.
TTGGTTGTTCTTGTTGTTGTTGTTGTTCCTTAAAAAGAATAGATTTTTACCATCGGCTTTTATAAAAATGTAAAATATCGTATGTAATGCGGTTTTGCTTTTGTTTTTTGTTTTTTAGTTTATGTTAAATAAGATTTTGTTTTTGATCGAGTTTTAGTTTTAGTTTCAGTTTTTGTTTTATTTTTTGTTTTGCATTTCGTTTGTTAAACTAGAATATGATGAAGTACGACTTACAAATAAACAATGAAAGTGTCAATTTTGCTTTACTGTGTATTCTATGTAAATGCTCAAAATATCGCCAGTATAACTCAAAATATATAAATTTAAACTGATTAGATACTTTAAATTCTGAATGCCAATGGATTCGAAATGACGAATACAAAAATTATGAAATAACTACAATTGATACAATAGATACCCTAACGCCTTTAGATACATAATGGACATACTTACATAATTATTTAAGTAGATTTACATTGTAATTTTAATTGTAAATATCCATTACCAATAAAAATTAAAAATTTCAATCATTTATTCTGAAAATGATAAGTACGAGGGTGGTCCGATAAGTACTTAGCCTACAAAAGAAAATCGAAAATTTTGAAAAAGTGGCTATTAATTTCTAAACATAGTCTCCTTATAGCTCGATACCCTTGACCCAGCGATGCTCCAACTTATTTAACTAGTCTGAAAAATACGTTTTCTCGAGGTCTGCAATGTAGGCCTCCATCGGGCGGTGAGGCAAAGTACTTATCGTTTATATACTGTCGATATTTTGATACTCTTTTACGTTGTATTGTTGTTAAACTAGTTTTTACATCACCTAAAAATGTATTTTATTTTAAATGTGATTTTATTCTAAATGCAAGTGCTAAGACGATTGGTTTTTTCTTTATTAACTATATTCTATTTTGTCTTCACGATCAATGATTTTAAATACCTATTGTAATTTTCCATGGTAACCAAGATTCGAAATTATATTGTAGTTCTACTACGCGTTTATGAAATTGTTAATTCTTATTTGGGAATATTTCATAATTTAATGAACTCGTTTGTATCGCATAAAATATTTTTGTGGATTGTAGAAAAAAAGAAGAAAATTGAAATACAAAAATTAGCAAATAAAACAAAGTAGGGTGATCCGATATGTTCTTAGCCTAGAAAAGAAAAACAAAAATTTTGGAAAAGTGGCTATTTATTTCTCAACATAGTCTTCTTTTAGCTCGATACACTTGACCCAGCGACGCTCCAACTTCTTTAAGCCGTCTGAAAAACACGTTCTAACGAGGTCCGCAAAGTAGGCCTCCATCGGTGGTGAGGCTAAGTACTTATCGGACCACCCACGTAAAATGACAATAAATTATTCAAGCAGTTGAACATTATCGAATAATGAAAGAATTTCCATTTATAATCAACATGACAAATAATAATTTAATTTAATGGCTGTCTCTTTAGTTTTTGTTCAAATTGTTAATTGAGTTCTGCGGACATTTGATATTTTCTTTTTGTATTGCAAATTTGAAATTTTTAAATAATTTTCATATTTACATGAAATGTTTATGAAAAAAAATACTCGCGATTGAAAGTTTCACCAAAACGCGACAACTCGGTTCGGTCTGACTGCGAAATTTGTTTTTCAAAATGCAAAATGAACTTCCGTAAATATTTGGTTACTTTTTTATTACTAAACAATTTAAGCAAAACGAATTTTTAAATATCAAATACCGAATAATTCAAAAAAAGTTAGCCACAATTCCACACAACTACTAAAAATATCAGAACAATTGTAAAACATTCGAAATATCTTGATTGCATTTAACTGCCCTAAAAGCTAAAACCCAAATGTGATCATTTTATTCCAACATTCTTTCAAAACGAAATCTTTTTAGCTTCGTTAGTCTTCGGTTTTGAACAAAGCTTTCCATGGTTTCTTACAAGGCCAACTTTAAAGTTTTTACAAAACTCTGAATGCTTAGTGAAAATGTATTTTGCTAACATCGTTCCCTTGTGTCGGTAAAAATTTAGCAAGTTCTAACCTAACCACTTAACAAGTTATAAAATACACGCCAGCATTATAGTAAGTTACTTATTTACTCGTAGTATGTTTGTATGTATGAAATGTATGGAAAGGAATTTCTTACAGAGCTTAAACTAATTTTTAAGTAAAGATTTTACCCAGTGCAAAATCTTTCATTAAAAACAACAAAAGCTAATGATAGTGAAATTTTGAAATTCTTTACTTTCGACTTATTTGAATATCGAAGGCCATTCGCAAATGTTGCCGTAGAAGCGTGAAAAATAGACTATTTAATTTTTTGTTTGTTTGTTTGTTTGTTGTTGTTGTTGTTTTCCTCACAAATTGGGACTGTTTTGGAACTGTCTTGAATTGTCCAGAAAATAAGAAAATAACGTTAATGTACCAATTAAATTTGCGTACAAGTTTGTTCCGGTTTTTAATTGTTTAAACAATTCTTTCAGAATTTGTGCACATTTGGAAAATAAGCACGAATTTTATTTAGCTTTAGATGAAAATTATTGAAAACTGCTTTTGAAGTATTGGGTTAAGTGCCAAATCAGAAATAGTTTAGATGCGATAATTTGTACATTAACGTTTTCGCAAATATTTCAAAAATAAGTCAATTATGCAATAAGTTAAATGAAATTCAACGGGCAGTAAGTAAAACAGATTCTGAGGTGGTAAAGTGAAGGAATAATATTTAGTTTGGGATTGAATGTGGAGCTTTAAGAAACTATTGCTTTGTTTTAAATATGTTTTTTTGTAGGTTTTCTTTTATTACTGATTTTTTGTTTTGTTTTGGCAACAATCTTTGTTTTCTCTCTCGCAAAATAGTGTTTTAAGACTTATGCAGTTTGTTTATGGATTTTTCTTTTTTTGTTTGTTTTTGTTTGTTTGCATAAATTCTACTATTTCAAGTAATTTTTTATTTTTGTTTTGTTTTGTTTTGTTTTGCTTTGTTTGGTTTGGTTTGGTTAGTGACAGTGATTACGTGATTACAGTGATTAATTTTTATAGTATGTCGTATGATGTATCAGTTCTATTGATGTAATTCATTATTTTGTTAATAATTTAATTGGTTTTTTGTTCATTTAATAAATATGTTTGTTTATGTGTTGATAGTGTTGCTAAATTTGGTTTTCTTTCTTTTTATATAATTTTCACCGGTACCTCTGTTCTGTTCTGTTCTTTTGTTGTTTGTTATCTCGGCAAGTATAAATTATAATAAAAATATACAGTAATAAAATTTTATACTTTTAGACTTTTTTTCAGTGTGGTTACACTCTATGCTAATATATCGTAGTAAGTATAGGTCAGTGATGACTCGACAAGGTATGCCCAGCCAAACGAAGTCATTGAAATAAATTGAATGAATGTGTTTCGAAAGCTGCTGCTGCTGCTGCTATTTTCGGACGATTTTCGTTTTGGATTGAGTCTAGCATGTCAAATGGTACAAAATTAGTATAAAAGATTTCGAACTTTTAGTTTTTCAGCACACAAATTCTGTAATTTCAAGAGTAGAATTTCTTTGTTGGAGACTTTTCAAGTATTTTAACTTTCTACAGTTTGGACAAAAAGAAGTAAATTTTTTTAGCAATGCAAAATTTTACATGTTAATCGTTCGCTTTTTTTTTACTTGTTAATTCTACCATGTAACATTTTTTTTGTTGTAATTTTTGGATGGGCCTACCTTGTTAAGTATACCCTGGTATAGGTGATTTTTATTATATAATATATTGTTTACTTTGCTAACGCTATGTTAATGTGAAAGAGCACTCGTATTAATTACACATTTTGCAGAATACGTTTTTGGTTGGCTGCGGCGTCGTCGTTACATTTTGCAATTGAAACTTGTTTTTTTGTTTTGTTTTGTTTAGTTTTGTTTTGCTTTTGTTTTAAACAAAATAAGACTCGTTAAACGACTGTTAATTTTATTTTTGCTTTGTAATTTACTTGAGAAACTAGAAAATTCACGCATGCAGTAGTGATTAAATGATTTGCCTTAAGAAAAGTATTTATAAAAATAGATAACAAATACGAGTATATGAAATTTCAAAAATCGCACAAAATGTCTGAATTATTTTCAATCATATTGAAAGAAGGCAAGTGATATCCTCACTACTACATGCACATGAATAGTTTAATTAAAAAATTGTCGCTTAATCAAATGTATTATTATTTGTTTTTTTGCTTTTGTTTTTTCTTTATAATCATCCACGATGGAAAACGAGGTAGGACATTTTTTTGTGTATCAAAAAAGTGTGTGTCTAAAAAAATTGTTTAAAAAACAATAGAGAACAAAAAATAATTTAAAAAGTATATAAAAAAGTGAGTTTTAAGGTAAATTATTTTATGAGTTTATCAATTATTTTTACACTTAATATTATATAAAATATCAATTATTAAATAGTTTATTATGAAATAAAATTCTTGTCTGATTCTTATTCTGCTATTCTGTTTTAAAATTACAATTAGAAACCAGCGCAATGAAACTTTACAAAAGTACTTTGTCAAACAAAAAATTAAAGGAAAAATAAATAGTATATGTATGTATATAAAAAATTGAAAACTAAAAAAAGCTTTTCTTCTTTTTGTTAAATTGAAATTATTTATGTTTCTTGTTTTGTTTTTGGACACACTTGCAGATTGTATCTCATTGCATGCAAATGTTAAATGTTGCTTTTAGTAGTTTCTTTATATTGTTTTTGTTTTGTTGTGGCTGTGGTTGCGGCTGAGACACGTCTATGCGGCGACGACATATGACTACTACATACTTTGCAGCTACTGCGCGGCGGCGATGACGGTGGCGGCGGCATTTTAACCTTTTCTAAACGCGCAATATTTCGCATGCCTTGTTATAGCAAATGGCAATCCAATCGGGCTGTGTTGCGCCCCATTGGATCTGATTGACTTCACCTTCGGCAGCTGTATAGGCTAAAATTGGATCCTCGATTGCGCGCGGCATTTGTTGAATATCCCAGATCAGTGCTTGGTGATCATCACCGGCAGTGCATATGTGACAGGAACTAAACAAAACAAATGTATACGAATTTAAAATATCAATAATTTGTTAATTTCATAAATTTGTTCAGAAAATTCAACATTTCCAGTTGCCAAAATTTTATGCGTTAAATGATAAAATTTAACAGTAAATGTAGAGTTTTCAGAGATCAAACAATAAGAAAAGCTTTTAAAATAGAGGCCAACACATTTGCAATCGATATTAAAATATTGACAACAATGATTTTTTATTCAATTCGAGTTGTAAAAAAGTCTTTTTTAGAACTTTCAATTGAGTTTATATTGAATATTAAGGTAATTCCTTTGCAAATATTTTGACGACTGTTTTTAAGTTTGACTCACCTGTGCGGCGCCCACGCAATGCCGTTGACGCACGCCCTATGATTGCTCAGTCTTGCAACAGGTGTACAAGGAACACGAACATCTAAAATAATAACTTCACACGAGTCCATTGCAACCGTGGCCAAATAATTCGGATCCTGTTTGTTCCAGGCTAATCGCAGTAAAGCCGTATGTGCAGGATCCTATTTTAAATAGAAAAAAATGTATATACAATTTATTATATTATTAACTTAAATTATAAACTTTTATTGTACTAAATTTCGAAAATCGAATTTTGAAAATTGTTTTTAATCGCATTTACCTCGTAAATAATAGTCGAGTGCTCTAAATGTCTTAAGTCAAACATACGCACTGAACCATCAGCACCAACCGATGCAAACATGTCGCGGCCGCCACCTGCACGCGAAAAGGCAATATCGTAGACCTCCTTGTCGTGCGCTATCAGCTGCGTTTTAACATGGCCCGCAACGTAGACGCGTCCGTGCGGTTGCCCCGTTTCGAGGCCCCAAATTGTGCACGTTGTATCAATCGATGAGGTTCCAACCAGATTCGGATCGACCTCGTTCCAATCGAACGATGTGAGCGGCGCACAAAAATCGCTGTTTTTGTTGTTATTAAGGACACACTCTAATCGTGTATCTGGTTCACCCGCGCGCCAAACACGCAAATAGTCGCCTGTGAATAAAAATCAAATTTATATACTAATTTAAAAATAGTTCGACAAAATATTTTTCAAATTATTTGAACAAATGTTTTGTTTTAAACTTTTACCACTTGTTGCTAATAAATCTGGATAAATTCCTTTTGAATCAGGAATCCACATGATTTTTGTTGTTGGATAAGGATGGTCAAATGTGCTGCAAGAAGTAAAGAAAACACAAAATGTAATTAAATCTCATAAAATTCGTTTCGACGTACCTTTTAGCACTGAATTCGCTCGTCTCTTCATCGAGACTGATAATTTGGACTTTGTTGTTGTATTCCTCAATAAAACTGCCAAGCGCTAGGCGAAATCTTTTGTCCGGGCGAACGCTCCAGTTCATTGAGTAGAGCGGCCATGGCGCCAAATATTTGTAGATTTCTTTACGTTTGCCCGCGGTTGATGACGACATGACTGTAAAATATGTTACACACTTTGCATAGTATTATTTTCTAAATTTTTCTATATTATTTAGTATATTTAAATTATTTTTTTATTGTTATATAAAAGAGTGTCAGTTCCTTTGGAAAAGTTAAGGATTTGTGGGTTTTCTGATTTAAAGCTTTTCATTTGTCAGAATGAATTCGTTTGGTTAAACATATTCAATATATTTTTTTTAAATAACTTTTTGTATAAGATTTGCAATTAGATAATTATATTGACTACACTCTTCTCAAAAGTCGAAACAAACTTTTCTTTTTTTTATATAAAATTGTATTCGATTTTATTTACTTTAATGATGGTACCTTTGCAAAAATATCTAGAAAATCCAAGAACTGTGATATTGATTAGTTTTATCTTAAAAGAAAAATGACGAATTGTAGCGAACGAATCATTTGATTAAAAATAACTCTTTAAATTTGCTTAAAAGTCATTACAGAGTAGTTATGCCAATACATTTTTTATATTTTGTTTTAACTTAGAGAATTGTAAATATAACAAAAAGAAAATATTAATAACAAAACATTTAAAAGGAAATCGAAAGGAAGGTCTTCGAATGACGACGACAACGACGACGCAATGGAGGACACCAAAAGACAAAGAAACAGAACAGCGCGCGCGGACAGCGGTCAATGGCACCGTTGAGCGAGACGAATGGAAGGGGTAAAGAAGCGATGTCAAAAACATTGTAGCCGCATGTCGTTCTTTTCCTCCCCCTATCCAACCATTATCATCCAGAACCATTCTCAACCCAAAAACCAACATCACGCTTATATACTTAAGCAATAAATAAGACAGACTTACTTACCAAAATTATATATGTGTATATATGTATATAAAACGAATGAATCTGTAGCGAAAAAATCGAAGAAATAAATCCAATCAAAATAATATCGAACGGCGCTTAAAAACAATCAAAATAATTGATATTTTTATGTTGTTTCGTCGTCTGTCTGTTGCGTGAAAAATGCGAAAATGCACTTTTTGCAGGCGTTTTCCGTTTTTCACACCATCTTTTTTACGGATTGGGCTTTTTGCTTTGCTTCTTTCTGCTCGTCGTCTGCTGTCGGTGGTTGTGTCTGTGTGTATGTTTGGTGCTCCGGACGCCGTACGGGAAAATTCACTTTTTTTGTTGTTTTTATTGCATAAGTGCGACTTTATTTCGGTGTTAATCGTTTCCTGTCGCTTTAATTCGTTATTTTGTAACACTTTGATGTAGTTTGTTGTTGACTTTCTGCATTAAATCCAAAAAAAATAAATTAATTTCGCCAGACAAAAAATGTATATAACAACGCACCACTTATATACTTTATGTCGGTGTTGCCAACTATGTCCAATGACCGAAAGCTAAAAGTCATATTCACGGTGTTATTCTCATTACCAATAGAAATATTAAATCATTAAAATTTCTCTTATATATCAAATCTTACAATAAAGAATTAATTTGTCTTTCATTAAAATAAATATTCCGTCTTTTCCGTCGAATACGTGACGTACACGACAGCCGCTGCATTAAAAATCTTTCAGAAGAGTCATTCACAATAGTAAAAAAACTACATTAGAACCGTTAAAATTTTAAACGAATCGGTTGACATAAATTTAGTTTTTAATATCATGTATCAATTAAATCAAATATCAAGCACTAGCCACGGCTGAAATAATCTTTTCGTAAATCTCGATGCCACGCAAATAAGTATCGGCTTTCAGAAACTCATCATGATCGTGAAGCAGCACTGGCGTGTTATTCATTGGCGAGAAACCAATGGCTGGAATGCCAACCTCACGGATGTAGCGACTGTCGGTTCCACCGGTAAATATTTCCTTTCGTATTTTTAAGCCCCTACAATAGAGAAATTTATTTAAATAACACGGTCTTCTTGTCGAAAGATAACCTCACTTACAACTTGTCAGTGGCACTCTTAAAGGCCACCCAATAGGGATTTGATGCGTCTGTTGCTGTAGGCTCAACTCGAGGACGCTTCTGTTCATATTCTATATTAATGCCGCCGCCCACATCTTCGCACCATTTGTGAAGCTACAACATTCAAAGATTTTAAACAATAACTACCAAAAGAAAAAAAAGAAATAATTTTGCTACCGTCTCCTCAAATTCTTTCTGATCCACATCCAAAGACAGACGGACATCAAAGCACGCCATCATAAGTGGAGGTATAACGTTACTCTGGACACCACCACTCAAACGCGTCAAATTGATAGTTGTAACATCACCAATAGTCAATTCGGGATTGTTTTCCAAGCGCAATACTTCACGTTCGCGCATCTTCATCATTTTATTGAGTATGTAATGTAATTTCTCGCCAGCTGTCTTTTTCAGCAGGAGCGAGCCATGACCAGCGGTGCCAGATATGTGAAAATATATACCTGAAAAAGCGAACATACTCGTATATCAGAGTCTAATATTTGAATGCACTAAGAATCAAAGAAATCCACTCACGCCAAACACTGCGCTCTGCATAAAAAACAGGAAATTCATCAGTTTCCTCTGCTAATCCTTCGTCCATTGAAAAACCAATATTCAGGCTTTTAAATTCGTCTGTGTGTACAAAGGGACGCATACCCAAACCGCCACCCATTTCCTCATCTGAAATTGAATTATGAAAGTAATTTTTAATATTTTAAACTTTTCATAATAATTTAAAGCAAAGAAACAGAAATTGGCAATTAATGCATTTATCTCTTAATTAATTGATTAATTGCATTGATGTACCACTTTAATCTTGAACTAGATAATTTATTCTTACTCACCAGCAACGAATGACAAATGTATGGTGCGCTTGAAACTAGCGCCACTTCTCTTCAAAGCGCGTATCGCGCCCAAATACTGCATACCAACACATTTCATATCCTGTGCTCCTCGTGCAAATATACGACCCTCATCATCCATTTCGGCACCAAATGGATTGTGCGACCAATTCTCTTCGAAAACTGGAACAACATCCATGTGAGAATTCAATAAAATGGCAGGCAAGTGAGGTTCCGTGCCCTGCCACGTTAGCACCACAATGGGATTTTGTTTATTCACCGGATAAAAGATACGCATAGGTAATTCCAATGACTTTGCTTGGTTTGTTAGAAAGACGACGCAAGGATCTGAAATATTGTATATATATTAACGCTGTATCGCTGTATTTAAATCCACTTATTCAAAATAGTCTTACCGTAATTTGGATGTGGATGCACACTAGGAATGCGTAAATATTCGCGAAAATATTGTATTTCTTCGTGGTTCTCCCAATCGGTACGCTTTGCGGTCTCCATCTTTTCGTTTGTCTAGTAATCGAATCTTGAATATAGTTGCAGCAGGTTCAAGCGTTAGCCGTGCACTGACGACACTTTAGAATAAGCAGCAAGCTGAGGGCAAGCAAGCGACAAGCAATGACAACAAATCCACTATCTGGAGTCTATTTTATAACGACGACTTTCGGTGGCTCAAGTAATTTGAGTTAATTTATTTAAATTTATTTTTATTTCAATTACCCTAGTTTCAGAAAACAGGTTGCTGCTTGTGTTGTATTTTAAAAACGAACTTGTGAATAACTTAAGTTTTCCCGCTGTCATTCAAATTGATTGAAAAATCACACGCAAAGAGCACTATCATTTTTTGTTGTTCCTGGAAATATCTGTTTTAAAATTCATTTTCATTAAAATGCATATGTAAGCCAAAATATTTTTGTGTGCTTCTAGGGTAGAAGAAGATGATTTATTCAATGATAACGATAACGGCAATTGCCCAGCTTATAAGTTACATTTTCAAGCGTTTGTTTTTGTTATCAGCGATCCAACATTAAATGTTGTTATCTGCGATAAATGCTTAAATTTGTTTTTGTTTTTTTATACTGTGGTTGGTTTAACCTGAAAAATAATTGCATTTAAAATGTAACGTAAGCCACAATTACCGATTAAAAGCAAATCTAATACTTGACCAAAGATTTTACGTGGGTTGTTTGTTCCGACCTACATTCAAATTTATGGCATGATCCAAGCCAGCCACAAACATTTATAGATAAACAAAATTATAGTACTGACCGCTCTCTCAACTCGAATCGTGCAAGAGAACATTTTAAAACAAACCAACAAACTGAAATTTATCAGAGCAACAAAATTTACATTTTTACAATCTTTAAAGACCCAAATAAACTGAGTGAGGCGCAAACTGATAAAAAGAAACCCATAAAAAATAAACATTATAAAGAAAATATATGAACAAACAAAAAAATTAAAAATACCACACTAATACGCTGGCAAAAAATGCAATATTAGCTTAAATAGTGAGCAAAACAAAGCGAACAATTTAGTAGACGGTGAGAGAGCAGCACGAAAAGTGTGTCCAGAAAAATCGGCAATATTCGTAGTAAACTAAAAGCGAAAGTAATTACGAGTTTTTTTTTTAATTATTTATTTATTTGTTTGTTTTTTATATCAAGTATTCATTTTATTTATTATTATGCAAGTTCTTAATAAAGTTGTGGATGTGACTTTAATAACGTGATTCTATATTTTTATTAACATTAAAATCGAGGAATTCTGATTCGAAATATTAAACTTTTAGTTTAGATAATTTTTTGTTGCTGCTACCCTTCTCCTCACTCTTCTCGACAAAATGCTGATCATTTCACACACCTTCAACAGTGGCGTGCTTTAAAAAACAAATACTGAGTGATCAGCAATAACGCGGACGTTTAAAATATCTAGCACCCGCCTCTGTTAAGATTTATAAGAATAAGAGAAACGCAATTTCAATTTTGTATAAAGGAGGATTTTGTCAATGTGACATTGATAGGATGCTCAGCGTTTCTCGACAAATTGTGCCATAGGTGATTCAAACGTCAGCTTATCACAGCGTATGCAGCGGGATTCAAGGATTACAATAAGAAAATTTTCCCGTTTCACTCGAACTTTTATTGAGACTGTTCGCTAAGTAGTCCAGGCAGGTAACAGTTGTAAACATTATTATCTTCACTGATGAGTAGCCGTTCAGAGTTGAACAAACTCACAACCGTCAAAATAATAGGAGCCTGTCGGTAGTAGGTCTGATACAACATTATTATCATACATCGCTAAGATCCAAAATCGACAAAGGTTTGGGCGGCAAAACATTTTTGGGTTTTTTGGATCAGATAGTAAAAACAATAGAGTAGTGTATCGTGGCAACATTTTGGAGACGATGATAGTTCCACCAGCAATGGTCATTCCAGGAGGGCTTTGCTCTGGTTCATAGGACTACTTCAGCTAAAATTAGTCCTTGAACTATTTTAAAAAAATTTTAATTTGAAAAAGTCATGCAATAAATTGTTGTTGCATTGATTTAAAAGTTGCTCATGCATTATGTTCTAATTTTATGTAATATAAGTTTGTAACTAATGTCTAAACAATTTTACTGTTTTAGGCAATCCATCATCATGACATCATCCTGGGAAAACAACGAAGAAATTAAAATATTTCGTGAATATTTGCGTATACCAAGTGTACATCCTAATGTTGACTATAGTAAGCAAAAGCAATAATTTTCTTATTAATTTAGATAACCTTTAAAATAGATCCGTAGTAAAATTTATAAACAAAATTTCTACGTATATGATTTTAAATAAGAATAAAAGTACATACAATGTCCTGAATGAAACCAACACCACACTTTAGGAAAACAATCTTTGGTTATGCAAGATTTAGTTTTTTTATTTAATAAGCCGATAATATATTTTTGGGCTGTAACTGAGAAATATAAATAGAACAAAAATTTAAAAGAACTATTAATAATACCCAAAGAGAAAAGAAGGATTTACTAAATTGTACCATGGTTCTGAAGTCTTTGTTAATTTGGAATTTAAAAAGCAAACGAATCAGAATATAACAAATTTATAACCAAATAAATTTCCTGATTGCAGCACCATGCGTTGAATTTCTAAAGCGACAAGCAGCAGAACTTCAACTGCCCATTAAAATTTATTATCCAGCAACGCCAACAAAACCAGTTGTGATCATAACATGGATTGGCACTCAGCCGGAGCTACCATCAATCGTATTGAATTCGCACATGGATGTTGTTCCCGTGTTTCCTGAACAATGGACGCATCCACCATTTGCGGCTGAAATCGACCAGGAAGGTAGAATTTATGCGCGTGGTTCGCAGGACATGAAATGTGTTGGAATGCAATACTTAGCGGCAATACGCGCGTTAAAAAAAACTGGAGTCACCTTGAAGCGAACTCTACATGTGACTTACGTACCAGGTAAACAGACGGAATGTGGATAACAGTTTAAGCTGATAGTACAAATTTAATCTGATAAAGCGTTAATTTAGATTACAGCATGAAGTTTGTTAAGAGATCTTATCTGTCTATTTAAGCCAATAATAACTAACTGAATTGTGTTCAAATTTTACAGATGAAGAAATTGGTGGACACTTGGGCATGGAAGACTTTGTTCTATCTGACGATTTTAAAAAATTAAATGTTGGATTCTCATTAGACGAGGGCATTGCCGGTGCCGATGAAACTTATCCAGTTTACTATGCAGAACGAAGCATTTGGCGTATGTCTTACAATTTTTTTTATTCAATATTCCAAAAAAAAACTAACTAAAAGTGCTACATTAATTGACAGATGTGATTTTTAAAATAAGTGGCACCGCAGGGCACGGCTCACTTTTGCTTAAAAACACCGCTGGTCAGAAATTTCATTATCTGCTTAATAAAATGATGGAGTTTCGCGCGCACGAATCCAATCGCTTAGAGAAGGACGGACTACTTATTGGCGACGTGACAACGGTCAATTTAACTAAAATAAACGGCGGCGTACAGAGCAATGTCATTCCGCCCTTGATGGAGGTTTGTTTCGATATTCGCGTGTCTATAACCGTAGATCACGATGTTTTCGAGAAACAGGTTTGTATTTTTGAAAAGTATTATTAATATAAGATTAAGCATAGTAAGCTATAACGTTAAACTAGAATCGTTTGAATCGTTCAATCTCTAAAATATATTAATTGTATTTTTTAAATAATTCAATTGCACTTCTATATTCTAGTTACGTCAATGGTGTCTGGAGGCTGGAGGCGGCATAGAACTGGAGTTCGAGCAAAAACAACCTAAAGTTCCAGCTACTAAAATTGATGCATCGAATCCCTTTTGGACGGCTTTCAAAACGACAGTTGATGAATTGTGAGCTTTACATTGGCGCGTACTGGCCGTTGTTAATAATTGATTTTTTGTCTTCCAGAGGCCTAAAGACATGCACACAAGTATTTCCCGGCGGCACCGACAGCCGTTTCATACGCGACGTTGGTATCCCGGCCATTGGTTTCTCGCCTATGAACAACACGCCAGTGCTGCTGCACGATCACGATGAATTTTTAAAGGCCGATACTTATTTGTATGGTATCGAACTTTACAAGAAAATTATACCAGCCGTGGCTAATGTATAAAAGCAAATTTTAAAAATGTACTTAGCTACATTTGCAAAACATAGTGCAAAACTGTTAAAATATCTTTAATAATAAATTAAGAAGGAACATGCATTTACAAATACCCGCAGCAACTTTTTCACTTAATAACAAAAATTTGAACTATTAATTTAGAAAAAAAAATCATTTAATTTTTGCAGTATTATTGAAGCATGCCATTAAAATAAAATATATGATTTTGTTCAAATCCTCACTTGTTTCAACGTCCACCTCGTATTGAAGTTATCAACTCAATAGGGAACGGAAATATGACTGTTGAATTGCGTTCCGATGAAATTGAAGTAAGTGTTTGTAAATAACGTAGCTATGGAGATTCCAAGAGTAAGTAATAGTTGAAGAATTTAAACAAACACAAAAATGTACCTGCAACGCAATAGGATTTTGTGCCATTACATCGGAGGCTTCCTTTAAAGCTTTAGATGCATTCAATTCACCTTCGGCGGCTACAATTTTAGCTTTAGCCTCTCGCACGGCTTCGGCTTCGGCGGCCATTGCTCTTTGCAAACTATATGGAAGATGAACATCTTTGCTGAAAGTGGTAAACAAAATGTTTGTATGTATGTATATTATATAATGAAAATGCACATATCGCCGCACTTTACTTACATTTCGACTCGTTCCACTTTAACACCCCAAGGATCTGTGGCTTCGTCCAGGATTATTTCGATCGAATGTGATAATGCATCCTTGGCAGTCAGCAAATCCATAAGCATCATTTTGCCAGCGATATTTCGTAGCGTTGTCTGGGCTAAAAGTTGTGTTGAAGCAGACGCATCTTCAATTTGGATCACTGCTTTAAGTGGTTCTTTTATACGAAAATATACGACTGCATCGAGGTGTATTGTCACCGAGTCCTTAGTAAGAATCTCCTGAGGTGGCACATCAAACGAATGTGTTCGCAAATCAATTGTCACATAATCTTCAATGCATACCAATACAAAAAAGATACCCGGACCGCGTGCGCCGCCTTTCCTAAACGACAACAGAAACAGTTTAATTTATCGAAAAGCTCCAATCTACTTACTTCAAACGTCCAAGTCGAAATACCACCGCGCGCTGATACTCCTTCATTATGGTTAGACAAATTAATACGGAAAGTGGAAATGTTACGATAAAAAAAAGTATTGAAAGGAATACAAGGATTTTTTCAGCAACGCTGGACTCTTCGTTTTCAGCTGTCAAGTAAGTAAAAACGTAGACATCATTTTTAAATAGTTTTGGTGCAAGAGTTAACTCACTTGTCCTGATATTTGGAGAGTTAGCCATGCTTGAGCTAGTCGTTTTCTTAGGAGCAAGTTCCAAGCTTGAGCTAGCTATCTTCTTGGGATCAAGTTCCATGATTTAATTAAGTTTTATATAAAAAAAAATCAGAAAATAAAAACAAACAGTTGAAGCTTATATCAAAAAGTTTTTTAATTTTTCGTTTGTATTTTACAAATAGAGTGATTAATAGAACGACATTTGATGCATAGTCGCGGATAACGTCGTAAGAAGCTATTTTTTCGGAATTTCCCACTATATCGAAAATCATATACATATATAAAAATAAATGTTTTCTTTTATTTATTTCAATATTTCTACCTTTCTATCTTAATATCTATCAATTTTTCATTGTCACCGAAGCGCGTCTAAACCAATCCTCCGATTGCGATGAAAATTTGAGGAGTTGGTGTGCTCACGCCAAGGATGGATTAACGATTGCTATTCAAAACAAAACTCGGGCAGCGCTAAGCTAGTATTTCATAAATTAAAATAAATATATACTTACGAGTATATACAAATGTACGTTTCGGCAGCTTTTTAAAAATCTGCATATTGAAAATGTAAAAACGAAGAAAATTGTTTTTTTTTTTAAAGCCGGCAACAAAACTTTATTAAAATTTTTCGTTTATCGCATTTTCTGAACCGATGTCATTTAAATTATGTCTTTAGCATGTGAAGTTTAAACAATTTTCTTTGAGAAATTATTATTTTTCGAAAGCGAAATCCTGGTTTCGATGGTTTGTGGAATCATAAAGTTTTGTAAAGCTGCCTCTTATTTAAGCCATCAAATGACGTACCTTATTGAATAAATTTACAAAGTTATAAAATATTGATAACAATCTTTCCAAAGATGAATTTGTTTCCAGAGTTTGCAGGGGGTTGAAATGAAGGCGTTGAAGGTTCTGAAGGTGCTGGAGGAGCTGAGGGTGCTGAAGGCGTTGAAGGTGATGAAGGTGCATGTGTCCGGGCATCTATATCTATATGAAGTGGTGTTAAATGAATTTTGAATTAATCCGCATACTTCAACGACCTTTAAAACCAGACATCAGTTCGATTGGGAACGGAAATATGACTGTTGAGTTTCTTTCGGATGCTATTGAGTTGAGTGTTTGCAAATACCGCAGCTGTGAAGTTTTCAGCGGTAAGCAGTTATTTCATTATTAAATTGTGTTTTTGTGTAAGAAATGCAAGTACCTGAAGCGCAATCGGGTTCTTTGCCATCACATCGGAAGCTTCTTTCAAGGCTCTGGAAGCGTTTAACTCGCCTTCAGCAGCTACCACTTTTGCTTTAGCCTCTCGCACTGCTTCAGCCTCGGCGGCCAGCGACCTTTGCAAGCTTTCTGGAAGTCGAACATCTTTTCTAAAAGTCAACAAAAGAAAAGAAAAAAATGTTGTATTTCAATTATAATTAATTAATCATTGTTCTACAAAATCATTTATTTGTTAAACAAATAATAAAAAAAAGCTGGGATAAATAAATAAGTTTTTAGTTGACCTAAATAAAATATTGTAGATACAAAACCGAACTTATGCATTCATATATTTAAGGTTGATCTCCCCTACAACAGAAACCACATACAACAACCACACACATTTAGATTTTATGCATTGCCATCGATGTTAAAGTTTGAAATTTTGGTTAATTTGACACCCTCGACAAAATTTAAATGAAAACAAATAAATCAGCTCTTCTGGGTACACCACTTCATTAAGGCAACCTGCAATTTAATCTAAAAAGTAAGAAATTGTAGTCGGTCATACCGTCATCTCTTCGTCTAGGCCATTAAAACACATACAAAATTTCAACGATTCTCACGTAATGGTATTAAAAAGAAATATGGGTAGAAGTAACATGGTAACATTGACTCAGTTTTTGATTCTGATCATGTTTGTCTATTTTAAGTATGTTACAAACTTCTAACTAAATACAATCCACCATTGTATACGTAAATAAAATTACATTATTTATTTAATAAAAAATGTACTCACACTTCGACCCGTTCGACTTTAACACCCCATGGATCTGTGGCGACGTCAAGAATTTCTGCAATAGCTGCTGATAGCGAGTCCCTAGTTGTCAACAATTCCATAAGCATTTTCGTACCAGCAATATTACGCAGAGTTGTTTGTGCCAAAAGTTGTGAAGAAGCATAAAAGTTTTCGATCTGAATAACGGCCTTAAGCGGATCCTGTACACGAAAATATACAACTGCATCCATTGTTATTGTCACCGAGTCCTTCGTGAGAATTTTCTGTGGAGGTACATCAAACGAATGCGTCCGTAAGTCCAATGTGACATAATCTTCGATGCAGACCAGTATAAAAAGTAGACCTGGACCCCGTGCGCCGCCTTTTCTAATCGAGGGAAAAGGAACTGAATAAATAATTAAAATCTTCAATGAATTTTACCCAACCTACTTTAAACGTCCAAGTCGAAATATCACCGCGCGCTCATACTCCTTCATAGTGGTTAGACAAAAGAGCATTGATAATGGAAATGTCACAACAACTAAAAGAATTGAAAGGAACACAAGGATTTTTTCAGTTGATCCAGAGGCTTCGTTCTCAGCTAGTATTTAAAAAGATAAGCATTTTTTTAAGTTTACCATTAAGACCGATTATTTGCGTGTTACAAAAACAATGTCATCAACACTAACTTGTCCTGATGTTTGCCGCTTGTTCCGAACGTGGGGCATTCTGATCATAATTGTTATCCATGATACATATATGCCAAACTTAAAGTTAATTATAAAATAGAAGTGTCAAAAAGTATTCCGTCTTTTTCCTTTTTTTTTTTTTGAATTGCAAGTGCAAAAGCGACGACGACGACTACGACTCTCAATAACATAACGCAAGGTAAAATGAAAGCAGCAATTACTTATTAATTTGCTTTTATATTTGTGTAGTTGATTATTTTTGGGTAGGGTCAAGAGGATAGTAAATATTAATTGGAGATATAGGCATTTTTTAATATGATCTTATAATATACATTTCATTTGGTATACAATAAGATAATTGGTGATATAAACATTTTTCAGTATTTTAAGTATCGAAATACGTTCATGGTTCGGAAACGAATGCTTGGTAAAAAATAACATTTTATTTTAGTTTAGTAAAAAAAACTCAAAAAATCAAAATAACATAGTCAAAACTCCTGCCCGTCATATTCACACCAGAGACAGAATCAGAATCGGCTCAGACGCAGCTTTAAAGAGCTGCCGACAAATTCTGTTAGCTGCGCTGCCGCTGATTATGTCGCCTAAAATCAACTGATTATCAACACATCAACAAATTTTACTCAATATTTTAAGCTAAGCGGTAGTTAATTTCACAATTTAGCAATATTTTAGAATTAATCGTCATACTGTCGTTATTTTCCGCTGCTGGCGAAACTCTCGCTTCAGCCGGCGTTTATCCGGCTGAAGATGATTTTTGGCGGCTAGCCGTCAACGAAAATAACCGCTCAGCTTTCTTCATCGACACACACTACAAATTTTCCGGCATTTTTTCACTTGCAAAAAAGTTTTCCGAATTTTTTTACGGAACCACTAGTGAATAAAAAAAAAAATACGAATAAGTTTTGGGAACTTTCATAAATTACATTAAACATATATTAATTATGTCGTTCAGCGGTCAATCGAATGCGCCGTGGCAGCGTAATAATCTTAACGTTATGTCTGGTAATTTTCACCAAGGGCAGCATCAGCATGGACCGCCGCCCATGTTTGTGCAAGCGCCGCCGCAGCAAACCAACATGGCTGCCTTTGGTCATGCTGCAATGCAGACGGGTGGAATTTTTCCTCCCGGTAGTGGGGGAGGTGCTGTCGCGTATCCGCAAACACGCACCGGTCTAAATCCGGTGGCTTTTCAGCAAACGTCAGGAGGTGGGGGCCAATCGCAGAATTACAACTCTATCGGCACTGTAACGAAAATCAATAGCGACTGTGGTCTGGTCAACGATGAAGTGTTCTTCTATCGAAATGTTTGCAAGGGTCACGCACCCAAACTTGGCGATCGTGTGCTTTTCGAAGCAAACTACTCGACGTCGGGTCAATTTAAGTGGAACGCTACTCGCATTCAACTAATGCCGTCACATCAACCACAACCACTGATGGGAACCGGAAGTGGTAAGGGCTCTTCGGGATATAACGCTGTGCCACCACCTGGTGAATACCAGGGTGGAAGACAACAGCAGCGAAGAGGTTCGCCGCGACGTTCTTCACCATCTGGCGGTGGACGTGAGCGACATGGCGGACGCAATGAACGCCGCGTTGAACGTGAACGGCTTCATCGTTCCAGAGACAGAGATGAAGTGGTGAGTTTCTTTTATAATTCGAACGAATTTAGTTAAAATATAATAGTCGGAAAGTCTTATGGGGAACGTCTTACTTACACGGTAAGTCCAATCATAGACTGGCCAAATAAAAGAACACCGATAACCCTATAGTTGACGCATAAAATGGGGATCACAATTTGTATGTAAAAGGTTCCAATCATAGAGCACACATTCTTGCATTTATATTTTAAATAGTAGCTGGTGCATGTATCCTCCCAGCTTTTTGTCGTTGGTATTCAAGCCGACCATCCGTTATTGTTGCTTTGTTTAAAAATTTTTCCGCATAGACAAAAATTATTGTTAAAAAAAATATGTTTTACATTTTCAGGATGAGCATGATCGTAAGCGTCGTCGTGAGGACCATGGTCGTAGCCGTGAGCGCAACAACATCGGTAATAGCAGTCAACGCGATACCGCCGGCTCTGGAAATAATGCCGCTCGTGACATAGCCAAACGCGATCATGATCACGGTTTAGATCGCGGCAAGGAACGTGCCGAACGAGTACGCGAGCAACGTGTCGAAAGGGAGCGTCATCGTGGCGGCGGCAGCGAACATGATAAGGATCGCGCAGAGGAACGTAGTCCACATCGTTCGACAGTAAAGGGTCGCCGTACGCGCACTATACGCCGCTACATGGTGCAAATACCCAAAGCGTTACTGTCATAGTAAGTGCATATTTCTTGAGATTAACAAATTTCAATAAAAAAAAATGTTCTTGTTTAGCAAACACGCTGATATACAGGAATTACGTCAACGCTATGCTACACTCTACATACCCTCGGATTTCTTTCACGCCAACATCAAGTGGTCCGAATCATTTACACCGGACAATTCTTTTTCACTGCGGCGTCCATGTCAGTTTCACATAATGCATCGCATTGTCGAACCACCGTTCGATCAGAAACCAGAACTATTCGAAGCGCCAGACGCCGATTACTTGTACTCGGCCAAAGTAATGCTAATGGCATGCCCACCGCTGGCAGAACTCTATCAAAAGTGTTTTGAGGAAGATGACGGTGATAATGAGCAGCACACAGTCCATCCATCGCGTTTGATTAGTTTTCTGGTAGGCACGCGCAGTCGCAATGAACCGATGGCCATTGGCGGACCATGGAGCAAGTCACTGGACGGCGAAAATCCAGATAAGGACCCGTCAGTGTTAATACGCACCGCAATACGCACGTGTCGCGCACTGACTGGCATCGATTTATCGCACTGTACTCAATGGTATGTTTTCTCCAGTGAGATTCGAACGAACGTATTCGATTGGGCCCGCCACCACGCAATGTTTACTATTTGTCTTGTTTATTGGTGTTGTCGTTTCGTAAACGTTGTGCGTAGTTGATTGTGATGAAAGTCAGGGATTTCGCGTTTTAACAAAACTTTTAATCACAGGAAATATTTCTTTAAAGAAAACATTTAAGCCTTTAGGACTTTCAGTAGAAGGTAACAAGGTAACACAATTTTTAAAGGCATACGAAAAAAAAGAGTGGCATTTCTAAATTGTTATGATTGTTAGTTTAAACGAAATCGGCTTCAGTTATGATAAACAATACAATATATACATATATATTTTTTTAAATTGAGGCTACAGAATGCAAATCTTAGATGTGTACTTTAGTGTAAACATTATTTTTTGGGTAGACAATACATTTTTAATAGTCCTACAGTTATGTTTGCGTCTATATCGCTTTTAATGCCCGAACAGTATATTTAAATTCGAAAACCCTTGAGATCGATAAATGAATTACTTTATTTGGTCAGAAAACAATTGTATGATAACCATACGACTATCATTTCAATGTAACATGACAGTCATTTGATTGTCTCTTGACGGCACATGACCGTAATTTTATGAGAAAACATCGATAATCATAAGGCAGTCACATAAAGTGACTTGTTTACTCTTCTATGGTGCATTTGTGGTAGTAGTTTCAATACGCTTCTTGAATTTAATGTTATTTATGCTTATTATTTTAATTTTAAGCTATAACCTAATTTAAGCTATTATAAATTTTTTTCCCATTTTTCAGCAAAAAAAAAATATACAAAATCCTTAGAATACAGCCACTTAAAAAAATAACAACGAAAATCCATAGTTTTGCCACATTCCTTATGATTTTTTTCTTTCTTTTTCCATGTTCGTTTACGCGACCAAATAACAAATATATAAATCACCATTTTGCATGGTGAATGATTGATTGATTGCATTCACATTAAAAAAATTAAAACAAAAATGTTTGCATCAAAAATAAAATGATTAAAACTCAACCAAAACTGCAACGTATTTTGCTGCCCAATGATGACGAACGACACCAACAACAATTGCTACAAAATTATTCGATGACACCTTCTCCTCCTGCTGATGACGATGATGACTGATGACTTACTCCAACGATCGATCGATTGATGTTTTATTTCTAAAACTCAAAATTTATATTGATTTGGGTTGCTTGCTCTTACCTCTCACCTACCACTGCTACTACTACTTCACTGCAAAAATCTTCTTCTTCATTCTACGTTCACACACACAAACACAAAAATGTTGCCCATAGGTATCGCTTTGTTGAGCTCTACTATCATCGCACCGATCACAAGACTAGTAAGGACAAAAATGCAACGGCGGCGGCGCCAGCGCGTATTGAGACCGTGGTCATCTATTTGCCCGATATTCACTCGTGCATGCCCAGCACCGGCGATTGGCTGAATTTGATGCAAACCTACAAGACCAGTGTCGAGAATGTTATTACGCGCAAGATGGCATCGTTGACAAAGGCGACAACAAAGGAAAACAACACTGGAACCGCAACGTTGGCCAATTCTTCATCTAATGATTCAAAACTTGCTGCTGATGATACAGAAAAGGACGAAGCTGATGCTGCAGAAGACGCCAACGACGAGGAGGTGACTATTGTTGAAGACGACGAGGCAGATGCAATCGAGGATGCTGCTGAGGAGACAACTGCTTCTTCTGCTACTGCTGCTGAGACACAAATTGACACCGCGGCGGATGTGGCCCCAGACGGTGACGATAATGATAACGAAAAGGCACACAAGCACTTCTTTTTTCTAAATATTCATAGGCATATATTAATTTAATAATTACATTTAAGTTTTATTTTATAGTTCGTAAGTTTGTTAAGTTGCTTTATTTCTCAAATTTTACGCCAATCTTAGAGAGAAACCTTACGATTTTCTCTCTGCGCGCGCTCTCTTCGCTCTCTCTCAATCTCCTGCACAGGCGCCTGCTCTGTGCAAAATATTAACATATTTTTTTACATATTTCCTCGTTCCTGAAAGAAAAAAATAATGGGGGCATACGAAAAGTAAATATTTTTGAATTCACTTCGTCTATTTGATATTAGCACAATTTTCGAAACTATAAAATATTTTTCTAATAAGCGTAATCGAATGAAGATTTAACTGCGAGTGTTCAAAATAGTTTTACATACATTTCGAACTCGAATATTAAAAAAATTTTATCAATTGTTTAAAGTAAAAATATATATTTTTTACTTTGTTGGAAAATAATATTTTTTCAAAAAATATTCTATTCAAAGTTTTGTATACAAAATTGAAAATACTTAGATATTTTCGAATATTAAATATTCTAAAAAACGTTTCTACATATACAAAAGTTCAAAATGAAGTCATGCGAATTTGAATATTTAATATCGCTTTATAAAGACGAGATTTTCGAACTATTTTTTGATCGCACACCCCTAAACAAGAAATCTAATCGGAAAATATGCTCCAACTTATAAAAAAATTTAAAAAATATTGACTTTCGTATATTCTTTATTTTTATTTATTGTTTTTAACGGAACTTTTCTTAAATAAAAAAGTTATTTTTTTATTGTACTAATTTTTACCAAAGTTCCTAAACGAAAGCGTAGTAATTCAAGGCAGTCTTTCAAAACACAGCATTTTGAAGAAAACCAAAATTGAAAGTTTGCTATTCTCCGTACAATTTTTAAAAGTTTTTGTGCTTATTTCAGGACGACGAAACGCCTGAGCCGTCCCACTATTCTCAACTGGATCTGAAATCGATGAAGGTGCAAGATATCCGAAATGAATTAATTGCTCGCAATTTGCCATCAAAAGGTGTGTACATTTTTAAATGGAAACTTTAAAATTTTAATTATTTTGACTATTTAATAATTACCACAATTCATTTAATTCCTTGCGACAGTAATTTATTTAAACTTTAATTATTTTAGGTATACGCAACTTGATTATGGCTCGACTGGCCAAAGCGATCAATGCTGAAAAAGCTAACGAAGTATCCGCTAAAAAGACTGCCAACAAAAAACATGTGAAAACGGTCAACGTGAAAAATAAATCTGGCGATGAAAAAACGGTTGTTGCTGATGCCAATAAATCGAACACTGTGGAGCAAAAGAAAACAACCCCGAAAGAAGAGCCTACCAATAAGAAAAACAACGACGACGGCGACGACGGCGAAACAGAAGCTACTGATAACGATGACGCCAAAGCTAATACCGATGAGAACGACGAACAGGAGGAATGGGCCGATGTCATCGATGTAGATATGAGCGATATTGTTATATTGGATGAGTATGATTCTAGCAAAAATCCAGAGGTATGTAACTTCTTAATTTTAATTGTTGTTTTTTTAACCAATTTATTACTTTTTTTTTTAATTTGTGCGCTATTAGGAAACTCCTAAAGAAATGGATGAAAAGGAGAAGAATCAGCTAATACGCCGATACACTTTGCCCACCGCCCCACACGTTTTGGTACATCCAAGTAAAACGGCTAAAGGCGGAAAATTCGATTGCTCTGTAATGTCGCTGTCCGTACTTTTGGACTATCGTCCCGAGGACAATAAAGAGCGCTTTTTCGAGGTACTATACAAATCTATATCTTATTATTTAAATTAAAACAATAATTAAAAAAAACGCGTCCTCAAACCAATAAAATTTAATTTATTTAAAAATTTATTTATCAGGTCTCGCTTTTTGCTGAACTCTTTAATGAAATGTTGCAGCGCGACTTTGGCTTCAATATTTACAAAGAGTTGTATCTTTACAAAGCGCCTGAATCCGAATCCAAATTAGACGAATCGACCAATAACAAAAAAGAAGAATCAAACAGCGGCGGCGCACAGGACGACGATGAAAAATCAACAAAAGATAATGCTGGCGAAACAACCAGCAGCGGCGATAAATCGTCATCGTCGTCAGGTCGTGAAAGACGCACCTCTAAGCGCAGCATGGACGAGGAACCCTCCGCTTCTGCTGCTGCTGAAGATGACAGTCAGTCAGCTAAATCTTCAGCTGATCGGAAGCGCAAGACCACCGCATCATCGTCTACAAAGGACAGCGATCGAAACAAAGATAAGGATAAGGAAATTGGCACTGACAAGAAAATGGTCGTAGTTAAACCGCAACTGTTGCTCTCATTTGTCTACTTTGACACTTCACATTGCGGCTACATTTTCGAAAAGGACTTGGAAGAATTATTTACAATACTTGGTTTGAATTTGTCGCGCGGTCAGATACGGAAAGTGCTTGGCAAGTTGGCAACGCGTCAGGCTTTCTATTATCGGTAAGTAATCTGGGTAAATAAAATTCAACAATTTTTAATTTAATAAACATTTGTAAATACATTATTAAAGATTTTTTACCTATAAAAAAATTTGTCAATGATATGCTTCTAAATTTTAAAATTAAAAAGTGTTGTTGAAAAATTTCAAAATTAAATATTTCTTATATTTAAAGAAGTTTTTTTTAGCATTTAGCTAAAATAACTAAAAAAAGTTCAGAATGAAATTATAGTAAAAAAAAAAAACTGATTTGTTATCAAACATAAAGCCATTCTATATATATAAAATAATCAAGATATTTGAATTGTTTTTTATTAAACATATATTTATAAATTAATTTTAATAATAATGATAGCAAACTAACTGATAAAGAAGAGTCCATTGAAGCCACACCCACCATTGAAGATGTCGACGACGTAGCCAACGAAGAGCTAAAAAAGATCGCGCTAGGTAATCGACTTTTCGATAACATTTTCGGCAGCAATGAGAAAGCTTTGCAAAATAACGAAAATGAAAATACAACTGCAAATAACGACGGTAAATGATTTGCATACATATATACTTTCATACAAAAAATAATAATAATTTTATTTGTACTTTAACTGCGCACAAATTAAAAGGCCTCATCAATCACAACGGCGCCGTCATACATGTTGGTAAACTAATGGAACAAATCAAACGCACCGAAAAGAATTTCTCCGATTTGGAGAAACTCTACAACGATCTACGCAAACAGCATACCGACCTGCAAAAGGATTACTCCAAGTCGAGTAGTAAAATCAAGGATTTGCAATCCGAAACTAAAAGTCTTAATCGAAAATTGACGGACGCCGATTCGTCACTCTTCTCGTTAAATGTAACAAATTGTCTAAATAATCTTTTGACTTTCTGATAATTTGTTTAATTATTTGATTTTATGTTGCAGCGTAAATATCGCGATCAGAACTCTACACTTTTCTACATTTTCAATCGTGTGTCACCCTACTTCAATCACAAATCAGAAAGGTATAAAAAAAGTTCTCATTATTTGTCACTGCGGAAATTTTCGCTAACTGCAAATCAACTTTAAAATTACTTGAATGCTTCAATAAATACAACCAACTAATATTATTTACAGCTCTCGTGATAAAGATTCCGATAAGGACAAAGACAAGGAGAAGTCGACGAAAGATAAAGATAGCAGAGACAAGGAGAAATCGACTAAGGAGTATGTTAAGGACGAAGATAAGGACAAAAATAGAGACAAGGATAAATCAAAGAAAAACGGCGAAAAAGACAAAACTGCTGAGAAAGAAACGATGGAAGATAATGCGTCTGAAGTCGTTAAGGATACAGAAAAGGAAATCGCAGAAGATGAGGAAATGGAAACCAACGATGTTGAGGAGGTAGACGAGGAAGACGAAGAAGTTGACGCTGGCGATGACAACGACAGTAAAGACGGTGATGCCAAGGAAGAGTAAATTAAAGTTAAAACATCTTTAAAACAACATTGGAAAAATAGTTCACTTGATTTATATGTTATCAATGTCACTTTTAATCCAAATTTTACTGCACATTTTTGTTGTTTATAAAACAACAATACTAACAAAGCTTATCTCTAAATGTAAACATAATATCGAAATAAAGATTAGAATAGCCAAGCCGTGTGTACACAGATTTATAATTTCTCCTAGTCGAAATTTTGATATCTTTTAAATTAGTTGTTTCAATTAAAAAAAAAGTAATTGTTTTTAAAAATTTTTACTTAAAATGTAATTTTTTCTGATATAATATTGAAAATTTCAAGAATTCGAAAATTGCAGCAATTTTTTAAATATCTTTCGCACCAATCAAATTTTATTTGTATATTTTTTTTACCAAAGCGATGTTTATTTCTTTAACTAATTTTTGATGCTTGTGTGATAAAATTCCTTGTTTAAGATATATAAAATATTAAGATCATTTCTGTTATCTATTATCGAAGGAAAACTTCAACAACAAAATTGTTAAAACACGATTTTTGTTTTTGTTTTCTTAACTGCAGATTTATTTGGATTTTTTTATTTTTGCGATTAATAAAGTCAAAATTTCCTTGCGCTAAAATATTTCGTTAATTTGCATAATTTCCGGTGAATTTCGAATTATTTATTACTTACGAAAGAATAATAATTAATTCGAAAAATGATAATGGATCGGAATGACGACAATATAGGAAAAATTGCATTACAAATCAATTCGAGTTGAATTTTGAACTATAAATAAGTGCAATATTTGCAATTACATGTGTATAAAAGTAATACATATAATCCAACACATTGATAAATAAGTAATATCGAATTTTTTAAAGTTTAAATTTACATTTATTAATTTTTAAAAATTATTTGCCATTTTGGTTAAATTCATATTTAAATATATAAAATGGCCTAACGTGCTTAAGCATAAAATTTTAAAATAAAGAAAAAAATTCAAATTTGTTTGTACTAACATAAAACACAAATTTCTGAACAGTCTTACAAAAATGTTGAGATACAGAGATTCGACAATGAAGTCACACTAGTCGTTACAATTTAAAAAAAAAACGCACTACTTGGCGTTAATCCAAACTGAAAACGATATTCGATTTCTATACAATTTGTTTATATATTCTTTTTTACATCAATTAAATTTGTAATGTACGTGCACATTTAACGAACTGCTCAAGATGTTGGCGTGTTAAGGAGTTGGCTTAGAACTATTTCAATTAGAAATTGAAATTGCCTTTTACAATAGTTATTATTTATTTATGCAACTAACCAAATTCAAAAGAAATAACCTAAGGTCCACTACTGATTTCAAAGTACTTTGGAAGTTATTTAAAAAGAAGCAATAAAAAACACCACGTTACAAAGTTAAAGTTGAATAAGTTTGCTTCGTATGTATGATATGATGATGACGACAACTTGACATGACATGACAAATTATCAATTATAAAAATAATTATTTGATAAATGTTCATTGATCAAGAAAAAAAAACAATGAATGAATGAATGATTATACTTGTAAAAAGAATAATGCCTCGATGCGTATTTGTTTGTATAAATAAAAATCATGAAGAATGATTTGATAAACAATCAAATTATTGCTTAAAACATAAGCAAGCTATAAATTATCATATAATCAATGTCATTGTGATAAATGATAATAATATGCTCATAAAGTTGTGATGCATAATTATATAAAAAAGATTATACGAGGATTATTTTGTGTGTGTTACATACTTATGGATTGATGCATAAATTCGAGTTTTGAACTTGAGTTGCATGTAGAAATTAAATTGTAGTATTTCGTTTGATAGAGTAGAAAAATAAAATTAATTTCAAGTCAAATTTTCCGTTATAATCGATGTGGTTCTGGGGATTGAATGTTTTTTCTTTTAACGGACGCAGATATCAAAATTTGCCGTAATTGCTACTCATTTATCTGCGGCACTTGTCAGTTTGTATGTTCATATTTTTAAGCGTCTTCGCCATGATGTCCCATCGGACGCAACACAATGCGTGGGTCTGGTTCCAGCATGCGGTCAGATTCTTCGGCACTGCTTAAACTACAAAAACAATTTATTTTAATTAAATCGAATATTTAAAAGATACAAAATATAGAACAAATGTTTCTGACTTATTTTATTCTTAAAATTTCTTACCATTCCTTGTTGTCGCTGGGCATTAAATTGCGGCGTTCCTCGTCTTCGGCGCCACATGCGCGCAGCGACGGCATCTCTGAAATCGCATATTGTGTGTGCGAGACGAGCGGATCCGTTGAAGGATTTGAAATAATGGGATTGCCTTGACCACAACCGCCGCCGTTCTGACATTGCTGCAACGTACGTGCTAGCGACTGTTTCTTATCAAAGAAGGGGCATGGGCAGACGCAGTTGCGGCGCCAGCCAGCAACCTTAAGATACATGCCTGAAAGTATACAACGAAATAAAAGTTGCAAACTGTAATAAATAATAAAAGAATAACCCCACACCACTTACCCAAGGCCACAAAACCTAGACAAGTCATAAAAACTCCACCGATAATTATACCCAGCGGCATTTCAACGGAGCTTACACTATCATCGCTTGCCGCCGCTGATGCTCGCTGTTGTTCGGCAAACTCTTCCGCCTCAAGCCAATCAGCTGCACCACTGGATAACATAGCCACGCCCGCCGCTAACGAAATTAAAGCGAACAACAGCAGGGCAACTTGTGGACGCGGCTTGCGAAAAACACGTAACGGAGAATCGACGCCCATCGACGAGGCTGGTCCGCCGCCACCAAGAAGACCCAAAGGTCCACCGGCGCCGCCACTGCCGGAGCGCGGTTCATACGAAACCGTGGTCGGTTGGTACACGGGCCCGCCACCAGAGGGCATTTTAAGTCCGGTATTGTTGTTTTCTGAATAATAATAAATACAAAAACAACAAATTTAAATTTCAAGAAACAAGTTTTTTGCTCCGCCTCCTGCCAGTGCGCAGAGTTAAAATATTTATTCAATGCTTGTTGTTATTGTCGTTTTCACGTATCCTTTGCACATTTATGTTCTTCTCGTTGAAGGTTAAATAAAAATTGCTCTTTCCAATAGACTAAAAATAAAAAATGTATTTTACCTTCTTTCTATGATTTCTGCGAACCGCTAAAATCTTTAAATACGAAATAATAAAATTTTAATTTATTATTTAATAATATTTTACAATATCTGCGATGGTTTTGCGATTCCTTCGGTTTAAACTATTATTTTCCGATGCAGGTTCAGTTCATGAAACAAGTATACAAGGTAGCGCCCAAAGGAAGAACAAGAGCAAACTACAAACGACACATGACGTCACATGCTTTTGACAACAACGATGCAAATCGGATATATCTAGCACTATTATTATCAAAGAATATAATTATTAAAGTTAATTTTTAAAATTGTTTTTGTAAATTTCAAAATACATTTTTAAAATACAAATTTTTAATTAACAACAATAAAACAATAAAAAAAATGGTGAACAACATCATGCTGATTCTTCTTCGACTGTGACGTCTTATTCCCTTGTTCAAATGTAAATTCTGTCATAAAGGCGCATTCTTCTGTGTTTTATTTATAGGTTTAGTTTTGAAAAATAATTATATGCGTGCAACTGAGTCAGTGCACGTGAGACAGAGACGACACAAAAGCTTTGTAAAAGAACTGCCATGTACGTTAACATATTATTGAAGTTATCCTTTGATTAATTATCGAAGCCAAGTTTGATAACAAGCACTGAAAGCAATTTAATATCAACCTTAAAAAGTTCAAATTATCGATGTCTTCAATTTGCAAAAAAAAATTTTAATTTTAACTTGAGTTGCATCGTTTTTTCAATACATTCTGATCGGAATGTTTCAACTTGGTGTAATATTTAAAATTGATAGCAACTAGGCATAGTTTTTTTATTAATACAAAAATGATTACTATATTAGAGAAGAATTAGTTCCGACATATATTCGTATTATAATTATTTTTATATATATTCTCATTACTTTCAGAAATCCCATTATCATTCTATGAACTTTTTGTCATTGTTCCAGGATTCGAACCCTGCTACAATTGTAGTAAAATTAATACTAAAACTTTGTTTTACTACGATTTTTTCCATGATTTAGTATGAAATCGGAAAGCCCAGGTCTGAACCGTGCATTATTCAGAAGAATTTAATCGACTTTGTAAGCAATGTTGCCGAAACAGTAAAAGTTTCATTTAGGGTTGCATTCGCTTACGAATTAGAAATCAGAATCAGATTAGAAAGCCGGTTTGGCTTCGTCTTCTACTCTGATCAGAACTTTCAACAACAATGAACTTTTTTGTAGGATTTTATAACATTTAAAATTATTGGACAGAATTTCATTTATGATACAATACATTTTGTATATATTGGGTGAATGATTGAATTAATTGGAACTGTTAAACATTATAAATTAAAAAAATATTTTAATTATACTAAGTGTTTGTTATATATGTTGATTGGTGTAACTTGAAATTCATTTTGTTTTTTAAAATATGTACAAAGCAATACATAAGCATTTATTTATGTTAATTATAAGTGATTTCTGGAAAAATGTCTGGAGAAATTGTTGAATTATTTAAATTTTTATTTAATTCAAAACCACTGTAGGAAAGTTCACTAAAAATACTGCGCTGATCGTCGAGCCTTAAAAATACAGCGCTGATTCTGGTTCTTACGTAACTACTTTACGTTACACTTACGTAACTTCCTTCAGACAAAAAACCGGAATAAAATAAAATCAACCATGGTTTTTTTTGCACGAACAGCCATTTTCTCCGTTCAGTCACAATTTATTCGTTCGTTTGCAAGCAAAGGAAAAATGGGTTTGCCTCGTGTGTTTTTTGATATGACCGCTGATGGTCAGCCTGTGGGCCGCATTGTAATGGAAGTAAGTCTCAATTATCATTTTCATGTGCTTTTAAAGAACTTTTTGCTCTATCTAAAAATAGCTTCACATTGCATTAATTCTGATTGGTTTTTTTTTTCTCATGTTAAGTACTTGGGTGGCTGCTACGTCTTCACGTGTGCGGACTTTTGAAACTAGAAAATTTTCCAATTGGGTTTAACATGAGGTGGAGGGGCGCGTCAAAACGTTAAAGTGTGGTGTGTGTTTGCGTGCATATTGATTTGTGTTGCAGTTTTTTTCATAAATAAGTTTTTCACTTTGATAAATTTTTGAGGTTATGGTCAAGTTCGGGGCTTCTAGAAGAAATGGAAAAGAAAATGATAATTGCAATTTTAATTTGCAAGTTGCTGTCGGCATTTGTATAAATGTAACCCGTGTGTGTGTGCCGTGCCGCCATATTGCTGTGTTTTTGTATAGGTGTGATTACCGGGCGTGTTTGCTGGTGTTGGTAGCTTTTTTCCCATTTTTTATTTTTTTTATCAACGACGCGTGAATTTTGTGTCGGATAGATGACGAAGCTTCGTCGGCAGAGGTCGTCGTGCGACGCTTGTGCTTGCTGCTTCGGCGCTTGTCGGAATTCTATTCTATGTATATATATACATATATATATTTTTTGTAAATGAGAGTCGAGTTTTTTGTATTCCGTTGTAATCTGGCTAAAAAACCACATTTTTTATACTACATATGTGGTAAAATTCCGGTCTTCTTTAAATCGCACAAATTATTTTAAATATTTAAATAAAGATTGAGCTTCTAGTGGGAAAAACAAGATACATAGTATATATTACTTTCAACAGCTTTTATATTAGAAGTTAACAAAACTTCGAAAAATATGCACATATTGGCAAAGGTGTTGTACAGCTTTAAAGCTGACTTCAATGTCTCCCACATTGACACTCAATTTACCTTTTTTCTTTGTATTTAATAAAAACTAAATCCATTAAAACTATTTAATTTATTTATAATTATCTTTACATTATTAATTGCATTTTTTTTTTGTCACTTTTATATCCCAAAATATGACCTATTTCTAAAGTTTAAAGTTTGTATTTAGTAGTAAATGCAAATATTAAGTTTTAAAACCCATAAATTTAAAAATAAGCAGACAATCGTATCAATATTTCGTTTTCTAATTTGTAAACTTGTATCGAAGTAGGTATTAAAATGAATTTTAAGAATCATTTTACGTTTTAATTAAAATTGTTATTTCCAAAAGTTTTTCTGAACATATTTTTACATTAATGTTATTTAATTTTGAAAACTTTTTTTTTACTCTCCTTATTCTTGAAAGTCTGAAAAAAAAATCAATTTATTTATCGTATCAAAATGAAACATTTCTTGTCTTGATTATAAAAAATTATCAGCTAAACAACTAAGAAGCAATAAATGATAAGATGGTTCCAACATGCGTTGCGCCTCTTCCCCTGCGCTTTTGCCGGAATTTCCCCCGACTAAAATGACAAAAGTTGTATATACTATACACTACAAGTGTTTTCAATCAGGTTTTTTTTTTGTATGTTACCTTAGGAATATTTGAATTGAAATAAATCTTGACTGTTGCTGCTACCTACCAGTCGCGACACTCGAAATGCAAAATTTTCCACTATAAAATTCACATTACAAAATGCTCGGCTTTAATTAAATTTTGTTTGAAGATGCAAATTTACTCATTCTGAATCGGTTCGTTTGTATCGTGATGAACATTTTATTTTCTCTAGTGGCAGTGCTTCGTTGTCGTTTATCGATAGCAGTGGCTTGTGGGTTTTCGTACAAGTGACCTTGAGCGCATGAGTTGTAAATGGGCTTTTAAATATGTACTAAATTCACATACAACACGCGTACGTGAGTATGTGCATTGGGCTCAACCGAATAGATACCGTCGCCCGGTCGGTTGGTCTGGTTTTCAGCAACCCTGCCTGTCATCGTTGTCTACCAATTAAAATATTGATCTACTCTGCTGCGGTTTCTAAAATGAAAAAGGAGTAGTATAAATTGTTCTTTATAATTATACATTTATTTACAGCTAGCTGTAACTCAGCTAAGACACGTAAATTGGTTTTATGTTTTTTTGAAATGAATACATTTAGAAAATTAATAAATTTGTTTCCATTAAACTTTTACTTTTGCATATAATAGAATTTGAATAACGTTGATTGCTTTTAAGAGGTAACCTAAAAAAGAACAAAGATTAAAGAATATTTTGTGAAATTGAATTTTTGTATGAAAAAGTTTATTATTTTTTTTAAAGATTTCAGCCAAAGTAATTATTGTGATGTTTTTTTTTATAATCTTTTTACAAACATATATTGTATTTTCTCTTAAACAAAATATAGTTTCAAAATTTGGATCTATAAAATATATTATTTACAAAATACCTTAAAAATTGCATTTATATTGTACCACACTAAGTGCCAATAGTCTCGCATGCAAAGAACATTTTATTTAGAAACTTCATTAAAAAAAAATAAATAAAAAATTCAAGAGTAAAACAATTTGCCACCATATATCAATACTCAAACTCACGCCCTCGCATGCAATCAAAGCTACAGACAAAAGGGGTCATTTAACAAGAAGAGCAGAGGGAGGCACTGCTTCAGTAAATGAATATGTAGCTAATGACTCATTTTCCAAATGAAAACCAACCAAATCTAAATCTATTATTTGTGGATACCACCGAATGACATTGAGACAGCCCAGTTAAGTGAGAGCATGCATGGATGGAGCTGCATTTAGTATAGACATAAGTGTTTTTTTGTTTTTAATTTGTCCAAAACAGGCACGTGCAAAGTACATGGGGGAAATCAAAAATATTTATTCTATTCTATTCCTTGTTATTTAAAGTTGCTGCTTCATGTAAGAATTTAAAAATGTTCTTATTCGTCAGAATTTAAATCTATTTAGTTCAGAGATTGAAGCTGTGAATGAATTTAAACTGAAAACAATTTCGGTTCAGTTTATTTGTTAATTATATTAATATTTGTATTTTATATTTTCTGTGGCTTAAATTGCTTTAATAAATTTCGATTCAAACTATCGAATCGAAATTTAGAGAGCAATAGTCCAATTATTGAATACCGAAACAAATGTTTTTTTTTGAAATTTAAAATTAATCGAAAATCAAGCCATATTTTAAGTTTTTATAATTGAATTGAATGCCCACCTAAAAAGTATTTTATATCAGTAAAAGTTGTTTAAAACAAATACTTTAATGTTTTCAAAAAAAATAAAAAATTACTATCGCAATTTTGTTGTGTTGGCTTAAGTCGGCAATTGTATAGTTTTTTTTTTTTAACACGTTAGGCTTACGTCAGAACAAAACTGATGTCATATGTAGAAACAAGTCTTGCGTTGTTCAGGTGATTGATTTTTTTATTATTTTTTTCTTTTTAAAAAGTATGCGATCACTAATTTGAAAACTAACTGTACGCCTGCCTTGCTCTAAACTGACTGCCGCGTTAGAAGTGTATAATTAATATAATTGACCTTTTAAAGCGTGTCAATTGAAAAACTTGGATTTTTCTCTCTGGATCTGAAATGTACAAAGCTTTTTGTAATTTTAAAATATCATTTTTGCAAAGTTATCGAAAATAAATCTTATTTGCAAAAATACCAAAACAAATTAAAAACTTCAAACTTGGCAATGTCCGTTTCTAATACAGTTGCGTGTTGATGTTGTGCCCAAAACAGTTGAGAACTTTCGTGCCCTCTGTACTGGCGAGAAAGGATACGGCTACAAGGGTTCCAGTTTTCATCGAGTAATACCTAACTTTATGTGCCAAGGCGGTGATTTTACGGCACACAATGGCACTGGTGGCAAATCGATTTACGGCTCAAAATTTGCCGACGAAAATTTTATATTGACTCACACCGGTCCTGGTATTTTATCGATGGCCAACGCCGGTCCAAACACCAATGGTTCACAGTTCTTTGTTTGCACCGTAAAGACCGCCTGGCTGGACAAACGGCATGTGGTCTTCGGACAAGTAATCGAGGGCTTGGATGTCGTTAGACGAATCGAGGGAATGGGCAGCCATTCGGGAAAAACTGCAAAGAAAATTATTATTGCCGATTGCGGTCAGCTGGGTTAGAAATTTAAATGTAAAGTGTGTAATGAGCTTGTTTTTTTATACAAATAAAAGCTTAAGAAAATTAGAATGAGGTCTTATGTTTTTATTTTTTAAGCTTGAAGCGTAAAACAACATTTAAGAAATAATGCAAGTCCGTGAAAAATGTGTACGCATAAACTATAATTTAAAAGTTTAATTTAGGGCACCAAAGTAAAGTGTATTTGAAATTTATCAACTTCATAGGAGGATCAAAATGGCACAATTGGCTTCAAGCTTTACACGTTTTACTATTTTATTTACAACTTTCCACTTGTCTTATGTTTGTGTCTTAAATGTGTGATCGTTTTTGTGTGTTTGTGTTGTGAACTAAAATTTCAAACATATAATAAAAAAAACAGCAAGCTATTAAAATAAAAGAGTTACTAACCGCCTACAACAAAAAGAACATTCAAAGAAGGAATATTCGCTTAAAAAGTTAAATTGTCAAAAAATTAAGAAAATAAACAGACTTGATATCAAACAAAACAAACAAACCAAACCAAGACAAAATCAATATTTTATTATTCTCCGCTTCTTCCCTCTTCCCAAATTTATTTTCAATTGCAGCTTCGTTCCGATGTTGTTCCAAAGACGGCTGAGAACTTCCGCGCCCTGTGCACTGGTGAGAAGGGCTTCGGCTACAAGGGCTCCTGTTTCCATCGCGTCATTCCAAACTTCATGTGCCAAGGCGGTGATTTCACAAATCACAACGGCACCGGCGGCAAGTCGATCTACGGCAACAAGTTCGCTGACGAGAACTTCACCCTGAAGCACACCGGACCCGGCATCCTGTCGATGGCCAACGCCGGCCCAAACACCAACGGTTCGCAGTTCTTTATTTGCACCGTAAAGACTGCATGGTTGGACAACAAGCACGTCGTCTTCGGTCAAGTTGTCGAGGGCATGGATATTGTCAAGAACATTGAGTTGCATGGCTCACAATCGGGCAAGACAAACAAGAAGATTGTCGTTGCCGACTGCGGTGCACTATAAACCAACCATCAACAAATGATCTAAGATTATACATTTTAATGTTTAAGCAAAAGAGCGATTTGCATTTAATTTCTAAATGAAATTCATTCGGATTTCTGAAGCTAAAAGTGTAAATCACAACAATACTTTGTTTTTTCCAATTCTTTTTTATCATGTACGAAAATAAAAAAACATTCAAGTTCTTTTCCTTGTCCTAAAAATAACGTGGTTTTCTTTTTTGAATATTTCATTTATTAGGTACGTAGCTCTTCAATTTTAATTAATACATTATTTAATTTTTTCTATTTCAAAATTTGATGTGAAAAAGTGTTCGACATTTATGTTTTGTTGTCTAGTTTCGCGAATAAAGAAATAAATTACCTAACTATTATTTTTATTTTTTAGAAAAAAACTGAAAGACGATTTTTTTTATAAAGCATTCAACTTTTTTAACAAAATTTACAAATAACAAAAGAAATGCTCTTATTGAACATATCACAAAATCTATCTTTAAAAAAATGTGCTAATTTAAATACTTTTGTTTCGCGAATATTTTTGACGATAAACTAAAAACTTAGATGAAATTGGAAAGGTATTTTTTTTTATTAAATGAATTTTCAATCTTTTTTTAAATTTCTTGCGGTTTCGTTATTGTAAACTTATCAAATGTATTACGCACAGTTAAAAATTGTGATTTTTTTTATTAACCTCTAATACAAAAACTAACAACAAATTACTGACTATCTTAATTGAGCGATCAACTTTCGTTGTTGCCTACAATTCTTGAGGTACTTTTGGCCTAAACTTTTCGACAATGATTTCAGTGTTATTTATTTAAACTTTGGCTCAATTTTTTTCTGATTTGTCTGTCATCTAAGGTTTTTACCGAGTACTCTGTTTGTTGTACTTTTCAAATGATAGCAGTATTCCTTTCCTTTTAGAGCCACAAACAATTCGAAATTGCTTTTCTAAAGTTGCCTCTCTTCTTCTCTTCTCTTCTTTTCAATAACTTGCAGCTGCGCTCAGACGTTACTCCCAAAACAGCCGAGAATTTCCGTGCACTTTGCACCGGTGAGAAGGGTTTCGGCTACAAGGGCTCCAGCTTCCATCGCGTCATTCCTAAGTTCATGTGTCAGGGTGGCGATTTTACCGCGCACAACGGCACCGGTGGCAAGTCTATCTACGGCACGAAATTCGCCGATGAGAACTTTACATTGAAGCACACCGGAC
The DNA here is from genome assembly GCA_949127995.1 of Suillia variegata. Lineage (NCBI taxonomy): Eukaryota > Metazoa > Arthropoda > Insecta > Diptera > Heleomyzidae > Suillia > Suillia variegata. The sequence goes on along the minus strand of OX421846.1, from coordinate 24,298,381 downwards.
CCGGCATTCTATCTATGGCCAACGCCGGCCCGAATACCAACGGGTCGCAATTTTTCATTTGCACGGAAAAGACCGAGTGGTTGGACAACAAACACGTTGTCTTCGGACAGGTTGTGGAGGGCCTAAATGTGGTTAATAAGATTGAAGGATTCGGCACCGATTCCGGCAAGACCAAGAAGAAGGTGGTCATTGCCGATTGTGGCGTACTCGGATAAATTTACTTGCCAATTTAAATCAAATTAAAAATAAAACAATGATATGTGCATTTGTAGTCAGTTGGAGAATTGAAGCCTACTACTGATATTAAAAAAGAAACTTGTTGCAAAATGAATTAAAAACTTTTTGTTGCGTTGATTGATGTCTTAATTTTTTTTATCTTCAAGGAGGTAGATTTTTTTTTAGCCGGTTGTGCAGGATCATGTCACAGTTCATACATCTTAAAGCATTATACAAGCGAAACATTTCACTAACGCTGCCCAATTTTGCTTTAGTCTCTTGCTCTTTTCATTTAACTATTTAACAGCTGCGCAAGGATGTCGTTCCGAAGACTGCTGAAAACTTTCGTTTGCTGTGCACTGGCAAAAAGGGTTTCGGCTACAAGGATTGCACCTTCCATCGTGTCATACCCAATTTTATGTGCCAAGGTGGAGACTTTACCAAACACGATGGCACTGGCGGCAAGTCCATCTATGGCACTACCTTTAAGGATGAGAACTTTAAGTTAAAGCACACTGGACCAGGAATTATGTCAATGGCTAATTGCGGGCCTAACACTAACGGTTCACAGTTTTTCATTTGCACCGTAAAGACCGCTCATCTGGATGGTCAACATGTGGTATTTGGACAAGTTATCCAGGGCATGGATGTGGTTAAGAAGATCGAATCTTATGGCTGTGCAGCGGGTAGTCCTATGAAGAAAATTGTTATTGCAGATTGTGGAGAAATTAAATAGTCTCGATTAAGTACGTTAATGACTAAAGTCGTTTAGAAAAATCCGTTTTTGTTTGTAATTGTTCGTTAAATAAAAAAAACAAGAACACAAATTTATATGTAGAATTGTTTACTAATATTTAAGCAAGCAACAATTAATAAAAATTTAAACAATCTTTTATTTGAAAACTTACTGGTCATATACTCCAATATTAAATACTCAAATTAAGTATATATTTATACAACTTTTTGGATATATGTAAACCATTACCAAAAAACTACATTTTGGTTTTCTTTCTTTTACTGCCTCTCTCGTTGCAGTTGCGCGTTGATATTGTACCTAAAACGGCCGAAAACTTTCGTTCACTATGCACCGGCGAAAAGGGCTTTGGCTACAGAGTTTCAAGCTTTCATCGCGTCATACCGAATTTCATGTGTCAGGGTGGAGATTTTACGGCGCACAACGGCACCGGTGGCAAGTCTATCTACGGCAACAAGTTCGATGATGAGAATTTTACCATTAAGCACACTGAACCGGGTATTCTATCAATGGCCAACGCAGGACCCAACACTAACGGTTCTCAGTTCTTTATAACAACGGTGAAGACCGCTTGGTTGGACAATCGGCATGTGGTCTTCGGTAAGGTGATTGAGGGCATGGATGTGGTTAAGAAAATCGAGGCGCTAGGCAGTCAGTCGGGTAAGACTGCAAAGAAAATTCTTATCGAGAATTGTGGCCAACTTTAAATTTAAACCGATCAAAAGAAGCGTTACAAGAATAATACACAGCAAATATTAAAGTTTACCTCAACTTGTCGGTAACTTTGCTCTCGTATATATTTACAACTAAAATGTTTCGCTTATAAAAAAGTATTATCTTGTAATAAAAAATGTAATTTAAATTAAAATTAAATTCTTGCAACTTTATCCTGTTTCTCCTGTGCCCTTTCTGCATTCGATTTTGTCGGCAAAAGGAATCCTAAAAATCCAGCCAGAATCATTGAACATGCTGAACTATAAAGCGCCGCTTCACAATTCCTATCGATGAGCGTGCCCAGCACACTGCTGCCCGTAACGCTGCCGATACGACCCAACATTAGCGAAATGCAAACAGCCATTGCTCTTGAAATTTAAAACAGTTTAAGTTAGATTCTGTAGTCTAGTCTAATATTAGTAATTTACCTTAAATTTGTGGGATATATGTCGACGGCGATGGCATTAACGACAGTCGTAGCCAAACCACAACATAACAGCACTAAGATAAAGTATATAGCCAAGAGTGGTATGTCAATCACCAGTCCCAGGATGCCACAAGTGCCACACACGATTGAAATTGTAACTATTTGAGGGATATAATGGCTGTATTGCAATATTAAATAGCAACGTCGCATTATCACTTACAAAGTATTGGAATGCGTCCGAACTTTGAGATAGCATAACTGACACACAGGAGCAGCGTCACATACATGAGTTCCATTATGATGGTATGCTTGTAGGTAGATATCTCCAATTGCGTTACACACACTTCAGGTTCCTAATGAGAAAGTAAGACAGTTTAATTTTTTTCCTTTTTTTTAATAATGGAAACCTCTTAAGAATAATAAACTTTGTGTTCCTTTTCAATTCTTACATTGCTGTCTGCGAGAGTAAAATTCGTGTTCTGGGTAAATCTAAGAATATCACAGAGGCACATGGGCTCCGAATAGCGTTGTGTAAATTGCATGGAGCTATTTAAAATGTACGGAAACCACATATAAACTCCGTGGGCTGTGAAAAATGTGATGAACTGTATAACGCTAACAATCACAGTCTTCAAAATATGTTGACGCATAAACAGCGGCGCAGTCTGATCCCACATCGACTTAAACAGAACAACGACGAAATTTTTACTAGGACCAGCAATCAGCGAGCGCTTGATAGGTGTGTCCAAATCCGGTAATAATGTCGTAATCTAAAAAGTAACGAACACGATCAAAAAAGACCTTAACTAGTTTAAAAGTTAGTACACTGGAAGCTTACATTAAATTTGCCATCTTTGCCGCCAGTATTTTGTTGGTGTACCTCAGATAAGACCGCAATTGCCTCATCGCTACGGCCCACCGTTAGTAGATATTTGGGACTTTCAGGCAAGTAAATTAGCATAACGGCACCAATTAATCCTGGTGCTCCACATGCCAGCATATACGATCGCCAAGGCATGTACGTGATATTTAAGAAAGCAATGTCAAGTGACCAACTTTGATTAATAAAAACCCACGCCAACACTGGAAAGAATATGGCCGAAAAGGCGCTTATGAAAGCTGCGGATAAGATGGCACGGTTGCGATATTGTTGGCTATGAAATTCACCCAAATAGGCGTAAATGGTGGCAGAACCGGCCGAAAGGCTGTTAAGTAAAAATTTAAATAAACAAAATTGTTTTGTTTTAACTTTGTAACTTGTTCTTACATGAGATTCTTAATACTTACAATACGCCGTTTAAAAATCGCATTACAGCCAACGTTTCGAAATTCGGCGAAAAGCTCGAAATAATCGTTATCAAATAGGTCAGCCATAGCGTGGGCAGCATTATACGTTTACGACCGGTTGTATCGGCCAGAAAGCCCCACAAATGTGAACTGGCGATAATGCCGAGGAAACCAACCGCGCCCAAAATGCCCTGTTGCTGATAAGTTAAGTTCAAGTCGCACTCCAAGACGGGCAGCGAAAAACTGATTCCAACGGACTCCAGGACCACATTGTTGAGTACCAGTCCCGAGAATATGATGAGCAGGTAATTGAATTTTCCAAAGTCTTTAATAATATTTAAGAAAATGATAATATGTTAGCATTTAAGAACGTTAATTAGTTTCAGTAGATTTTTAAACGGATTTTTTTTTTTGAGGTTAATTAAAATAATAGAATAGGTTAGAATAATTCGCGTAACGGATACTTTTTTATTATATATATTTTATTTTAAGTGTTTTGTTTGTTGGGAAAAACTTCTTTTTTATTTAATTTTTACGATAAATTCCTTTCAGTTATACTTCAGACTGATAATTATTTCTGATTTTTTAACCATTTTTGTATTTACTTTACTACATATTTTTACTATTTAAAAATCACTAAAATTCTTTTGAATTTCGGATTTGAACAGTAAAAGTTAATTTGAAAATATAATATTTAATACAAAAGTACGAATCTTCCGTTTTTATCGAAGATATTTTCCTTTTTGTATTTCGTTTGTTATTTTTATTTAAAAATTAACTTATAGTTAGAAATACGAACGTGTTTTCTTGAGTGCCTCCTCAATTGTGGCCGTTACAATTTCGCCACTTTCACTTTTATCCATGTTTAAATATGAGATTCGGATTCTTCTTTAAACTTGAAAATGATTGGAACCGCGGCTGTTGTGGTATCGAGTCGCAGTTAGCATTTTCTGAGCAACTGTGCCGACTCCGGCAAACTTATTTATTAAAAATTGTTCGCATCTTCTGAGGAGTATTTCATGTGCGAACGAGAAGACGCGAAAGCGAAAACCTTTCGTTTCACCACACAAAAAATAAATTACTTTTCCATCTGCGCGTCTGTCTAAAATCTTGTTTAAATAAATTAACTTTATTTTAGTAGATAATCTTTTAGCTTACAACAGCAAAAAGTGGCAAATGGATAGCTTAGGCTACCGATTTAGCTTTTGGTTTTTGTAAAATCGAGTAAGTATAATTTTTGAATTAAATCAGTATCCGCTGAACTAGTTTAATTAAAAAATGTTTCAATTTCAAAAATCCTAACCCAACCCACATTTAGAAGGAAGTCATTCAGAAGTGGATTTGGCAAAATATTGCGTCAAAGGAACCGCATAGACAAATAAAGAGTTTTGGCGCCGGCAGCTATATCAGTCGTCGACCAAGGTTAAAGTTTAGACAGCAATAAGACCGAATCTGGTGCATGTGCTGGTCTTGATATTTTTGAAAGATGTAGCGGAAAATATTCAAATTGTAAAATAAATGTTCTGATTACAAACCTCAAAGGATGTGTCTGAGAGGTGTTTTCAAACCATGTTTTTAAAATATTGGGAATTCAAAAAGTAAGTTTTTTCGACCTATAAAGTTTAAAAGAAGCATTATTTGCAATTTAGGCCATTTTAACAAAAATTAGTGACAATATTTACTACTGAAGATTTTCTATCGAAATCTTAGATTGGCATGCTACAAAATCTGTTAGAAGTTAATCATAGAAAATAATGCATAACAAATGGAGAGGTTCCAGTTAACTTTAATACCAAATTTTTGCCTGGGAGGTACACCTAGCAATGAATCTATATAGCAAAGTTTTTATTATTTCCATATCGTGTTGAGGTTTTTCTGTTTTTTGTAAAGATAAAAGAAGTTCGGTTTCTTGAACCGTGCGACTAAAAAATTAAAAATTTAATTTATTTTGTTCAGCTAAGCAACAAATTTATCAAATAGATAATATATTTTGTTGGCGTTGGCATCTTGAAATGTTTGTTCCATACAATCCGCGCATTTGTATTAAAATACATTTTTTAAATCACTTTTCCATTACAGATAAAAGCTTCTTTTTTTGGCTCATTGTCTACGAGAGATCTCTTTGATTAGTTACTCGATTACAGCAGACATTGTTTAAGTTTTATGTTTATTTAGATAAATATTTGCTAGATCTAAGCCAGCGCAGCTTTGGATGAGATTACGCTAGTGCAAATGTTTAAACGAATTTGAATTTCACCAGGTTCGAGTGTTGGTTTATTAGTTAGGTACAGTCGCAACTCGACGACTTTTTTTTGGCTTTGTGTTTTTTATTTTATGACTGGAAATTTAATTAATGAAATTAGTTTGATTGCTTTTCCACTGAAGTGGAGCATCACCTGCCCTTCTATTGTCAAATAGTACCGTTTAACTGAGGTCAATTATATATATGAGGTCGGTTTTATATATTTCCAAATTAAATTTAATTGGTCACCAGAAATATAATTTTTATTGTTTCCAATTATTTTAAGAGTGTGCTCACCGGAAACGTGCAGCGCCATCTGTTATCTCGAAGTGCAAAAATTGTCAATTGCAGCTGATTGAAATTTTTTTTTCTTGCATATTTATTTTGTTTATATGTTTTTAATATCCTTTTTTTAATAAATATATATCAAAACTCAAGGGGAGAATCAAGCCCCACTTTCAGAGGTACGTTCGGTTCTCGCTTAATATTTGCCAAAGCGAAACACTGCACCCAGAAAATTTCAGAAATGTTGGTTAGAGCCTTTGTGCATTTTAAAATTGAAAGTTTTTGCCTTATCAATTTTTCATTTATTGCTCCAGGTAATGAATGAATGCTTCAACAATGAATAAATAGAAAGACGTTTCTCTGATCATTTCTGAACAAATTACTGATTGCTGTAATATTCGATATATTTTATCCCTTGTCCCCAATAAATTACCTTTAATTTTATATATAAAATTATATTTTCCTATATAAATTTCTAATACACTTATAATAATATTTTTAAGCTGCAATTAGATGTTCAGTTTTTGGCATTAAAACGGGCTCTAGAACTTTTCTATTATAATAAGAAATAATGCCATAACTCCAGTTAAGAACTTTTAAATGTCACATGGACATTTGTGATATTCTTAGTATACTTCTGTACTTCCCTGAACCCTTCTAAGACTATAAATAAAGTAAATGAAAGCAGTTAAGAGGGGGGAAAACATTATTTAAAATATATTTTATGTGGAGGGACTCATGTCGTTATCCTTTATTGTTAGATTTCAAATCATTATTCTAGGTTACAATCGGTGGTAGATTATCCAAGTAAAGTCTACTGCAAAAGCATGTCATGTGCATGTTTATGCTCACCATTAGTCGGTGCTGAAACATACACCCACAAAAAGCACCACAACAACAATTGCATAGTTGCAATGCACTAACGACACCTGGACAACGAAAGAAGCTTCAACTAAAACATTATGCAGACTTTATTATTTAGAAAAGTCCACATGAGTTTGATGTTACTTTAAATTACAATGGGTACTGGAGCGGCATTAGTGACCTAATCACTATCAGGAGAGTACCGTTCGTTGTCGAAGATGTTGTTCCGATAATTGAATCAATTTGAAATTGTGACGTCTCAATGACGAATTGTAAAGATCTTGATGCATTTTGCAAGAAGTTCAAGAAAATCCGATGGATTAGGAGACCTCTTCTAAAAATATATAAATTTAAATATTTAATGCGGATGCTATGTTAAAGCATAAACTTTGTTACGATTTAAACAATATTGTGAAATATAAAGTTATTTAAAAATTAACAAATAAGTCGCAACATCTTATTTTTTTGTCCAAACATTTGTAATCGCGATTTATGATAAAATCCAGATGCCCTGCCGTTGACTGAGTGGTTATTGTCTGTCTCGTGCTTCTTATCTTAGCGTAGAATCTAGAAATTACAAACGAAATAAAAATGAAATCAGGGCAACTCCATAAAACTTTATTATTTGAATATTTTATTTGTATTTATTACTGCATAACTCCTTAGCAGTGGTTGAGTTGACTTAAAAAATTGGTAACTGCAACTATGATTGAACTTTAAGTTATAAAATAGAAGGAATAATATAATACGCTAATTTTTCTAATTAATAATTTCGATATTTTAAATTTAGTATTGAGATGTTTTGTGGAGTTTGTCCCAATGTTAGATTTCCGCATTATTTACATTTACATTTTTGCTGTTATCTTAAGTTGAGTAAAGATAAAAATGAATTCCTGAGATTTGAGATTTGCGGTTTGAAATAAACATTTCAAAATGAGCAGTGCTTGGGAACGCATACGTTTGCGCATCGAAACGAAAGAGGTCTACTATACATTTTCTACTTTTCGCTACCTACTATTTACTATAATACTACCTCCTATTTACTTTGATTTTCAGAATATGTCGGAAGCTGTGGGCGTCGACGGCGACGACAAAGAAGCTCGTACTCTTTCGTCGCACATTTTGGATACGTCGCGTGGCAAAGCTGCATCAAATGTACCCATCACAGTATATCGCTTGCAGTCCGACAATACATGGCGACAGCTTAATCAGGAGTCGACTTTGACCGATGCGGACGGACGCGTATCGCAACTATTGCGCACAACGGACTTTACCACCGGCATCTATAAGCTACACTTTAACGTGCGGCCTTATTTCGAGGCGTTGGGCGTTACAAGTTTTTATCCGTTTATCGAAATTGTTGTCGAATGTGTGGCGGAGCAACACTATCACATACCACTGCTGCTAAATCCCTACGGCTATTCGACGTACCGCGGCACTTGAGCATTAATAATATCTAAAATAAAAAAATAGTACTTATCTACAATAATATGGTTTGTTTTAATAAAAAAAAACAACACTTTTAAGAAGGTCTTTCGATTTGCCCAAATTCAATTCATAATTTTTTCCTTTTTTGTTATTGATTTTACTTTAACAATTTTTCGTTTTATATTTAACTAACTTGAATTAACAGAAGAAACTTAACTTTTCAGTGGTTTTCGAAATGAACAGGAAACTTAAAAATTAGCAAACATTTTAACATCGTTAATTAACTTTTAACTAGTTCGTGTCCAGCTCTGCTTTAAAATTTCAAAAAAGGTACAAAATTTCTTCAAATTTAATTTTCCACTTTTACAGAAGTATGAGAAAAGTTTTGTTTTCTTTTTAATGTCTGGTATTTTAAACAGTTATTAAATTCGTTGCAAATAAAAGCAAAAGTGCTAGGACTTACTTTTTTTTCGTTTTTCAATCATAAACCATGTTGGACACCCAACAAATAATTCGGCCTACATTCAAAATAACTAAAAATATCAAGAAAATGGTTCAGTTGGTTTTGCTTGGTTGGCTGCTTTTAGTGATTCTTGTGTTTTGAAACTTGGTTGTTCTCTTTGAATTCTAAATATTAGAAACTAACTCAAAACCGAGTCACAAAATGAAGTGCATTTTGTTGTTATTTGAAATGGTATTTTTATTAATTTGTATAATGGTAGTTTGCAATTTTATTTATATAATTTAGCTTGTCGTGGTCGTTCGTAGTCGGAATTTGCGTCAATCAAAACTCAGCGACGTTTCTAAATTTTGCACATATATAGATATAATAATTGTCTAATAAGAACTCATGTTCTTTTAAATTTTGCGTCTTATGCCTTATGCAAGCAATCGGTAATTCATTTGTATCATTTCTTGTCGTTTTACATTATAAATTAGTTTATGTTTTTGTGTTATTACAATTACAGTTTTACTAACGTTAAAAGTTACATTTAAAATTAATAATTTTGCTCTGCTTAGAAATAAATTCTGCAAATATATAATATTATCATATATAAACGATACATATAGATATTTGTCTTCTCTAAACTTAACAACAAATAAATACACAATTTGTTTTTATTTCATTTTTTTCACGTAGGAAAAACGAGTTTTGTGTTTTCTTTTTTTGTTTTTTTTTTTGGGCTTCAATTTTTTGTTGGTTTTCATTTTTAGGGATTATTCTACTAGAAGGAGAGGTTCGTTATAGGATTTGAATTGAGTTCATTTTTTGACGTTAGTAAATGAATGCTTTTTAACGATATTAGTACGTGTACGTGTACGTGTGTGTGTGTTTGTGAGTTTTGCGGTCATGCATATGACTGTGTGTTTGAATCTTTCCATTTTTGTTTTTTTTTTCAACTGAAATAAAATAAAAGTTTTGTTAAGTTTTTCTTTTTAAAAATTTCGTTTTAAATCATTCCTAACCTGAATTTGTTCGATCGAAAACGATGAAATGTGTAATTAGGTATATATAATAAATAACAGCAAATCGTTTACGAAAATGCAATTTTTATATAAGATTTACGCATATCGTTGACGACTAAAAATTTAATAAAGGCGTTATTGTAACAAGTCGTCATAAATCGTATATTAAATATTTTTATGATAACATAAGAGCAACATTTTCAGTATAACACAATGAAAGTGTTATAAAATACAAATCTTGAATAAATTTTCAACCATAGAAAGTTTACCAAAATTAATTGTTTTTAGATATTGACTAATTTTTGGTCTAAAATGAAATTTTGAACAAAAATGAATTTGCAGTACAAATATCAACTTTAAGTCGAAATAAAATTTGGGCACAATTAATTTTGCTTATACAATATCGAAAACGTGTTTTTTAATTTTTGGTGATCGAATTTAAATTTATTCAATTTTAAAGTTTAAAAAACTAAACTAAGCTTAAATAAAAAAAAACACACATGACCAAACAGTATCACATGCCGCCTTTAAGAAAAGAAAAGAACATGAAGAAGGACGAGGACGTAGAGTTTCATTTCGTGCAACGTGATTCGGAAATGAAATGTATTTAATTGGTAGCCGCAGCAGTTGTTGCGCGCTGTTGTTGCGTCTGATGATGATGATGAAGTGTTGCGGCAGCAGCTGCCGCCTGATTGCACGCTTCCAATGTAGCTGACATATTGCTGTTGCGTGCCGAGGCGCTGACAATCGGCGGGTTGGGGACTGCTGCTGTTGTTGGCGCTGTAACTACTGTTGCTGTTGTGACAATAATGTTGTCAATAACATTTTCGGCTCGCATGTTTTCTGTCGCTGGTGTTTCTTGCTGCTGTAGTTGTCGCTGCGGCAGCGTGGGAGTAGAAGTTGTCAGCAACAGATTGTTTGCTGACATATTATTGCCACTACTGCTGCTGTTTGTAGTCGTCGCAGCCATGTACGAACGATTTTGGTGCTGCAACATTAACATTATCATGTGTGGACGGACATCAGGTATTTGTGATGTGATGCAACATTTCCAAAAAAGGTTTTCATTTTTAATTTGTTCAATCAAGATAAACTTAGTGTATTATTTTTTTGTTTTCTATGTTGTCATAATTTGTGTTACGTCTAAAAAACTACTTCAGGCTTTTGAGGTTGCAGCAACGGTTGCTACTGTTGCCGTGACGACTCTGCCCTGATGTAAATGTTGCATCGAGGCGCTGTTGTTAAACTGGCTTCTTACCTGCATTCGCGTTGTGACCGCATGGTAGCAGGGTCCGCATAATCTCACTGGACTGAAAAGTTTCTCGTCGGGTAGTGGCGCCCAGAATTCGGAGCAATCAGCGCAGAAAATTTGGCCGCAGGATCTACAGATAGGATTCAAGACAAGGCAAATTTTTGTAAAGTAGTTCGTAATGTGTTTCGTACGAAAAAAGGCGTATTTCATTTAATACTCTTACGAAAATGATTTAAATTAACTATTGGTAGTTTAAATGTACCAATTACCGCCAATAAGATTTGTTTTTTAAACAACCAAATAATGACATTTGTTGTAATATGCAAGTCATTTCAATTTTAAAGCATTCATATTTGCAATTAAATTTCAAATTAAATAAAAAATAAAAAATTTGGCGAGCGATAAAAGGTACACTTTTTTAATAAGATTTAATTAAGTATAAATTAAGTATATGAACATAATCAATTGATTGACCAAAAAACGCAAATATTGGCAACGAATCCAGACCACTCAACAACAACACACATGAAAACGGTTAATAAGTTTAATTTAAGAAAATACGATTGGGGATTAAAAATAAAATTAATTGCATAAATTGTGTTCGCACCGACAATGATGTTTTCTCCGGCCAAGCCAAAATTCCGTTTGGCAACTTGTGCAGCGCGAGACCGCATGATCGGGCACCCAGAGAACACTAGTCGCTGTATTTGGCTGTATTGAGGAACTGGTGCACGACGACGGACCGCTGCGATCTTCAACGGCTTCCCACGAGCATATCGAGCCATTCTCCACATTGTCCAAGGCGGAACACTGCAAAAGCGAAACGAAAGAATTTTATTTGTATTAACAATCAACATCAATTATAGTTAAATATACTTAAAATCAATTTTCATTCAACATGTAAGTGTATTATTATTATTTTTTACTTAAACTAAAATAAATATTTAATCCGATTCAAATAAAAAAAGAAGAGAAAAATAAAATATACTAACTAAATAAATATACAAACATGCGGTAAATTAAAATAAATAATAAAATATCAAATCCCGCTCACTATTATACAAACCACCAATAACGCTGCGAAATTGTTTTTCTAAAACCAGAGTAAGTCATAAATCTTTTTATTTTATAGGGACAAGAATAATTGAATAAAAAGGTTAGGAAAGTAGTATTGAGAACGCAAATTGAGCGAACTCACCTCGATTCCTGACTTATTTTTCTGCCTTATTTTGATGTTTGTTGTTGTTTAATAAAACACGCTGTTTTTATTTACTTGATATTTTTGTAGAAATCAACAACTGCACAATATTTCAATTTTCAAAGAGACAAAAAAATATCGAGGTGGAAAGGGACAACATTTTTCTGCTTTCCTCACATTATTTTGTATTTGTTGCACCATGGTGACAATAACATAAACGGGATTTTAAATTTATTAGATCTATTTTTGCAGCTAACCCAATTCTACGGATTGAAAATCTACGATTTCAAATAATAAATAAAAGAATTCCGTCCAAACGTATTTTTATCACAGGTGAAACTTGTTATATAAGTGAAATATTAAATTATAATCAAGATTTTTGTTATAATGCAAATATTTTACGAATACTTAAAGATTTCATAAAATCAATTTATTTGCTTCGACACAACAAATTCAAACAATTTTAAAAATCATAAAAGCGTTATTGGACGACTGAGTTAATAGAGAACAGGATTAAGTATCCACTTATTAAAAAACATCTCATCACATTGAACAAAAACACACACACACGCACTAAGTTGCATGTGGAAGGCAGCCGGATTGTTAATGCGCAGGGAAGCGAGCACAGCAGAAAAAGTTATTAATTTTTATTAAAAAACAAAATTAACAAAAACAAAAACTGTAGAAAACTAACCGCTGATAGGGAACTACTGCCATCATCTTCATCACACTCACAATCGTAATCAAAATCGACGTCGTCGTCATCATTTTTTGAACTCGAATTCGAACACCACTCAGTATTGCTGAAATTGCTGCGATGATAGTGACGTCGTCGCGCATGATGACGACGTCTTTGTTGTTGTTGTTTTGACTTATTACAAGTGCTACACTTGCACTTGCACAAATCTAGCAATTTTTTATTTTCATATAAAAAATCGTCTACCTTGGGTAGTAGTTTTTTTTTTGTTGTATTTTTTTTTTTTTTTTGACATAATTAAGAGTAATCAATGTAACCAAAAACAAATCGAAAAATACTTAAAATAAGGATTGTGTATAGTAAAAATGAAAACTTGAGACAAATTACAAACAAAATAAACATCAAGTTAAATGAAATGGAGATGAGTGAATGAGTTAAAAAAATTATTAATGATCTCTACTGGTATTTTATTTTGAGTGTGCGAATAGTTTGATTTTTAGAAGTAACTACCATGCGGAATTTTTCGGTTTGGACTGCAATATTCAAATGTCAAAGTATTCGTAAAATATCCATTAATAATCGGCATCGATAGACGATTATTAAGTTTATTAAGTCAATGGCAAAATTATTGTTAAGAGAAATTAAATTATGTTAGATTAAATAGTTAATTTAAAAATATTGATGAAAACATTTAAATACGCTTACATAAAATTTTATACCAAAATATTGTTTTTTTTATGTCTTTATTTATATATTTTTTTAAGAAACCAATATATATCAAAACTAAATCATTATATAAATTCATTCAAATACCCTTAACCGATTGAAAAAAAATTGAAATTATGTTGATTGATTAATTGAAAATTTAATGAATAAAATTTACTTATAATCGAAGTGAATAGAAAATATATTTATTTTGTTAATAAAACTATTCGCACACCTCTAATTTGTATGCAAATGTAATACGTAAATGTAACATTTATTTAACCCTAATAGGAGTTTCGAGTGAATATTTTGCTGAAGTTCCACAATTACTCTATAGAAGATTTTGCCTTTTTTTCTATTACTATTCTATTTTGTTAATTTTTGTCAAATTTTAACCAAATGCAAAACTGCAAGGTACAGATAGATAAAATGTTCATCATGAAACTCCAGATAGGGTAGATTATCTCTTTTATACACTCACCTGTTCATCGTTGGTTGCAGGAGCATTATTACAATTTGGACATATTTTTTTCAACAGCGCCATGCGCATATCATGAATTTCGCGTAAGAGCACATCCTCGCGTAACTGAAATTTCAAAGTAACTGATTTTAGATAACTCTCGGAAACAAGTCAATTTTGATGTTCTATTATTAGTAATAGTTCATGTTTAAATAATTAATATATAGTTTAATTTCGTTAACTATTTTTTCAATTGATTATAAATATTTCAACAGGAACTATTCATATTTCAACCGAAACGTTTGAAGACGGAATATTTTTTAAAGCCGTAAAACTTTTCAGTAAGATACGGTTAAAAATAATGTATGTACCTTATGCTCGTGTACAATCTGTTGAAGTCTTATATTTTGTTCGCTCAATGCATGAGCCAAACCATCAGGACATGAGATGGCGATTTGTGGTCGTTCAGGTAAGCCTGGTGGTGTCATCGGTAAGGACCGAACGCCAGGCAAAGAAAATCGAGATGTTGTGCTGTTCAAGAATAATAAAAACAATATAGCCAAATTAAAAAAAAAACACAATTTAAATTATGGACTAACCTTCCATTAACTTGTTTGGTATTAGGACAATCGCGGCGTGAATTCGACGACGAAGTGCGTCTTCGTCTTTGAGCGGTTGCAGTCGCAAAAGGACCATATGAAAATGAGTAGGGCGCCGCTGTTGCCACGCCTGAAGCAGACGCTGATGCAATGGCCACATTGTTTAAAATAGTTTCACACTTTCCGCTTATCGAAATTTCCAATTTTTGATGTTCGGGCAGAATGAGAATACTCTCATCCATTGGGTTGTTGGCTGTTATTTCTGTTGCTGCTATTGCTGGTGTTGTAAAAGAAGCGAAATTAACAGGCGCAGTAGTAACAGGTGGTGGCGGAGCAGGTCTGGTGTGTTGACTTTTAAGACTATTGGTATTGTTGTTGCTGCTGTTTTTGTTGTTGGAACTAGTGACAACATTGATGCCAACTTTGTTTAAATTATTTAGCGAAGACGATGTGGATGAATTCGAGGCATTGCTGGAGGAGCTTGACAAGACGTTTGCTCTGATGTTGTTACTGCTGTTGCTGTGTACCCTTGGTAGAATACTGCATTTTGTATTACAGTTGCTGGGGACGCTATTGATGTTTGTGTTGGACTTGTGCTTTAATGAAAAAAAATATATTTTATATACATTATATAAATATAAATGTTTGACTATATTCTTACATCTTCCATTGCCAATGTTGATGATGTTGCTTTGGCTTCTGCTGAACTTTTCGACAGTGTGGTATATGCGCCATCTGTTGTATCAAACGGTTGTTCATCTAACGTGTGATTGTCACCGTTTGTAAAAAAATTCTGCTGCCCACTTTCGTTTGGCACCAATGTATCGGTGCTGGTATTGACTGAGCCGTACCACAAATTTTGTTGCTGACTACCATCGGCAGCAGGTGTGAGGGTATTGTAAGAAGTGCCAGAATTATCTGAAAACAAATAAGGTCATCAAATAGATTATTTAAACTAAAATAATTTTTAATTCTCAAATGTAAAAAGCATCATGACCTATAATGTAGTCAATTGTGAACTGTTTGACTACAAAATGCAGTCAAATGTCTTCAAAAACTTGGTAACACAAAAAACTTTGTATTACAATGATAGAAAGATGAATAGAAAGATGGGAACAAAATATCAAATACAAAAAACTTTTTTTTTACCTGGTTAATATTATTTAAGATAATAATTTCTAAGATTTTTCTAAAATACTTTAATAAATAATACAGCATAGTAGTCAAATAATTTATATTGTATATAAAAAACTTTTATGTATTTATATAAATGCTGCACTCACCAGTTCCCAAATCTACGCTCTGCATTAAATTGAATGGCATATCACCGGTCTTATGTATAGTAATACCGTTGCTATGCTCCTCAATACTATCGACGCTACTGCGACTGCTTTTTCGACTGCAGTTTTTATCGTCCCCATGTTCGTTGGTGGCATTGTAACTCAGGTTGTTTAAAAGCCCACTGTAGGTACCATTTTGCACGTCACTTCGTTTGGGCTTAGAAACGGGATCGCCTGATAATGATGTTACTATTGCTGCAGGACATGCTTTTGCAATCGACTCACAGCCAATCTCACTTAAATTGTTAAGCAGTGAACCAGCACTGCCGTTGGCCACAGACATTTGAGTTTCTAGGTCGCTTTTTGTGTTTGTGGCAGCATAAATTTGTTGCTGCTGATGTTGTTTTAGATATTTTTGTATTGTCTCATCGTAAATTCCTCCGATACCGAGACCGCCACCGCCGCCATCGGTTTCATTAAATGTTGTGGCTGTAGAGTCTTTTTGTTCCAGATTGCTAAAGTTCTTTTCGTCATGGTTGTTCAGTTCGATGGTAAGATTTTGTAGTTTTCGTGTTGTGTCGTGAATTAGATTTGCAATAATGTCGGGCGAGTCTTCGCGTTCAGATTGAATATCCGCAATTGAATTGTTTTCCGAATTTGAACCAATAGTTAGACTGAAATTATGTAAAAATTATTTTCGGATACATTCAGATGCTAATTTTGAAATTAAAGTTGTACAATATTTGTGTATTAGACATATTAGAATCTTTTAAATAAAAGAAATATGTATAATCATTTGTATACCATTTATGTACTTACTTTGGATCAACAGTCATATTGGGGTCACTTGATCTACGTGATATGCCATTTTGTATAATACCAGCGGTAATTAAATCGCCATATGATCTTGTTTTTGCCATGGGACCTTAAAAATAGCAAAATAAAAATAAAAATGTATCTTTCGAAAGTAAAGAATAAAATTATAAATACTTATTGATCCATGTAAGCCATCAACGTTGCACGCCGGAAAATCAATGGGATTTTGATTACCTAAACTACCTAAATAAACTTCAGTCCACACAGACAAATCGCGTACATTGTGGGCTGGCCAAATAACCTTAAATAAAAAATAAAAATCGATTAAAGAAACTTTTCGACTTGCTTGAAAGAGTTTAATGACTGCTAATATATATGTTGGATTTTAAAATAAATATTAGCTGATAAAAGATTATAAACACAGATTTTGTGCTTTTGCATTTCTTCCCGACGTATTTAAATTTTTAAATTTTCTTATTTATCATTCAATAAAATATAAGTAGGAGCAAGGAAATAAAGCCTTTCATATTATGTCCTACAACTAAAGTAACTATTTCAATGCATGTTAAAAAAATGCAAAGCTCGAAATGTAATTTAGCTTTGCTTTTAATTATATACTTTAAAATAAATTTTAAATTAGAAATAATAATGATAATAAATCTGTTTACCTTTTCACGATTGGGCACATACAGCGGATTTCTGTACATGGGTCCCGATAAAAATGGCCAAACTGAGAACGTTCGCTCGAAAACAGAGTTTTCGATACGTTCCTTGAGCGTATTGCCCAAAAACGTACCGAACAGGCAAGAGAGTGAGTGCTGCGCGAGTTTAATCTGTAATTTGTTAAATGTTTATATTAAAATGAAGTGTTTTAATTTATGTTTTAATACAAATTAAGATTTACCAAATAACCCATGCTGAATTCAAAACTGCACGGAAACTGTTTGTGTATTTGATGTATTAAATCCAACCACTGCAAAAACACAGGACAACGTTCGTTGAGTTCATCAGATCCCGGACCATGACCACAACGATCGGAAAACTTGTGTCCATAGCTAAGCCACTCACGTTCGACTAAAATACGGAAACCCTGTACAAAAAAATTAATTAATTTAAACGTGTGTTTGTTTATTTGAAATAATGCTAGAACAATTGTATTCAATAAAGTCTGTAAAAATTTTATCTAATTTGGCTTAGGTTTAAACGCTTTTCGAATAGACAGAACAAAGAAAAATTAAAAAGATATACATATATACGTTTTTAAAAACGCTTTGTTGGTTTATTATGCACCACTCAGTGGACATGTAGAAGTTTCAAACATAGAGAAAAATCTGGTGTCCGTCTTAATTTTTATTTGGTTTATACGGTACATTCAATTATGTTTTTAAAAAATATAACATTTCTTTATAATTTTATACATTTTCTATTGATAAAGTTTTATGAGTAATATTTTCTCTTTTATTTGCTCGAATTAAATTTTAATTATTGTTATGGATATACATAAATACCTTTTCAGCGTTTTATATTTTTCAACTCAATTATGTTCATACCTCTACGGTGCGATAATACGGATCCAAACACAGGGTGGCCGTGGCCACAATTTGTGGTGTACGATCCCAGCCGTCCGAACAGTGCACCAGAACTGGTCGCCCTTTCTTTTCAATTGCATGACAGACTGTCATTGAGGCGGCTAAAAGGCCCGAAAGATGCTGCAGCCACATTGTTTTTTCAAGCAAACCGAGCCAACTAGAGATGGATGTAAGAAAATTATTTATTTTAAATTTAAACTGTCAAATTCTGTGATCTATTTAAAAATTTATTCATACTGATCGAAATAAAAAAATAGTGGAAATTAAGTTTGTGTCGTAACAAGGATATAAACAAAAATTAACCCAATTCTGATTAGGAATATATAATTAATTTACAAGTTGGTTTAATTAATTTTGAACGATATAAAAACTTCGATGTCTGTCCTCCAGGAATTTTGATGCTGTTTATTAAATAAGAGATCAGTTTGTAAAACTAAAAAATCTATAAAAACTCTTTTCAATAAAAATAGTTAGAATTAACGCTTAGGATTATAGAGCACACAATAGGAGTGGTAGCAAATGATTCATGCCGACTCTGCCAAGAGGAGCAGGAAACGGCTGAACATGTTCTTTGCACTTGTCCAGCGGTGTCAAGACGCAGATTTGACTACTTAGGCAACGGGATTTTAGTTCCAAGTGACATAGTAAAAATTAAGCCCACAACAATTACTAAATTTATAAATAGAATTGTGTTTGTAGGGCATGGAGGCTGCACAATAGTTCTTTCAGGTCGCAGTGCATCTATAGCCTTTATAAATAATAATAATAGAGCACAACATACTGCGCACTTACTTTGGGACATCCGACGGCGAAGCACATAATTGACGCAGTGCGTGAAAACTTTTGCGTATGACGTGAATATTGCCCAGGTTCATGAATTCAATTTCAGCGCAAGGATAATACTCGATGCATTCGCAGCCGCCGCCACGAGCGCGATTTGT
Source organism: Suillia variegata (assembly GCA_949127995.1). NCBI lineage: Eukaryota > Metazoa > Arthropoda > Insecta > Diptera > Heleomyzidae > Suillia > Suillia variegata. Next base: position 24,279,160 of record OX421846.1, on the reverse strand, counting down.
CACAGCCGAAGTGTAACTACGTGCATCAACGATGAGTACTTTCTAAAAAAAAAAGATAAAGAAGATAAATGTTGCGGGATAATCAAATATTTATTTTAAATTTTTTAACAGTTTATTGATGAAAGTAAGCAAAATAAAACAAAATAAAAATTTAACATGATTTATATAATGTAATAATATACATACTCTCACTTCGTCTAACGCGACCTCCTCGTGACTGCTATCCGGACTCGAAGGGGAACTATCGTCGGAGATTAGTGTTGACGCCTGACCGCCACCGTTCCCGCCGGAAATGACCTGCGTCAATCGACGCTGCTGTTCGCCACGGTCGAAAGCACACGCATCTGCCAGCGCCTTCAGCAGCTGCTCATCCTTTGCGTTGCGCCAACCCAACCAACCCACTTCCGGTTGGCTGCAGCGTGCAATGACGGCACCCGATTTGCGATGGCGCCATACAACCGCGGGCAAACGTCGGGAACCACGAAAATTCGCAACTGTATTCAACGTCTCATCGGAGATGCAACAGGGCACAAGTATCTTTTGCGGATACGATGGGCACAGCTTAAACTCCTCATTGGCGTTAGAGATGCGCCACGAACCGTTCAAATCGAAACCCAAACGTTCAACTTCTTGCATAAAATCGTTTTCGTAACGTGAGGCGCGTTGCAAACGCTCCGAATAGTCCGAGGGCGATGGTGGCGAGCAATTGTCGCCGACACAATTTTGTGCTGATGCTGACAGCGTCGTCGCCGCGGCCGTATTGTCGCATGTCCACGAACAAAACGGAAAGGCAAAAAGAGATTCCCACGTCTCGGGAACACCCACCGATAGTTGAATGCGACGCTGCCATTCAGAGCATTGCTCCGCCGTTTCGAAGGAACATTTCACTGTGCTCGCATCTTTGCAGTTGATGATCAGATGGAAGAGATCTCGGGACTGAGCCGATTCGACAAGGCCCAACGGCACGGATGTCTCTGAATTTGTCGAATTCTTGAGCAGAAATATGCGATAGTTGGACAACGCCAATACCCCATCATCGGTTCGTCCGAGATATTTTACAGACTCACCGGCCACTGTGGCAAAAAAAGGCAAAATATGCATTTTAGAATTAAAACGAAAAAAAAACGTGAACAAATGTTATCTTTTCCAATTAAAAAATTAATGATTTTCGCAAAATTTCGAAATTGAAAAATTTCAAATTATTTTAAAAATTTTCCGTCGATTAGAAAAAATTGTCTTTTGTAAAATCAAACAGATTTGACTTCTAAACAAATTAAACTTACGCTCCTGAAAGGGTACTGATAATTGGGTATCTTCCTTCTCCATTGGAGGCTTTGGAAATAGTTCAGCGGCTCGAATCATACAGAGTGATTGAGGAGGTGATCCATCAGATCCATCCATTTAGCTGGAATTAAAGAAAAACATAAACACGTCAAAAAATATTCTTCAAACTGAAAATGAAAATTTGTGAAAGTAGTCGCTGTTTTCCATCATTCTTTTATACTTTTACACTGTGTATTCAAAAAGGTTTCTATGCAGTACATTGTTATAAAGAATTTATGAAAATGAAATTAATACTTAATCATTGAAAGCAGCTGTTTTATTAGTTAAACCATTTGCAAAATATCACATGATATCTAAAAAAAAAAAAAAAAAAAAATATCGAATAAATGCTGAACCAAAGTACAACGAACCACAAAAGACGACGAACAAAATATAGAAAAAATTCATTTACAAGCAAAAAGTTATAAAACCAAAAATATATATATTAATTTTTAACTAGCAACAATCAATTAAGCAGCGCCTAACAAAGGATATCATTTTTAAAAATATCGATAAGCACAAATTGGGTTAGTGTGGGAGAGATTGCACCGGCAACAGAAAGCACGCACTCCTTCCCAATCGATCACTTCCATGCAATCAATGATTTTTATATGTGAGGTACGAGTACAGACGCTTTCGGAATACCAAAAGTATTTAAAAGGTGTTTTATCCGCTTCATCAGGTCATCGTCAGAGATAACTTCTGGTTTTTGTTAAGTGAAAACGGTTTAAAACAACGCTGTCAGTCATGACTAAAACACCACTGTACCACAACACACGCTTCGGGGTTCCATTCAAAGAAAGGCGGGTGGGTGGTTAGGTGAATGGAATTCAAAAAGGACAATACATTTGCGTACTAAAAGAAACTGCGCAATAAAACACCGCGCAAAGGACATCATTTGATGGAAAAATAATGCGATTGATTGTACCGCAAAGGTGTCCACATGCAGCGAAGGAGGACAGAGTCGCAACGTGTATTGTAGTTAAGTATCTGAGTACGTAGTATTAAGTAAAAAATGTAATGAAAAGAAAAAAATGTGAAAACCGCAAAACTGTCAACGTACACAAACCGCTTTCACTTTTGTTTACACACACACTTAGAAGAAAAACAAAAAAATTTTCATTAATGAAAAATCAATTAATAAAAAAGCACATACATATATGTACATATGTATGTATGGCAATACGACATTTTGGAATGCAATTGAGAGTGTAAGTGTTTGTTTGCGTGTGTGTGTATCTGTTTAGATATTAACGCACTCATATATACAATACTTAAACAAACAAAAAGAAAACACTATTTTTTATTTATTTTTACTAAATTCGGTTTTATATTATTGTCCTCCTTTGCTTGTCTTGTCTTGTCTTGTCGTGGAATTTTCTTTTTATCTAACCTTGAAAAATGGTAAACAAATTACCAAAATAGGTGGCAAATAAATGTCTGCTGATAAAGAGTTGATAAAAACGTTTGCCTTTTTTGTTTTTGTTTTTTCTTGTTTGCTGTTATCAGCTGCGAAACGCAAAACTGTTTATAAACTTAGCCGAAATTGCAAACTTGAAATATAAAACAAATAAAATAAATAGCAGGAATGAATTTGTATATATGCCGACCTACCACAAGAAATTACGTTATTTCTTCTATTTATCACGTATCTTACACGTTTTTTTATTTTTTTGGTAATTTCTTTGTACGCACAAAATTTGACAAGCAAACGCAAAAACGAGGGAAATATGCTAAGACTCTTTGTTGTGCCTTCAGAAAGAGCGTATCTGACACTGACTCCGTCTGGCTGCTAGCCCGAATGACTGCGCCACAAACATTTTGTAGCTGACACAGTGTTTGGAATGACTACACCCGAAGTAATAAAAAAAAGTCGAAAGAGTATTATGTTTTGCAACCAACCAACTTTAACATTTTATACTGTTAATAATCACGACTTTGTCTTTTTCGAGTCCATTGACTGGAGTGTCTAAGGAATGTTAGATTACAAATTAATTACTTATTTTAACGTATTCTGTTTATTTTATATTTTATTTTCTGGAAAATCTTTATATGTGTGTAGAAATTTTAATATATATTAAGCTAATAGAGCCACCTTTAGTACAAAAGGTGCAGAGATTTCAGGTACATATAACCCATTAACCATAATTATTTCAATGTTTGAGGGGGTTTTCGTTAAGGGAAGTTCGTTTACGAAAAACTTTATTGAGCTATTCCAATGGATCTCCTTCGATAGTGTCTTACATTTCTGCCCAGCCACCATTGCAGAAGTAACACCATCGTGGACGTTAGGGCCGATGAATTTGGCGTATTTATTAGCAAAAAAAATATTTTTCTTTGCTGGGAAATATTAGAGAAAAGTAATTTAAGTGTAGCCGAAGCGTGCAAGTGGCGTACGATAGAAAATGAACGTAGACACTTTTTATTTTCATTTTATTTCGAAACGAAAATCATGTGTATCCACCGCACGCATGTTTCGTCGTCGGTTTGTAGGGAAAAGGGGGCCATGGTGGACGACATTTTCATTAATATTTTTTTTAATTTGTTCGAGTTGCGATGATTCGGAGCAGAGCGGTTTTAGATTAGCTTTCAGCTGTCGTCGTAAGGTTTATACCTAATAATATAATTAATTTTTTTTTGTTATCGGTATTTGAGTTTAATGTACGAAAGGTGAGCAACTCGTTCGTCGTTTTGTTTTGTTTTTTTTTTTTTGTTCAAAGAAAATTGTCTCAAATATCTTTACTTGAGCTTATTTTTTTTGTAGTACAACACAACAACACGAACGACTTTACTAACAATGCATCTTAAGCAAAGTGGGAGGGAGGTGACCGACTGCCATTAACAACAGCAACAACAACAACAACATCTAAAACGGCAACGAATACAAACGAAGCAGCGTACAACCGAAGCAAAAAGCCGACAGACCGGCGGCCTTTGTTGGAATTTGGAAATTGGAAGTTGCCACAAAAGGAAACTGAAAAAATAACATGAATAAAAAAAAAAACAATAATAAATTGTCTGTACAGCGAAGCGATGTCTGATAGTGTGTGTATGTGTGTGTATCGACCAGTCAAATACACTGTAAACTAAGCTCGGACTCGTTTAAGAATGCTGTAAGACTCTTTTTCCCTAAGCTTGATTCGACACTTTCTTTGCGTTCTTAAGATCCCAAAATTAACATATTCCTCACTCCCCCAATGTAAACGGAAATATCAGAGAGGATTAGGAAATAATTGAGCATACAAATCAAAAGAGTGTCGAATTAAAAAAAAATTTACAAATTTATTAAGTATGTCAATATATATTAAAAAGCAAAAATGTTTTTACTTTAAATTTTCGCTGAAAAACTTTTCTTAATTTTGACAAATCGAATAAAAAATTTGTTGGGTTTTATCAAGAAAAATTTCGCCGATTTTGTTTGTTAAAATATTGATTTACATTTTATTATGGACCTAAAATCCATTTTAGAAACCTAATTTTATTAACAAAATTTTTTAGTTAATGTACAATAATTAAATAAAATATCTTAAATTATTATTAGTTTAATAACAATTAAATTAAAAAAAATTTATATCAAATAAACATTTTTAGATTCCAACAACTATTTGAATATATATGAAACTCTTGCTGCTGCAATAGTGCAACCCTTGCATTTGTCCCCACCCCTTTCCGCCCCTCTTTACAACCACACAACCAAAACCAACACAAGTCAGCTGATGACGGTGAACGGCGACGGCGGGTAATGGGCATGACCTAAATTTTGTTAAGTGAAATGCGACAAAAGTCAAATTCACTTGCGATATTATGTGAAATGGTTATTTTAGACCGTGAGAGGTCGTCAAGATGAAATAAAAAATTAAATAAATGTCAACGAAGGGCAACGAAGACTCCTTTAAAGTCCACCAAACAATTTATTAAAAAGACATTAAACGATACTCAAGAATTTCGCGCGGTACAATTAAATAAACATAAAAGACATTTGCTAAACAAAAATATTAACAATTATTAAATTTATTTAACATTTTTGTTTTAGTTTTCATAGAACTGTTTTATTAAGTTATTGTGTAGAATAAAATACAGAAACTCAAATAAACGCGAGAATTCGTAGAGATCACGAAATTTGCACATGAAATGCATTCGAATAGAAGAGGTCGAAATCAAAACGAAAAAGTAATTGATTAACCGGAAATGATTTTTAACATATTCACTAAGTATGTATGATACATGTGTACATATGTACATATACATATACTCGAAAATGTATCGTTCGCAAGAGACATACGCTTAAATGCGTTTCAAACAACAGTCATTAATTCGCTATTTGTTATTGTGTTTCTTGTTAAAAGTAATTTTTAGTTTGCTAAATACATAAATCGAACGAATGCAATTCGTAGCAATTATCAATTACTCGTGTATACTCGTACTCGTAGCTTGGCACGAAATAGTTAAACGATTAAAAGTTAATTAACGAAGTTAAATTTTTTGCTAATTTTGAACTTTCCCTCTCATTTCGAAAACCAATAAAAAGTTATTTAACTCGCGTTTAATGTCTTCTGGTTAACTTTTCTCGCATTAACGAAGTCAAATTCTTAATAAACGATGCCCACTTCACTTTAGTTCGTTAATGGTTATTAAGTATAAAGGATATTGTATATAAAAATAGAATGACTTCGTTGCCCATCATCCTTCCAGAATTAATGAATTCATTTGTAAAGTTGTTAACTAAATAAATGAATATAAAAGTATATAACTTATACAATATATATTGTACATATATAAGCATGTATACCATTGTATATAAACTCAAAAACAGACAAAAAATAATATTGAATTTATTTTAAAACGAATTGTTTTATTTATAAATTTAAAAGACTTAAAACACGCTAAAAGGAAACATGAAAAACATCTTTTTATGTGTAAAAAAAATATATATTTATATTTTATCGCAACAACAACAACAACAACTAAAGCAGCTGTTGAAACTGTCTGCCGCAAGAGAACAGCAACACAGACGACCTTTGGAAAAATTTCTACGTCTTCTGCTTCAGTTAAAAAATTGTTTGCATTTCACATCTATTGCAGACGTTGTATTTGTATTATTTTTATTATTTTTGTAGACAACTAAAAGCATTTTCAATTTTCGCATTACACTAACAATTAAGGAGCTTTCAATTTTGCGTAATCAAAATGTTGAATAAAGCAAATAAAAATTGATTTCCCCAATTTCGAATATATTTACGGTAAGAATATCGTATCAAAAGTCAATCAAGTAAATATTTTATAATTACATGATCTTACACCTTTGTTAATGTAATGACAACAGTTTTGTTATTATTAAAGCCAACTGTACTCTCGATATAATTGAACAAAAACCTTTATTATATTTTTTATGATTGAGTTATCGTTTTTGCTCCAAAGAAAAAAATCAAAATAAAAATTGCACGAATTCATAAAACAACAACAAACAAGAAAGAACGCTTCAAAAATATACTAAAAATAGCTCGTTTAAAATACGTGTGTATATGTATGCATTATATTGCTTAACTTTGAAATATTTGGTTATAATATAGGAAAGTTAATATTTTGGTTTTTTGGAGCTAATTGCATTTCGCTTTAGTTGGCGATTCTCGATTTTAGATTGTTGAAATGAATTTAGTTCAAATCACAACAACAACAACAACAACAATTATAACAAGAACAATTTTGTTCGTTTATTTTATATTATTTTGTAACGTTTTGTCTGTTTTTATGCCGTTTTATAGATGTATGCCTGTCTGTCCAATTTAGGTTCTGCTACATTTGGACAATGAATTGGTCGATTCAATTCAGATTTGAAAATTGTAAAGTCTCCATTAAAATTATGGAAATCGTATTCGAAATTTCGATGGTTTTAAAAAGAAACGAAAAAGACTATTCAAAAAAAAAAAACTATTTTAATAAGTTATGTAAATGTTGATTTGATCTAAATGATGGATTTCTTTGGGTTTTACATATATATATAAACTTAAAACTATTTGACAAAAGTGTTCGACGATGTCTACAAATCTAAACAATTTTTAGTTTAAAATGTTGTCAAAATATTTTTCTTTTAAAATTTTCAAAGTAAGAGAGGTCATATGTCGCCGCCCAATACATGCAGACAAGAAGACTTCATCACCATTGGCTCTATCTCAATAACTACAAAAATATTTACATACGAGTATATGTATATAACAACGCTCGCACACAAAAACAATAACAACAAATACTTCCGAAGGCTGTTATCGGCGTACTATGTCCGGTGCGGAGGTTGACTACTTTTCTACTGTGTCCGTCTCTCGCTTCACTCTAAAAATTTCATCTTCTCTCCACCTCTCTCCACCTGTTTATTTCATTCTATCTGTGTTTTTACAGATACAAAGATTCACAGTCAGCACACAATAATGGAGCAAAATGAAGAGGCTTGCCAAGTTTTATATGTTTAAGCATAACATATTATTTCTAGATTCCCGATTTGACAAAATTAATTTCAATTAATAAAAATATATACAATATATTTTAATATTATAACATTAAACATTATAACGATTAAAACTACAAAATTTCCCCATATTGTTTTAGAATTAATCCGGCCTTCCTGAATTGTTATCAAACAAATACAAATTTGAATTACTTCATGTTTGAATAATAAGGTTAGGAAAGTATAAATGAGAACGCAAATTGAGCGAACTCACCTCGATTTCTGCATTATTTTTGTGACTCCCTTGGAAGTTTGTTTTTTGATTTTTGTCAACAAACTACGTTGTGTTTTTTTTTACTTGATAATTTGGTAGCAACCATGTCAATATCTACTTTAGAAATTACATCACGAATTACTTAAACCTTTTTTAGAACTGTCATCAAAGAGAACATTATTTTTTATCAAGAGAATTGTAAAAACCTAAATTTTAAGTCAAAAAGGCAAACACATTACCACTGTGCAAAGAGAGATTTGTAGCAATCTAAACTGATGCCAAACAAAAATGAATTTCTTCATGTAGTTATGGTAAGCCTAAGCCATAAAAATTCAATAATAAAAATAAAAAACAGCTGTAAGCAATTTTTTCATCGTCAATTTCTGTGTTTTTATTTTTGTTTTCGCATTTACTTTTTTTATTTATAATTTTGATTTTTGTTGAAATTCCCTCCATCTTCTCATCTCTTTACCCGTTTTCGTTTTCAACAAAAGTCATAAGCACAACAAAGCACAAGGCACAAAAAGAGAAAACAAAAAAAAATACAAAACAAAAAATGTTTTTATCTAGTATAATTAATTTTATTGTTCAGTTTTGTTTCGCACTCTTCGTAATTGTGACCATAAAGAAATATAAAAACGAATGAGAAAGGTAAGCGAAAAGAAAATAGCAAACAAAAATAACGAGAGAAGTTATGACAGTGCAAAAATTTGCAAAATTTTGGCAAATATCGTTTTTTTAATTCGATTGAATTTTCACAATTTCAAGAGAAAAACAAAACGAATTTTTTTCATTGTAACATAAAAAAATGTTTCCATAACATTTTTTTAATATTATTTTGTAGATCAAAAAAAAAATTGTTTAATATTGTTTAATCTTATCAGTTTTGGAAAAGCATAGCAGTAGTCAGTCGACGTACAACAACAAAAAATGTTACACCACCAATTGGACACTTGCTCGTCGAGCGCAGAAAATCTATAAATTCGGTAGAGCACACGAAAATGGCTAATTCAAAATTTGACTGTGTTCAAAACTGCGTTTTTAATATTATTGCACTACCACCGATAGACAAGACAGCCAGAGCCAGCCAGACAGACAGACCAACACAATTACTACTACTTTTTACAAATTTTTATTTAACAAATTTTACTACTTTTTTCACCAATTAGTTTAAACTTTTTTGCGTATTCTTCTTAGTCTGGTTAGTATTTGTACACAATCTCATTGTATTCTCTTTCGCGAAATTTTGTATTCTGCAATAATTTTTTTATAGTTATTATAGAAAATTTTTCTTTTCTTTGCAATTTCTTTTGTCAAATGCAGAAATTCGTCTTTGTATGCAATTTTCTTTCTTTCACTTTTTCTTGTGTTGCTGCGTTGCTTGCTGCTGCTTCTTGGGGGTGGATATGAGTGGGTGTGTTTTGTTAGACAGCGCACCTTGTTTAATTGATTCATTAGAAGTCTAGTTGAAAATTACAAATTTTATATCTTTAAAAATGTTTAATAGATATAACAAAAGGTTAATTGAAAAATAATAATATTAATAAATATAACAATAATAATTTTATTATATTAAAAAACAAGATCACTCCTCACTTTATCGCAAATATGGCGCCATCTACAAAACAAACAACCATTCGAAATAGATAACTAATAAGAGAAACATACCAAACAACAGCTTGAAGAACACAAATGTTAAGCATATCTATATAATAATAATCGTTAGTTTTTTTTAATATCACAGAATTTATAAATTTTAAATATTTCAAATAATAGAAATAATTAAGGCACACTTAGTAATATTCTCTTTTTTGCTCTTTTTTAATTACTGAAAAACTTATGAATATCGATTAAAAAAAATTTTGTAATAAAATTTCAAAGCTTAAATAAAAGTTATTCGATTAAACAAAGTAATTGTTTTAAATGCTTTGCAACTGCTCAACGGGTTCGTATTTATAAATATAAAATTCCCACTTTTCTAGTATATTTAAAAAAAAAAAGACAATTTGAATACTACGGCACATTACCCTCTGGTTTAAATAAAAGAAGGCTGAAGTCGTGGTGAGGTAACTGTACTGGCCATTAAAAAGGAACATCTAGCTACGATTCCCGGATCCGATAGAAGCCAAATAAAAAGGAAATAGAAATAGAAATAGTTTTTGTGCGTCCGCCGATGCTCTCAACATGCCTTTGGTAAACTTGCCATTAACAATTTCGAAAAAAAAACCTTGCCTATAATCTGCATGGGTGGTGGTGGCAAATCATTAAAATTAAATTTAAATAATTAATTTAAGGATTCGTTGCAGTCTTTATCTTAATTTTGAACACAATTACTTTCAAAACGATTTTCATATGGAAATATAACTCGTTTTTTAAAAGCTTAAAGAATTAATTTGCTATTATTGTTTTGCACAAAATATTATAATAACTTTATCCGAGTTAACATGTACATATGTATGTATATAAACCTTTTAGCAAACAATAAATAGAAGAATATAACAAATCAAAATACAAATTAAATTTAGTTTTTGAGTTCCCAGTCGGTAATAAAATAGATAGAACATCTTGTGGTATAACGAAGGTACATGTGACCCACTTAGTATTAGAATTATATCCAGCTACCACAAAGCTTATATACTAAATACTTGAAGCACATTTTTGTTCCTATTCGATCACGCCCATTTTTTTTTTCACTAGTACAGGTAACTACTCGAGTGTTAGATAAAAAATTTAAGATTGTAATTTGCAATTAATTTTCTACTATACATGTTTATATATATATTGTCATACCTACTATAACTCTATACTATATACTATAACAAATACTTTATATTTTTAACGCATCGTGCTCGCGGATCTTGTGCCCCATACCATAGTAAAGAAAAAATCAAAATAAAATCACATGCAAAATGCATTTAGATCACTTAGTGACTTCGGCCCCTTTTGCATCTATTCCTCTGTTCAGTGAAAGCCGGCATTGCAAGTCCAAAGTTCAAATTACATGCGCCCCGAAAGCGACTCTTCATAAGGACAAATGAAAACCGCAAAGAAAAATCTGTAAATCGAACTCACTCACCTAGAATTGATTTTTTTAATTCTATTCTCCAGAAAAAAAAATTTCAAGCTGCTTTTTGCGTATTTTGCGCAAGTGAGCTAATATCCAGTCGAATTAATTTCGTTCTGTATGAAATTAAAAAAAAAAAAAAATAAACAAAAACGAATGGTTTTTTCACCGTAGTTTTTTTTTATTTTTGTTTCGAGTTTTTCAATTCCAATGCCTTTGTGTTGTTGTACATTTTAAAAGTTATTCGTATTTGTACTTCAACTTTGCTTTGCGACGATTCGTCGCTCTTCCGTTTCCTTTAGCTCTTTTGCTTTTGTTTCACAATCAGTAATTTTATTTTTTTTTTGTCTTTTCCCGTTTACAGCATAAAATTGCACATTTCTAATTGCAAACAAAACGCTTGTTTGTAAATATTATGTTTTTTTAATGTTCGCACAAGCAGTTTTAATCTTTTAAAGATACTATTAATATTTTTATATTACTTCCAACCAGAAAAAATTTTCCTCTGCACTTCGCGAATATAGAATAAAGCGTAGTTCGATAAGCTATGAAGTTGGTGTCAGTTGTAAAATTCACAGCGTTGTTATTAAACTGCCACCTTTTTGTGTGCGAAGATGATGTGATATACTTTTGTAAAGTTTGGAAATTTGTTCAACTTCATTTTCGCAGCATTTGTTCAACTACCATCTCCTTGGAAGCAGCAACTCGGCAACCCCTTTCCACTTAACGTCAAAGAGAATAAAAAAATTGTGGATAAGAAAACAGCGCTGAAGGAAAAATATTTTCGCACGGCCATAATTTATGAAAATAATCTAGTTTTATTTATTAAAGAATATTAAAATGCATTTGTGGAGTAGCAGAAAATGCTGCTTCTTTGCAGTTTTCATGGTGAGTGCGACAAATTGCTGCCGGCGGCGAAGCACCCGCCCGCGTGAAACGCAACACCTGTGTACGGAGTGGCAAATTTTGATTGGTTCCCAACGACCCTTTAATAAAAATGTCTATGCTAAAAAAATTTTTTAGACACATTTCATCGAAATGATATAAATTAAAAGAAAATTTAATATTCATTTGCAGGTGTTTTATGTCTTTTACAATCCAACAATAACAAAAGACAGTGGAGCGGTGCCCATGACCAGTGAAAATATTGACATGACTCTCGGTAAGTGTTAATTGCAAACTAAGACATTTTTTTAATTTAATATTTTTATATTTATTTGCTTTGAGTTGAAACAACTAATTCCGTTATTAGTTGGTGGTGGTTATAGCTACAGCGCCAGTGTGGTGGGGGTGGGGAGAAGGCGCGGTCGGTCTCAGCACCGCTGTCCCATCATTGACGTGTCACTTGAGTGTCGCGTCGCATCTTCGCTTTGGCTTGAATCACGGCTTGCGCACACAATAATCGTTTTGTGCGTTTTGCGTCGTACATTCGTTTATGTTGCGTTCGTTAACTTCTATTTTTGTCTGTCCATCTGTCTTCAAATTAAAACTCCAGTTCGAATTTTTACTTTTTTAAATAATCTACCAATGCACAAATCTTTAAAACGATAATTAGAAATTCTATGTATAATAATATTCTAAGGTCTGAAAATGAAATAATTTACCTATGTAAAAATCTTTAAACGATTTATAATAATTTTATGTATTTATTCTAAGGTACACACACATTAATTTTATTTTATGCACAGTGTAACACTGACCTATTCCTTCCAGATTCTAAATTGAGTTATTTTTACTCATTCGTATTCACTTATCCAACTTGATTTTCGTAAGTTTCTCACTTTAAAAAATACAAACATTTAATCAAAAAATTAAAATATTTTTTTTTTAGTAAAAAAAGTTTAAATACTTTATATTAATTTAGGATGATTTCATGGTATGCCTTTGCTTGTAATTGCATTATTTAGATTAATTTATATTTAAATCTATTCATAATGTGTTTTTAATCACTTTTAACATAAAAAATTGTGCAGGTATTTGTTAAATTATCCATAACTCGTCCCAATAACAAATAGAATAGGATTACACAAAATGATTGCTTCAATGATGGGCCGTAATTTATGTTAGATTTAATATTAGATAAATTGATGACGACTACAAAAAATTCAATACCCAAATAAAAATTTATTTGGAATTTGGCTCAAACTTATTTTGCATTGTTTTAAAATAAAGCTCCTACCTATCTATAGTATCGTCTACTTTATAGCTGTCAAGTAGGCGTATTATCAGGTACTAAATTTAATTGCCAGATAAATGTGGTACTAAAATTATAGCTTTCTTTTGACTGAATGGATACAATCCATTGGTTTTTACCAAAATTGTTTGACAAACATTTCTTCGCTACGTTTTAAAATTTTGTTTTGCTTTCAGAAAAAAAAATCGATCAATCGTTCATGTTTGTTGCTTTCCATGAACTTATCTTTATGAGTCTTACATAGTGGAATGATAAGTTCGCATTTGTCAATTTAAAAAATGTTGTTGCATGTGCCTGCGCAGCCATAAGATATTAGGTTATCTACAAAATTTTGAGGTAGAACAATTTTGCGTCGAGTAATTATTTTTGTTTGCTTATGATCTCCCTGTAAATACGATACAGTGTCTTATAATAAGAAAAAAACTCTTTTCAAAAAAGAAAAGAAACAATTATTATTGAAACGCGTTTTTCTTTACAATGTATTTAATTTTCTGTTTAAATGGAAATTATAAAAAAAAGCTTTATTTATTTAACAAAATTGAAAACATCTGTTGCCGCGTTTAAATTTAAAGGGATTTTATTTGTCATGTGTGAAATGAAAATGTAATATTAAATGAATTAACTTAAAATGTAATATTATCAAAATAATTTTTTTCTCTTTTTATAAAATGAAAACGAAAATACTTTGTAGAAAACTTTCACTTTTATACGTTTTAGTGTATAAAATAACAATTTGCCTTTAGTTATGCAAATTTATTTTGCATAGCCTGAGGTAGTAGTTAAAAGCGCCGAATGACACGACTGAGAGGGGGTTAAAAGCAAAAGTTATGATTAAGGCAGCATAACAACATAAAGAAAACAGTTGTCTAAACAAAAATTTGGCAGTTCGTTTTTTGAGATGTTTTTTTTTTAAGTTTTAAGTTTAAAGGTTAGCATTTTTTTGTAGGTTATGTAAACTAGTTCTGTTTGTGTAGTTTGTTTTTAATTTATTTTAGATCTTTGTCATATTCGTTTTTTTGAACTGCTTTGATGAGCAATATTTTTACGCCAACAAATAAGTATTTCAGTTAAATAATATATGTTTAAGATTTTTTTTTTAACTATGAAGAGAGCGGTTCAGTCCAGTTCTGCTCTTCTTTAAACATCAAAAGAGTAAATTATTGATCGAATTTTTCATAAATATTATTTAAACGAAGGCAATTTAATCGTATAGTTGTAATCTGCAATAATTTGTTTTGGTATTTATAAATTTTGAAATATTAATAGGAAACTTCGTAAAACGATTATTTAAATTTTCTAATAAGCAATTTTATTACAAATCGTTTTTTGTTTGTTTGTTTCTTTTAAGCATCCAATGAACTAGTGTTCCTTAATTTCTACGCTGAATGGTGTCGTTTTAGTAATCTCTTGACTCCCATCTTCAACGAAGCTGCGGATAAAGTAAGTTTTATTTTGCATACTTACAGATTTCTTATGTTCCAATATAAATTTATACATCATTTTTCAGGTTAAAGAAGCATTCCCAGAGGCAGGCAAAGTAGTGCTTGGCAAAGTCGATTGCGATCGTGAATCGTCAATTGCCTCACGATTCCACATAACCAAATATCCAACACTCAAAGTCATACGCAACGGCCAGCTGAGCAAGCGCGAATATCGTGGCCAACGTTCGGCCGATGCATTTGTCGAGTTTGTCAAGAAGCAACTGGAGGATCCGATCAAAGAGTTCACTTCGCTAAAAGACTTAGAGAATCTCGACTCGAAGAAACGCATTATTATTGGCTACTTCGATCGACGTGATCAGCCCGAATACGATATCTTCCGCAGGGTGGCCACAAATTTGAAAGAGGATTGTCAGTTCCATGTCGGCTTTGGTGATGCGGCACAGGCGATGCATCCGCCAGGTAAGTGAATTATTTGCGTTTACCTACTAGCTCTGCATGCAGTTTATTTTTTGTTTTCTTTTTCTTTACTACTAACTCAACTAACTTATAAAATTGATTTTCTTATTCTTTATTTCAAACCATACGGTTTGAAGTTGTGGACGGCAGCGATAATAAGATAGAAATTACCAAAGGTAAATGTTGTTTGACTTTTGTCTTTTGTGTTCTGTGTTTGTTTTGTCTTGGTTCGGTTTTTACAATTGTAATATGTTTGTTTGTGTTTTTATTTTTGAATGCGATTGACCAAAAATAACCAATGGACTAGTTTTATTAAATAAAACAAAGGTTTTAAATTTTAACGAATTAACTGTGTTTGGGACTAGTTGTGATTAAAAATATTTTGAGTTTTAAACAATTATGCAAGTTGGTTGCACGTCCAAACCAATTCAGTTAAATTTTGTAGGTGTAACTCTTAAAAAAATGTTTTCAATATTTTAAACTAACTAAAAAATTGAACAACTAAAAATCTAACAAGAGAACTAAAATATACCAACAAATGTCAATAAATTCAACCTGGTGGGCATCAACGTTTTCAAATTAAACCTCAAGCATTTATGTTTTATCCTTCATTCATTCATTCATTCATTCATTCATTCATTTAAAGCACATGAGCTTTTTAAGTTGCATAAGTTTTTTAAAGCTGACTCGCATTCGATTTTATTAGTTGAATAATCTAAGCTCTACAAATTTAAACTTTAAACAAAAAAGCTTACGTTTTCTTGATAAACAAAAGTTCTTAAACATAACAAATTTTTGAATTTTTGTATATATAATTGTAGCTTTTATTTTATTTTGTGTTTTAATATGAATAACATTTTTTATTTTTAACAAGCTTTTTAAAAAATTTATTTTAAAAAGCTCTTTGAATCAGTTTTAAAATAATATATTTATATAGGCCATAAATGTTCATCTTATACATATATACTTATTAATTTTTAATGGTTAATCACAGTTTTTGCTTTACACTATTCTTGAATTTATTTATTTTTTTCTATCTTTAATCCATTTAGGCAATCCGATCATTGTTTTCCGTCCCGATGTCGCAGTTACGTACGAAAACGACGAGACCTACACGGGCACCCTCAAGAATTTTGACGAGCTCAAGATTTGGGTGCAGGAGAAATGTGTGCCGCTGGTGCGTGAGATTACATTTGAAAATGCTGAAGAACTTACCGAAGAGGGTTTGCCGTTCCTTATTCTTTTCCATCGACCCGATGACACCGAGTCTGTTAAAGATTACAAGGCCATCATCGATCATCAATTGCAAAGCGAGAAACGTAGGTTTTATACAAATTTATCAATATATTTGTATAAGTACAATAATAATAAATTTCTTGATCCATAGAAAATGTAAATTTCCTTACCGCTGATGGCAAACGTTTTGCACATCCACTTCATCATTTGGGCAAGTCGGAAGATGATCTGCCACTGATCGCCATCGATTCGTTTAGACACATGTACTTGTTCCCCAATTTCAAGGACTTGTATATAGCCGGCAAAGTTAAGGACTTCCTTCAGGATTTGTACAGCGGCAAGTTGCATAGGTAAATTTTGTTCTTTTGCTCAAAAAGAATATATCTCAAAATGATACTGAATAACTTTTTGTACTTTTATTTTCATAGGGAATTCCACTACGGTCCTGATCCATCAAACAATGAAATAAAATCGGAGGGATCTCATAGTCATGGTAAAGGCACCTCACCACCCGAGTCGACATTTAAAAAACTGGGTCCATCGAAAAATCGTTACACCCTACTGGGAAAGGATGAGTTGTAAATTGTACGACATATCTTGTTTTAAATTATAACAATTTCTTAAATTGTTCTAAAATCACCACACCACACGCAATGGATGACGTTCATTTTATATGACAAAAGTCAAGTATTTTGAACTTATCCTCTCTTTCACCGCAAAATTTTGTCCTTAAAATTATATTTATCTTGTTGCGCAGAATTTGTGCTTTTATTCGATTCGATGCTTAGTTTAAAGAACTTCTAGAATTTCAATTATTTACCCGTTCCACATTTTCCGCCTGTAGCAACTGTAATGTAAACAATTATTGTGATTTTATTTTTAAATTTTGTAATTGAAGGTTAAAAAAGAAAAAAACGAAACAACCTTAAACATTTACAAATTTATCTCATGGAAGAGAAGAAGTTATCTATCGTAAGCAACGCTTGAGTTTCCCTTGCCTTTTTTCAAATCAAATTGTATATCACTTTTTGATTCTACAACAAAATAATGCATTTCTTTAATTATTAAACTATCTTGAATCAAAAACAATTTTTAATTTAATTTTGTTTTTTTTCTATTTTGTTAAATATTTAAAGGCAACAAGTTTCAACTTTATTTCAAAATCATGTAAATACATACGAGTATAAAAAAATTGCAAATTCGCATTGTTTTAGAATCCGCTGCTCGCTTCTACACATTCAAATTTGAAAAATCATTGTATTTGCATTGATTTATACAATACAACAAATTATCATAGAGAGAGAACACTTAGTATTTTGTTAAACATTTTTAATAAACATGTTTTATTTAGTGAAACAACATTTCTGAATTGTGCTATGTAAAATAATTTGTTTTTGCTTTAAATTTCAGTTTCTTAGTGTATATTTAAATAAAATTGTAATGTTACTTATACATTTTCTAAACAAAATTATACTAATTATACTAAGCGAAAAAAAATACATACCTCTAATTTTTTGTATAAAAATCAAAATAATCTTTCACTAGGCCGTGCTAAATCTAATTAACTGTTTCTGAAAACCTCTCGCATACTTTATGAGAATGAATGTCAGGTGTTAGCAAGCTAATTGAAAATTATAGTTTATATTAAATTATTACATAATTTACAACTACACAAAAATATATGATTTAAAAAAAAAAACAAAACATCTTTTTGATTTTTAAGTAGGACAAGCCGTTTTTTGATATGTAAACAAAAAGAATTACGTCACAAAATATGTGTTTATTTAAATACAATTTTAATAAAAAGAAAAAATTACATCAGTAGACGGGTATGGAGCGGTCCATACAGTGTGTACACAATGCCACAGGCCAATGTTTGCAAGCAATTGCGAGTCGGTGAGCGGCGTCTATTTCTAAACCAAACTTGCCTAAGGACATTTGGGTATAATTTCAATATGAATGTTATTGTAAGAATGTTAGACCTTATTTTAGTTTACCCGCGCTCCGTTGCAACAACAGCGACCGCTGCCACCGTATTTGCCGTTGGTGCTTCTGTATCCATTGCAGCTAAAAGTTTATCTGATCGATCGATCGCTCGTATTTAGATTTCGCACTTAATTCTTTTGTTTCCACTAAATATAAATTCACGTATACGAATTTTCACAACTATTTGTGAAATACGAGTACACTGACGATTTTGTTTAACGCTTAGAAATGGAATTTGTCTGGCAAAATTTGTAATTTTTTTAAAATTAGTTGTCTTTAGTTAAACTGAAAATACTATTAAAATACATCTCCTCAAAAAACTCGAGCCTTTTCACAATTTATTTGTTCATCGATTAAAAACACGCGACACCTGTTGCAAATAAAAATCAGTAATTGTTTTAATTTAAAACAATGTTTAGTTTCTATTTTAGTTATATGTTATTATAAGCAATAAAATTCGTTTAATATTGTTGATTCAAAACCGTTTTACAAAAATCGCTTAACGATACTTATTGGAATGTAGGTGAAATACTTTTTTAAGGCACTCTATACTATTTCTGTTTTTTTACAAATTAGGTACTTATTATACTATGTCAAATAGTAGCAAAAAATGGACGGAATTTTTCCTATTAAACATTTAGAGATTCGTTGTATACGTAAAAAAAAACATTTTTAAATATACTAAGCTAAATATTTCGAATTTGTGTGTTTTTTGTTGGTATCAAAGCCATGATTGATATGTATAAAAATTGTCTCTTTTTTGTGCATAAGTTGGGTGCAAAATTAGAGTTTCTAACTAGCGTACAAAAAATGTGCGTGCACCAAAGCCAATAAGCAGCGACGCCAAAAGCGCCGCATACGTCTGAGACTGCTGTTTTGATGAGCCACTCTGAAAGAATGTAAAAAATAAGTACTCCAAATATTTAATCTCTGTTTTAAATACAAAACTGATCGTCCAACTCACAATGACAAAATAGTTGCATCGATCGCCACGGCAGCACTCGTAGCAGCTCCAATCCTCGTACCAAATGTGCGTGCAGAAGCGCATGTACTGCTTGCGTTTCATTTGGCAGTGATGCTTTGTCATACACTTCTTTGAGACGTAATATTGCTTGAGAGCACCCTGCGAGAAATATGGCTCACTGCCCCAACGAATTTCGGTGCCGCAGACGTCCTCGCCAGGCTCGCAGGTTTTAATTGTGTTGAGACATTTCTCGGTGTTGCCAGTCTGATTGGAGCAGACGTAACACTCCAGGCCAGCGACAAAGTGCACTGCACAGCATACAAGAGAGCGCAGTTAAAGAGAAGACAAGAAAGAGAGGTGTGGCAGTCAAGTGCAAGTATTGTTGTCGATAAATTACAGTGCTGAAGTTACCTTGGCTGCAGTAGTAAATCGCCACAATGGCGACTAATGTCAATTTCCACGTTTCCATTTAATAAACTTCTACTATTTAATAATTGTTATTTAAATTTTTAATAATTCCTGCTCTGCTAAAAATGAAATTTATTTCTGAAAACAACATTAAACGATCTCCACAAAACACACACAAATGAAAAAGTTTGACACTTGTTGTACACCACTCCCAACCCAGAAAAAAGCCGAACGAAAACTTACGTCGGTGGTAAGCCGGACAAAGTCGTCGACAGGCCGTCTTAAGCCGAAGTTTGTTTTGCGTCAGCCGTGGTTGTATATCATTTTAAACCTATCTATACGTATAATGGGCAACAAATAAATTTGAAATATTGCGACATAGCTTATAAATTCATAGGTATTAAACTAATTTTTATACGCTCATATACCCAATGGCAGAGCGACTCAATGATTTTGTCGGCGGCGCATATAAGCCGGCTTCGAGCTCCTTTTCTGTACATAACTAGGGATGTATAGAAGATTTATTCGCAGATAAATCTTGAAAAATCTTAAATTTCCGAACGTGTCCAAACATTTTGACTCGTAGATAATCTACGATTTCTATCTTCCTTCGCAATTATCAAGAACGAAATTATGAAAAGAAAACCATAAAAACGACGCCGAGCAATTTGAAAAGGTTTTATTTGTTGCAACAGAAATTTAAACAATATAAATAGAAATCAATTAAGTGTTAAATATAATTAACAAAAATTTAAGTGCAATCGTGAAAACTTCGAATTTAATTTGGTGTTTACGCTAAAACTACAAGTACAGTTTTACACATATGTAAAACTAAAAAAAGAAGAAAAAACGTCTTGAACTCCTTTTAACAACTTAAAAGTGAAACTTGCGCGCTAATATTATTTACAAATTGTACGACAAAGTAAAAATTGAAATAATATTATTGATAGTGCAAAAATAAAAACAAACAAGAAATAAAAGAACGAACAGATAAAAAGAGCGAACAAAAAAAGCAAATCTCTCTAACCTCACTTTATCGCGAATTTGATTTTGTGGCGAAAAAGAAAAAAGACGAGATATTGAAAGGAAAAAAAACGCGCGTTAGCCAGCCACAACAGCAAACATAGAGCCAGCAGCAGCCAGGAAAAAGCTGGGCACGCCAATTTGCGTTAATTAAAAATTTCGAAAATTTCACCGAAAAGAAAGCAAAGTTTTCACTACATCAGAATGGAGGTGGACGATGCAGAGATTTCTTCAAATTCTCAACATGCTAAAGAAACGGCACAAGATTCACCGCCGCCACAGGCATCCGCTGAAAATGGTCGCAGTGGATCACGGCACTCGAGTCGACGTCATGTACCGACGCCGAAGGCGTTGGCTATGGTCGAGGCCAAAGAAGAAGAACCGCCGGAGCTAGAAATTAAACAATCAACATTGTCGCCACCGACAACGGCGCCACAAAAAGCGGACAAGGCAAAATACGAAAAAATGGAAGAAGAAAAAGAAGAACATGAGATGTCAACATCGTTACTAACTGCCACGCCTCTTAAACTGCATGTATCAGACGACGATGATGATGATTATGATGAGGGCGAAGAGGAGGAGAAACAGCGAGACGATAAACTGGATGTTGGTGACGTAGAGAAAAAAGAAAAAGCAAATGAGCAGAAGGAATCTCGTAAGTTTCGTCGAACAGCCCTTGCTCGCCGACAATTATTATCGTCACCGCGTGTTGCAGAGGATATCGAAACAATCGATAAAGCACTCAAAGAGGAATCATTGTCTGATACGGCCGAGGGCAGTGGCAGTAATTCACGAAAACGCAAACGCTTTGATGTGCGTAGTTCTAGCTCGGAGGAGTGCTTGCTTGGTTTTGATGAACAAAGCGGCGAAGCTGAGCTGGTTAAGAGCGATGACAATTGCTTACTGACACCACCAGCGTTGACAGCCACAACAACGGACGACGAGAAAAAAGAAGAGTATGAAAAGGAAGCAGTAACATCGAGCCCAAGTGCTTCTCCACGTCTATTAAAGAAATTAAAGAAGGTAACAAATAATAGAATTTTGCTTTTATAATGAAATACCTTATTTTGGTACACTTTAAAATTATAAATATTTTGCTCGTAAAGGTTTTGTACTCAACACTTCACGTGATTTATATTTGGATTACAAAAAAACAAACGTTTTGATTTTTGTTCTTAAAACTGAATTAAATTATACTTTTTGATTTTTTATAGAATCCAACGGCAAAATCTCCTTCGTCGAGGGTAACATCACCGCCAGTACCGTCTAAATCGCCACCCGAGGTACAGGTCACAGTTAAAGCCGAAGCGCCGGAAAAGAAATCGACAGCAGCCAGTTTAAAAAGTAGCGGCAAGAATAGCAAACCGAAGGCCTTGACACCACCACTGCCGCATCAGGCACCGCAACAGGAGCAATTACCACCATTACCGCCTTCCACCAAGCAACATATAGTCGGCGATAATGAAGAAGCAAATGGTGGCGCCACTACGCCTGCGCCTGGAAAGCCCGCTCCGAATACACCGGTACCAGCAGTAGCAGCTACTGCTACAATACACGTTGCAACCCCGATACCGACATCTAAACCCAAACCGCTTTCTGCCCAGGACGACTTCTACAAGAAACCATTTGAATTCGGTTGGAAGCGTGAGTTGGTATGGCGCGCCAACATGGAAACAAGTAAGGACAAAGCGGACGTGTACTTCATAACGCCCGGTGGCAAAAAGTTGCGTACACGCAGCGAAATTGCGCCACTGCTCGATGGTGAACTGACACTCGAACATTTTAGCTTTGCGCGCGAACCACTCGGTGTCGGACCCGAACTAGAGTTGGTGCGCAGTGCCAAACCTTCGACACGCGTCTCTGTGACAGCTGCAACATTGGCTGCTGCCGCCTCAACGCCTACCAACATCGGTAAGCGTATCTCGAAGCCGAAGGGACCAAAAGGCGCCAGTCCGCCACCACAGGGTTGGACGCCAACCCGCGCTTTAAAAGTTAATAATGCAGCACTCCTTAGCAGCTCAAGCTCAAGCCGTTATAGCGCTGGATTTGGTGGAAGCGCAATAAGTACCACGCCGCAAAGCAGTCGTAGTACCAACGCTACATCGAGTGGTGGCGTTGGTAATAGTGGAGCTAGCAGTAGCAAAAGCAGCAAGGCAAAAAAGTAAGTAACAGTTATGGTATTTTGTTTTCCTTTGCAGCTCTGCTCGCTCTCGTTTGTTGTGTATAACTTCTTTACCTTCTTTAGTTCAAACATAAGTTTTTATGCGATACTCTTAACAAAATGTATATTTTTTTTTCATATTTCTGTTATTTTATTATACATAATTCTAATTTTTGCCGCATTTGTTTTTTAAAGTTAGTTTTGGAGCTTCGCACGAGAAGTTATGTACATACATAGTTGCACTGTTTAGATTTGTTGTAGAGTTTGTATTCTCTTCCTCTGTCTGTCTTTCTCTCTCTCTTTCTTGCCTTTTCCTTTTTCTGATTTTTGGTTAACTTCTTAAGGGCCTCCAGCAGCAGCATTACTGGATCTAGCAGCACTGGTGCGTCTAGCAGCACTGGTGCGTCTAGCAGCGCCGGCGGTCATGAGCCCTGCTCAAATATGTGCGTGCGTGCGCCGGGTCAAGTACCCGAACTACAGTGTGTCAAGTGTCTCTGCTTGTTCCACAGCCAGTGTGTCGGTCGTCTGAATAGTAGTGAGCATCGCCGCCGGAGCGGCTACATCTGCGAGGTGCGTTGTCGTGGTCACCCGTCATCATTTTACCTTTTTACATTTTCATTTACATTCATTCATTCATCATTCTTCATTGTAGGCGTGTCTGCCAAAGGTAGACCAAGCTGACAAAGTTGTTGCCGCAACCGAGCGTCACAATCCTCCACCGCCAATGATGACGCCGGCACCTCCACCAGCACGTACCGCTACGCCACGCGTCGAGAATAAATTCCAGCAATCGATTGCCGTCCTTAAGGGCAAGAAATATGTTATGGTAGCCAAGCCGATTGTCGCCAAGACGACGCCCGCCAAGTGAGTGCAGCAAATGTATTGTGTCGTCAGTCGTAATTAAGTTATTTTCAGGACGAGAGCGAGATTAATTTAACTTTTTAAATTTTTGTTTGGTTCTTAATCACGTTTTTTCTCTTATTTTCGTTTTATTTAATTTCGCAGACATGCGAACGATATCGAAAATGATCTGAAACAGATCAATGAGAGTATTCGTAATAGTCGCAAGCCGTCCTTGGTTTCGATGGATGCTGCTTTTCAGCCACACACAAACATAGCAGCTGCCCACCCTACCACCACCGTCGCCACTGCAACAGCTGCGGTCGAGACGTCGAATAAGCTCTTCGCCACAAACTTTTTTGCGAATGTTTCCTTTGCTTATGATGCACTTATTTCCATTATTCAATACTTGAAGATACACGTAAGTTGTTCTCTTCTTAAATTTAATATTTCTCCATTTTCGGCGTATTAAAGTTCGTATAAAATGTTATACAATCTTCGAAAAAGTTTTTCTAATCTGATAACATTTAAGAAAATAAATATTTACATCTGTTTTATCATCTATAGGAACGTTCACGTGCAGCTTCCGTATGCAAGTTGTGGCACCTCGCTGCCAAGGACACTTCGTTGTGGCACACTGTACGAATGAAGAACTCTAAGGTTTGCAATTGGTCCGGCTTTACCGCTGCACTTCGACGGGGCGAAACAAAACAGCTCGATTTGCGCAAAATGCTGCTTGCCTCGACGCGTAGCGAAGAAATGTGGCAAGACTTTGCATCACACATTGGCACCGTCTGTTCGCTGGAGGTAATCGATCTATGTCGCTGCTCAGCACGCGTTGTTGAGGGACTATTTCAAAGCAACACACATTTGCGCGTACTAAATGCGGTCGCAATCAACGATGATCACATTAATTTAGAACATATCGGACTGATGACAGCCATAGAGGAGTTGCGTTTGCGCTCCTGCGAACCCGCAGTGCTCATCGGCGACCTGCAACCACTAAAATCGCTCACCGGATTAGCGCATCTGTCGCTGACCGCGATACGCGGCCTAGGTGCCAAATCAGTTTCCGTCTTGGGTGATCTTACTGCACTGCGTTCTCTCGAATTAGGTGAATGTGGTGATTTTGATGGAGTTTTTGCGGAGGCAGTGCTGCCGCGACTGGTAAATTTGCACCGTTTGCGTCTTGAAAACGGACAGGAGACCAGTTGTTGTACTCTGGCAATACTCGATGCCATTTCACAATTACAACAACTGTCCCAGCTGGAACTGGTGAATTTCGATATAAAGCCTGGATTCGACGAGAAGCTGCGCCAATGTAGTTTCGTACGCAAGCTGCTCATCATTCCCACGTACATCTCGCAGTCGGCGACTACAAATCACATTGTGCTCAGTGCAGTGCAACAGGTCGCCAACACGTTACAGGTGTTCACCTGGGGTGTTACTGTGGAGTTGTTGCGCGTCACGGCGCTCTATGTTGATCAGTGCGAAGAGTCGGCAAAGAAAGAAAAACATCACTTTGACGAGTGTATTCCGGTGTTAAAACCGGTGCCGGGTGCGCCACCTGCCGACAACGTTGATAATAACCCCGCTGGTGAAGAAGACACGAAAACTGTTGTACCGCCACCAGCGACGGATGATCTAAACGCATCAAGCGAAGTGCCGCAAATCGAGATACTTCCGCTGGACAAGGTTGAGTTTATTCTCGGTGAGAATCTGCCAGAAACCAAGTTTACTATCGTCAAGGTGCCGTACCACGCCACGTGCAAGCAGCAACTCGTTGAGTAGAAATCATCATTATCAATGGAGGACTGAAGGAGCTTTTCAGTTCCCGCTTGGATGACCGAAAGCGCTTTTTCAGGTTTCTAATTTTTTTTTTTTAATGTACTTTAGCGATAAGTAGGCGGCACCTCGATATTACCCTTTAAGAGACAGGGTACCGCAGGCGGACAGAAAAGATACAAGAGTCGACTTAGTTTTGAAGAGAATTTTGAAGTAAAAAAAGTTTTTAGCGTTGATTTACCGCCCACGACTGCGTATTGTAAGAAAGAGCCGAGTTGATGATTCCACATCAAAATAACAACAAAATAAATTTATAGAACGCGAGTTCATATTTAGTGAAATATTTGTGTGGTTGTTTTACTGAACTTCTAGCTTCTGCGATGGAAAAATTGCAACAAAAAAGCATATTTTAAAGTACTTGAGAGGAGCCACATATTATTAATCAAGCAGTTACAAAGTTCATATGTAAAAAACATGAAAATAGACAAAATGAAATGGTAATGGAACCTACAGCGTAATTCTCCTAAATATCCTACAAACATGTTTTATTAAAGAAATATTGTTAAATCATAAAAATAATAGTTGCCATTAGCTTTATTTTGATAAGTTTAGTAATACACTACTGGTCAAAATAATAAGTACACGGTATGAGTTTTCTTTCAAGTCTCGAAAAACTTTTTTTAATAAATACAAAGAAAAAAATCCAATTCACTTTTAGTTTTCTAACCTACAGTAGATTATAAAAATATTTAACTTAAGCATTTTTCTATTTAAATTTATAGTTTGCGATCGATTTAATTTAAAAAACACAAACAAAAGATGGTCAAAATAATAAGCACAGCAATTCTACAAAGCCAATAACTCAAAGCGTATCAAAATTGTTCCACAATTTTCTTATTATAAGTAATCTTATTCTAGTATCCTGTATAGCCACCCTTATTTTGTATGACTTTGGCGATTCTTTTTGGCATACTAGCAATAAGTTTGCGACAAGTCTCCACTGGAATCTCATACCAGGTTTTTTGTACAAATTCCCACAATTCTTCGGCATTTCGAAACGTATTTGTACCAATTCGTCGTTTCAAGTCTCCCCATAGGTTTTCAATTGGGTTTAAGTCAGGAGACTGACTTGGCCAACTCATAACGTTCACCTTGTTTTCCGTAAACCATGCCTTGACCAGCTTTGAGGTGTCATTATCCTGTTGAAAGACTCATCTCAAGGGCATGTTTTCCTCGGCATAATGTTTGTCATTATGTTTTTATACCCGAATTGGGTCATAATAGCAGTTATTTTTTTGACCAGACCAAAAAAGTCCATCTATCACAAAAATCGCGCACCGTTAAAAAATAGAAATTACCGAAAAATAATAATTCCAATGAAATCTCAAAAGAAAAATCTCCAGTTTTGGCAACCTTGGTCGCTATTGACCAGTGTTGTCACACTCACAGTTTAAACATAAGTGTTTTAAACTTCATCCTGGTACAATTATAATTAGTCTTTTAAAAATATTAGATTTCAAAAAATTAATTAAAATTTTAATGTTTTTTGGTACTTGCTCCGGAGGCCGAACGCCAACATTTTGGTTTGCAATCTTAATATTTTACGAAGGTTAACCTGCTAAAGTTGGACTTTATCCAAACAATCTTATTATTTTTGATAATTTTTAATTTTTTGGGGTTTCAGTTGTTGAAAAAAATATCTGGCAACATTACTATTGACATTAAATTTGTATTGGAAGATTCACTGACCTTTGTTTTTGTGAGTGGTTTGTATAAGTTAAAATGGAATTTCGAGTATTGGAACTTTTCAGCGGCATCGGAGGCATGCATTACGCCTTCAAATGTGAGTAAGTGTTAAAAGCATAATACTGGCTAGAAGCAGACACTTACAAACATTTCTTGTTTTTCATATAAGACGCACAGCTGCCTGGCGAGGTGGTAACCGCCATGGATATTAACACCGTTGCAAATGCAGTATACGCACACAATCACACTGCAGAAACACCAGTGCAGAATGCAAATATTCAGCGTGTGACACCGAAAACATTGGAAAAACTCCGGGTCAACACTCTGCTCATGTCGCCGCCTTGCCAGCCACATACACGTGTCGGACACCAACGTGACATCGCTGACAATCGTTCAGATGCGTTGCAGCACATTTGCTCGCTGTTACCGCAATGCTCCGGATTAAGTTATGTGCTCATGGAGAATGTACGAGGCTTTGAAAGATCTCAGGCAAGAGATAAATTTGTGGAAGCGCTCTCGGCGGCGGGATTTTACTGGCGTGAATTCATACTCAGTCCAACGCAATTTGGCGTACCGAATACGCGTCATCGCTACTATTGCTTGGCGCGTAAACATACCGATTTTCCATTTCCGGCTACTGGCATTCTGGAAGAAATGCCGACAAACTACAAAAGTTGCGGCAGGCCAACTGCAAATATACAAGAACTACTGGAAGCGGATGAATCTTTATTCGCGGATGCATATTTGCCAGAAAAAGTGCTATGTCGACGTGTTTGGCTGTTAGATATTGTAACTGCGAATGCAACGAATACGATGTGTTTTACTAAGGCCTATACCCACTATGCCGAGGGAACTGGCTCTATTTATACGCCACTCGCTGTGGAAGAAATGACAAACATATTTTCGCATGTTAAGAGTCTTGAAGAGCAGATGCCAATAGACGAAACTGCGGCAGAAATGGTAAAACAACGGCGCTTAAAACTGCTGCAGCAATTACGTTTGCGATACTTCACGCCACGCGAAGTAGCTCGTTTGATGAGTTTCCCAGAAAGCTTTGACTTTCCAGCAGAAACAACAAATAGACAAAAATATCGCTTGTTGGGTAACAGCATTAATGTTTGTGTTGTAGGTGAATTAGTCAAGTTGTTGACAACAGACCCGTAATGTATAAAAACATTGAATATTAAAAATATTAAACAGATTTATAAAAAAAAACCTTTACTTTTAAAAAAATATTAATAATAGTATTATCAGAGCTTTTGTAAGTATTTTAAAATTAAGTTTCTCTACAAATATTGAAAAGACAATACTTCGAATAGAATATCCGACTAAACTCTGAAATTAAATTAAATTACTTAGCACTTTTTTATGATGGTTGGGTTATAAATGTATTTAAAAAGAAAATAGCACACAATTCATAAACTTAAAAAAATCTTTACTTTTCCAAACATGCATTGTAAATGCAAAAAGAAGACATACATAAATATTAGCAAAATTTTCTCAAAACTAAAAAATTAAATTTGATTTGATTATCTGTAATAGAACTATTTTAAATAATTTTTTTCGCATACAAACCACTCCCGTATGAAAATGCATTTAACTAGTATTCTCGGTCGGTACTTATAAATTCTAATAGTTCTTTAATGAGTTATTTTTAACATTTGTTACACACACATTTTTATGTGCAAACAAAAGTTTTTCTCCGATTCCTTGAATTAATATTTTCTAAGTCTGGCTTTATACTTTTATTTGATCTGAATTTAGCCCTGAGCTGTTAAATGTTAATAAAAGTTTAAAATTTTAGTAACATTATCCTTTAAATTTATTAAACAAGAGCAGAAAATTGCACCATTGCAAATGGTTAATTTTAGATTAATATACACAAGAAGGTTTACAATATATTTGTTAAACTAAAAAAAAATAAATTTGCTAGGACAAAACATTTTGAGGTCGTTTGCAAACTTTTCACAGGAATGCTTAAAGTTAGTGGCTGCTAAAATAAACAAATACAAACATATTCACACGATATACAATTTTAGCAAAATCTTACTTACGCCCTCAATTTACATAAATTCTGTATTTAAAAAAAACAATAATATTCATAGTAATGCTTAAGTGATGTTTGCACTTGTACTTTCGCCTCTGCTGCTACGCGAATTTCTGCAGATTTAGCTTAGCCATCTGTCAATGCGTTGCCCCATTTTTTGGCTACCATGTAGACGACGTGTTGATTAAGTTTTGGCCCAATCAATGGATTCATTTGCGACATGTAACAGCACAGCCAAAAGAGCCAGCAAGTGGCTGCCGTCAGCATAAGAATGCAGCGGATCAAACCCTGATTTGGTCCTTTGGGTGTCATCATTGGAATGCCAATACCAACGCAAGCCCAGACGGCGGTGAAGAAAAGAATCGGAAAAAACGCAGCACCCATTTGATAATTGATTTAATTTTCTTTCGGTAACACTTTAATTTGTCTTTTTTTTAATTACTTTCCGAAATTTTCGCAGTGAGAAAGAAAATCGATTTATTATTTTTTCTTTTGTTGTACAAATCTAGGGATGTGTTGATTGGATGTAGTTGAAGTTGAGGCTGTTATCGATAGTTAATAGTGTTGGAAAGAAACCATAGCAAAATCTTTAGAGGTACCTGCAGTAATTAACAACTTGGATCAATAACTCATCACAATAACAACTCAAAAAATTTCCATTCGCTTTTACTTCACGTTTTCTTTGTTTATTTTTTTCGTTGACGTGTAAAAACGAAATAAATAATATTATAAAAAAATATATTAAACAAATTATTTGTACGTAGGTAAAATGATTGTGATTTGCATGAAAATATCGATATGAATATATTTATTTGCCACCTCTACAGAACATAAGTACAAAACGTAATTGATAAAAAGACGCAGAAAAAATAGTATTTGTACTAAAGTGAAAATTTTAACTCCAGTCCTTGTGCGACAAAAACAAAACAACAATTTATAGAGAATATAACAAATATTAAATTGCAAACAATTAAATAAAGTGTTGTTTGAGCCGACAGAAACAAAAGAAAAAGTGAAAACGCAAATTTTATTTGGAGTTTAGGTTGTTGTCGTCGTTAGGGGATTAATTCTTTGGGATGCTGAAAAATTGTCCGCAAAAGTGGCGTTTGTAAGCGATAATTTGAGTTTTGAACGATATTTTCTTCAGAAAATGCAAGTAAGTACACACCATATTCCTTCCTGACGAGAGGCTCGAGTAGACAGACATTACACCTAAACTCTACGCGCCTAAATGAAATCTTTCGTCAGATCACACATTAAACCAGATACAAAAATCGCGGAGGTCCGAATCTTTTCAAAATTTATTAATAACTTGCTTATAACATTGAATTGAGTTCGGTACTCCACGAATTGTATTCCACCCTGATCCTGATTAATAACACCTTGTACTTTTAGCAAGTAGACGATCCGCCGTCGTTACCCGTTGGCACGGAGGTAAGCGCCAAATATAAGGGCGCCTTCTGCGAGGCCAAAGTCAGCAAAGTTGTGCGTAACATTAAAGTTAAGGTCGCTTACAAGCAAGGCCTCGGCTCCGGTATTGTCTCGGACGATGCAATTAAAGCAGGACAGTTGCGCGTCGGCGCCACTGTCGAAGTGCGTCATCCTGACCGCAAGGAACCTATCGAGGCGACCGTAACTAAAATCCAAGATGGTTCACAATACACCGTTGTCTTCGATGATGGTGACATTACAACGCTGCGGCGCACCGCGCTCTGTCTCAAGAGCGGACGTCATTTCAATGAGAGCGAAACTTTGGATCAACTGCCGCTGACGCATCCCGAACATTTTGGTAATCCGGTGGTGGGTGGTCGGCGTGGACGACGTCGTGGTCACTTAAACGAGGATAGCTCGGACGATGAAGACGAAAGCGATACGAAAGAGGTAGTTAACGAAAAGGAGGAACATATCGGAAAGGTTGTTTGTGTCGATACAGAGTCAAAGAAGAAGGACAAGGAGAAGTGGTTTCCAGGCTTGGTAGTTGCGCCGACAGCACAGGTAAGCGAAACCAACTATTTTTATTTTAATAAAAATAGTTGGTTTCTTAGTTTTTGAATTACTTTTTATTAAATAATTCATAATTGAATTTTTGTTTAAATTATATTCAAGTATCTAGTAAAAACCATTCGTAAATGAATAATTGGGGTAAAAATTAAAAAATTTAAATATTAAAATTTCCGTCAAGTAATATTATTAAAACTATTTTTTTTATTTAAGGCAACGGTCCGGATACGCGTCAAAGATGAGTACCTGGTGCGTTCCTTTAAAGACGGTCGCTATTACACGGTTCCCAAAAAGGAGGCCAGCGAATTTACACGCGAGGCGGCCGCCAAACAAGACGGACCCGCCGTACAAGCCGCGCTTGAATATCTCGACAGCGATGCGCTTCCACCGCATTGGGATCGCGATGCTCTTTTCGGTCTCAGCAATTCTTCGAGCGACGATGACGGTGAAATTGATTCGGATTCGTCTGATGACGAGCCCCGCGAGGAAAAAGATCGCTTTGTGGCCCAATTGTACAAGTACATGGACGATCGCGGTACGCCGCTTAACAAAGTACCCTCTATTCAAAGTCGCGACGTTGATTTGTATCGACTTTTTCGTGCGGTTCAAAAACGCGGTGGATATAATCGTGTCACCGCACAAAATCAATGGAAATCGATTGCAATGCGATTGGGATTTACGCCGGTTACACTAAGCGTTACAAATCTGGTCAAACAGGCTTATAAAAAATTCTTGCAGCCGTATGGCGAGTTTCATCGCAAGCTTGGTTGTTCAATGTTGATGACACCACGCAATTCGAATCGCAGCAAGGGACGCAGTTTGGTGCGCGCAAACTCAGTTGCTTCACCAAAGCCCGTCGATAGTGGCAAAGATTCTGCAACCGCTGCCGCATTGAAAATAGCTTCAGTTGTAGCTTCTGCTTCTAATGCCACAGCAGCGTTGCAGTCAAATGCTGCTTCGACCTCGTCAGCAGCTGCCGCAGTTGCAGCGGCCAACGCCGCAAATCAATCTATCACCGATGAATCAGAAAACACAAGTGAATCCAGTTTGGACACTTCGAGTAAGAACAAACGCAAAACTCCGACTGCTGTGCCTGTCACAGTTAACAAAGTGCGCGGCCTTATCGAAAAATACGAAGAAAAGTCAACTACACCGACCACGAATGCGACTGCTATAAGCTCTTCAAAGGATGACGGCGACGTGCCATTGTCAAAAATGAAAGCTGCCGCTACTGCCATCGCAACTTTAACATCACGAAGTGATGAAAAGGAGAAGACAGAAAAAGAAAAAGAAGGGAAATCGGAAAAACATGAGAAAAATGAGAAACTGGATCCAAATAATAAAGATAAGGAAAAAGAAAAGGATAAAGAAAAAGTTAAGGAAAAGGAAATAGAAAAGGAGAAGGATACTTCGCCTAATGAACCGTCATCATCTGTGTCTGGTGGTGGACCACCAAGTCGTGACTTATCGCCTTCAGGTTAGTAAAATTGTTTTTTTTTTGACTATATTATTATTCTCCATTATAACTAAAATCTGTGTCAATACCCTCTCAATCTATCTTTTCCGATAAAACCAGATTTAAGTATCTAATTTACCAGATAATTTAAAAATACAAATCAGTTTTGTAAAACGAAAATCTTCTAGAAAAAAATACTAAATTGCAAAACTTGTAAATTTTTTTAATTCTTTTTAGAAACATGCAAATTGGCACGTAACTTAAGTTAGGAAAATATTTACTAAAGTTGTTCATATTAAATTCCTATTTTAAAATTTTAACTTTGTTTATGTCTTTATTTATATCCGTAGTTTGTTGTGCAGCTTTCATTAAAATATATATTTAATATGTTTGTTCATTATCAATTTTTCTTAAATTGTTCAAAAGAAGAATTCAAGTCAATTCAGACTTAGATCTACAAAAAGCTTATTTTTTCACTTTCAACTTAATTGTACCTTTACGCGATGATAGGCATTTGAGAGCACACCACGTAAATTCCAAATATTCTTAAATGATTCCGGTTGTACATTGTATGCAGAATCCACTGCCTTTGACCAAATCTCCACATGCTGCGTTTTCTTTTCAGCATCGACGGGGGCGATTGGAATACGAGCCGTCCATAACGACCAGCCATAGTGACGGCCGTCGGGTTCATCCTCTTGTTCCAGTTCGGCAACATGCCAACTCTTGCCCTGATCTGCAGTCAAGTCGACACGTACAATTGCGCGTCCGCCGCCTGACCAAGCATAACCACGCACCGTTATAAAACCATCTGCAGCCACCTTTACGATCTCGCCCGGCGCTGGCGTGCAAATGGCTGAGGTCACAGGCATCGCTTGTATCGCAGGTGATTTGGTGAAATCTACTGTATCCCAATCAGTGCTTGGACTGAAGCCTTTGTAGTCGTTTTGCTGCCAATGCGAACTGGACTCGTGTTCCGAGATTGAAACGCGCGTCAACCATTTGACATTGCGTGCGCCCACTGTACCGGGTACGATCGCTCTGATCGGAAAGCCATGATCACGATTTAGCGGCTTGTCGTTCATCTCGTATGCGAGTATTACGTCGCCGCGTTCGTCCATCGCCTTTGAGAGTGGTATTGATGCGCCGTATGGGCTTGATGTTGGATCTAAATCGGCACCCTCCAAAATGACGTGTAGTTTCTCGTGCGATTGTACGCCCATGGCGAGAAGAACATCTCGTAATCGGGCGCCAGACCATTTGGCATTGCCGACAGCGCCTGAACCCCATGAAAGACCTGTAGAGATTTATCTGATTAATAATTGAAAATTTTTGTATTCTGGTGTTAAATTCAGCAAACAGTCAAGAAATTCCTCGACCTTTTCGGTTATAACTCCATCGTATGTATACACACTATTAACTCAATACTTTTTTCCTCTCTTACCTTTAACACCTTTGACCTCTGTCATTTCGGAACGCCTATTGCCGCCACACATTATGGCCGCCGTGACCGTATGCTTAGGCAATGCTTTTATTTGCGCTAATGACAACGTCTTTTCGGTTTCCTTTGCTTGCGCCTTATCCGTCTCTACCTCAACATCGAGCTCATAGGTCGCGCTATCAATGACCGGAACCGGCAAATGATTGCGCACATAAAATATTTCATTCGGTGTATAGAATTTTTCTGCCAACAATCCAATTGGAGGTTCCGCATTGAAGGGCCGTTCTGACGTTGGCTTCAGCAACGCGTGCCGTATTGGTTCATGTGCCCACGGTGAACCCATATCATCAGTGCTGACCTCTTCATCGGCATTGATATTTCCAATACGATATTGTTCGAGTAAAGTGAGAATTTCGCAATTATTGTGCTGCTGGTAGATTGCCCAGAAGGGATCGATGGCGCTACCGGCACCTAGCATAATTTTATCACTGCCCGGATGTTTCGGTATAAATTCAGTGATATCGTATACACCAATGCCGTATGTAACCCAGACGCCGTTCTCTAAAGAATTATGTTTTTGTACTTGTTCCATTTTGTAAATAGGCAAATCGGAGCGTTCAGTCGTGTGCCAAAGCTTATATGCTTCGTCCGATGTTATTATTGCAGCAGCAGGATTCGTAGAAGTCAGAGTTAGCGTTTTTTCTTGTGTGGACGTATTCAAGTGTTCATTGCTTGGTAATCTATCTTTGTATTCAAAGAGTAAATAGCCTGCTGAAACACCTCCCAACGTCAGTAGCGTATAAAGTGGTGTGCTAGATTTAGAATTATGTTTTGATGAATTCGCACTGGATGCTTGGCGATATTGTTGTTTGAAGCTGCCGTCATTTTGGAAGCTGCGTTTCTTATAGGCTAGGAAGTGTGTAGACGCTTGAGTTGTTCTGTAACGCAGAAATTGTGTCGTTGTCTTGTGCAGTAAATTCATTTTAAAAGAGCTGAAATATAAAAAAAAGTTTTATAGTTTTTTAAGCTGATAATAATCTCAAACTCGTTTTTCAATGCAAAAAATCTGAGAATCTGTTAAGTTCTTATTTTATAGACAGTCAATTTAAGAGCTATCACAATGAATGGTACTAATCAGAATTGTCTTTATACATTTAAAAGCAGCATAAAACAATTAAAAATGTTACCTGCTTTTATTCTTTTTATCTGATTTTTCTGAGAAAATACAAAACTATTTCTAGTTTTTTTTTGTAGATTTATATTTCTCATTATTTGTTTATCTATATTTGTATATAAATTGATCTCTCACTCCAGCTAGAATCGTTTCGTCAGTATTTTAGTATTCTATCTAGCATGGTTAAAATACACAGTTTTGTTATTTACTTTGTCTTCACTACATTTAGTAAACAATATTTATACTAATACAATAAAAAGATCTGGCTAAACAATTTGCGTATATTTTAGTTATAATTAAACAAACTAACTGTTTACTAGATCTGTTTTTTCTTATGAAAAGAAATTATATAAATATGTTTTTAAAATTGGCCTCAATTTTCTTTGGAAATACAACATAATACAATAATTTAAAATATTTCAACTTTTCATAGTTTAATAATATTTAGGCAATATAACTTTGTTGATTAATCTGCTTTTTAATTTTTTTGTCATGCTTTTAATATGCAAATTTTTTGTAAATCTTTAAGTTAATCCGTTACAAAGCTAGACAATAGTTTTTGTTTGTTGCTATGTGACAGAATTCTTGTAGATCAATTCAATGTTATATTAAAACCAAAAACAATATGCTGTGTCCCAAAAATATAAGTACATACGCTATCAATCAACAACATACATAATTATCAAATAATGTTCGACAAGAATGTTTTTATTCTTATCAGTTGTTTTTTTATTAATCCTCACTTTTATTTTTGAACCGCAGATAACCACGACCTTGCCTCTTCCTTCGACTTATTTAGTAGTTTGACCACTTTTGATGTTTGTGAATGTAATTTTCTTTACCTAAGGTGCCTTCGTATCATAAGTACTACGTTTTATTTTAATTTAAAAATAAAATGTTGTCAGCCTTTCCTTCTCTTACGTTAAGCACTTAAATTATTTATTTGTATTTTTTTAAACTTAATTTGCGATAACTTTAATTCCTCATTCACGTACTAAAACATTTATTTAAACTATTTTGTGTTCTTTCGGTGACTTAGCGTCGAAACGTCAAAATAAAAACTTTCCTACGGAAAGAAACAGCAACAAAGGAACGATGATAATTGGATTTGGTTATTTTATAAAAAGCTTATGGTTAACCGAAGACACAAACCATGAACAAGTTTAGCATACAAAATGTTTTGGCGAAAAAGTATAAGAAACAATTAGGTATCTCTTTTTATTAAAAAAAAAGCTGTTTAGTGGATTTATGCGATTCTGACACTTTGAATGGACGCAAACCGTTTTTAAAATCCGGAAATGAAAATATGTACGAGTATATATATATATATATATATATATATATATATATATATATATATATATATATATATATATATATATATATATATATATATATATATATATATATATATATATATATATATATATATATATATATATATATATATATATATATATATATATATATATATATATATATATATATATATATATATATATATATATATATATATATATATATATATATAAATCTAAAATTACAGTACATATAATTCGAATTTATTTATGATTTGTTTTTCCATAACTTCTTTAGTTTTAGAGATTTTCACTTATATGACTCCGATTAAAAATATGAAACCAAATTTAATTGAAAAAAAAAAATCAATTCAATTAATTTGTAAATATTGGACCTGGAAATTTATTGACTTTAATTTATATTAACATACCTTTGAAGTGGTGAATTTAATTTCGAGCACCTTGTAAGTGGTTATTTTAAATGGAAACTTTTTTAATATATTTTTGCACATTAAGTACAATGCAAGGTTTATGAATTAATTAAAATTTATGTGATTTAAATTTGCTTATGTGATTTGAATTTTACTTGTAATATAAAAATATGGACTGACAGCAATAGCAACGTACAAAAACCAAATACCTTAGACTGATGTTGCATGTTGTTTTTTTATACGGGTGATAAAACCTTGTTAAATCAATCAGCCTAGATACAAATGACTATATAATATTAACTCATACTGTTTTAAATTATTACATTTTAACTTTAAGTATTTTCTGATGCACCTTTACAGGTCCAAATGCTTTGTTATCGGCCAAAAAAGATAAATTTCAAAAGAAACAAACACCGCAAAGCGATGAAAAACAACGCGGAAAACGCAAGAAAGATGAAATTACTGTCGAAAAAATAGAAGCTGGAGATTTTATCGTTGAAATCGGCGACAAACTCAAAGTCTATTATTACAACGAAAAGAACAAAGTTACTTACGAGGCCAAGATCATTGAAATAGCCGTCCAACGAGGTACACCTATGTACTTGGTGCACTACACCGGCTGGAACAACCGCTATGATGAGTGGGTACCACGGGAACGCATTGCTGAAAATCTTACGAAGGGATCCAAACAAAAAGGACGTGCATCGAGTACGGGTGGATCGTTCGGACCATCAGAGAAACCTAAACAAAATCCACCGAAACCACCTATGTCGGCATCATTGGCATCAACCGCCTCCAACAGTTCGTCATCTATTAGTGGCATCTCGGCAACAAAGACAACAAGCTCACAGTCGGCGAAACGTGGACGCGGACGCAGTGATTCATTACCGCCACGTTCGACTACACCATCTTCGGTAGCTTCGAATTCGAGTCGGACTAAATCGCCAGCTACTTCCAGTTTCAAAAAACGACCAACGCGCACCATACCAAGTACGGTGCGTCGCACGTCGGCCAACGTATCAGACGTGTCTATGCCAACTGAATCTGATACGGATTCGGATGAACCGGTTAGACGTCCAACGCGTGCTTCAAAAGAAATGCCATTTAAAATTGGTGGCAGTGGACCTCCTGGCAAATCACCTGCCAAAGTTAAGTCGTCAGTATCGGCAACAAACAGTCAAACGGATACTGATGACGAAGATGACGATGACGACGAAGGACCTTCAACCACTTTGCGTACGTTGGGAGGATCTACGGGCAATATTAACCGGAAAGGACGGGATTATGATTTGAATCAAATACGTTCAGAACTTAAAGGTTTTCAGGGGTTAAAGTCTCCTTCGCCAGCCGGTGGCGATGGCACTTCAACAGATACCAAGGAGTCTAATTCTATTAAAACTGAACGTGATTTTGACTTTAAAAACGCAGTCAGCGGCAGTGGAGTAAGTGCATTAAATAAGCAAGATCCGAAAATCGAACCAAAAGATGAGCCAGCCAAGTCTTCATCCACGGACATATCATCTGAGACAGATTCATTCGGCGACGATGATTCGCAATCATCGGATAAGACCACTACTTTGGGTAATATGACAAAGATATTTCAGCAAAAGATCAATGCTGATAAACAGCGTGCAATGGAAAAACAACCAACGGGCAGTAAAGCTGTTGCCGAACGTGGAGCTCCGCTTTCGAAAACGCGCATTGTTGAGAAAATAATAAAAGATTCCCTGGCAGAAAAACGCCAAGAGAGCCTTAAAGCTAAACCACCGGTGAAAGATGAAACGAAACTGTCTAAAATTGAGTCTGAAGGTGCTAATAGCAGCAATATCATCCCTGCAAAGGACAGTGTCGTTCGAAAGGTAATCGGCGAAAGAACAGATATTAAAGAAGAAGACAAAAAACCAACGATTTCAAGCGAAATAAAGCCAGGTCTTATTGCACCGGCTCGCTTTGGAACTAGCGCTGCTAGTGTCAGCAAGTTTACGTCTGTCATTGTTGAAAAACCGCTTAGTGTTGCCAAGAAAGCTGAAACAACTAATGTTAAAAAACTACTCGAAACCACCAAAAAGGCAGTTGTAACTCATGAGGCAGCCACTTCGTCGACTCCGTCGTCTTTAATACAATCAAAGAAATTTATTGAACCGTCAGCAGGACTCCACAAGGAGATCATTAAAATTGAACCACCTGCAGCATGCTCGCCCACTTCATCCTCTTCATCGTCGTCATCGTCTTCGTCTTCCTCGACATCGACGACTTCCTCGCGTTCGTTGCCAGATATGAGCAAACTTGATATTAGCGGTTCGTCCTCTTCTTCATCATCGTATGCAATTGTATGCAAGGACTCAAAGTTTGCGCCAACCATCAGCAAACCCATATCACCAGATATTTATGAATTTAAAGATCCAGAACCATTCGAATTTGAGATACGTAAATCGCCAATGGTATCAAGCGGAAATTTATCCGCTGCTGTTGTTAATCCAACAACGGCAGGCGGAAGCAATGTACAAGTGGGCTTGCGCAAACAAACGCCAAAATCTGGAACAGCTGCGGCGTCATCTCTGCAAAATGCATCTGATCATCAGTCGCCGATTACATCAACACAAAGCGCAGTATCTTCTCTGGTCACACGCAAAAAGCGCGGATCACCAATTAAGGAATCGGCTGCTGAAAAATCGAAGCAATTGAAATTGGAAGAAAAACCCACGCCTTTAGTTGCCGATGCAAAATTAACTTTTCATACAACCGCCGCTGCCAACATCGTCGCTAGCACAAGCACTCCAACCACCATTGCACCAGCAAGCAATGTAAAAGCATCTCCGAATGTAAAAACATCTCCAATTGTAAGCAAAGTAACGACATCGGCAGCCAGTGCAGCAGTTAATCCACAAATAACTCATGCCGCAATGCTTGCGCCGCCAATTCCAATTTCAGCAACTTCAAGCAGTGAAGTGACACCTCGAAAAGCCGAAACGGTTGTATCTGCTTCTCATACACCTTTTGATGCACTTCGCAAGTCACCCAGTTTTAATTTAAATATTAATGCGCTCAATGAAGAACTAGCACAGACTGTGCAGGAAACAACGCGTGCACTTACCGATGCTTTAGCAACGCCGCTGCCACAGCCACCGGTGATGGCGTTGGTGACGACAACGGCATCGGAAACAACACCAATTAAAGTGGAACCATTCACTTCGGTAGCAACCACTAAAAATATATCTTCTAGTGCCACCACAATTGTTTCGCCGAAAGTGGTAACACCAACAAATACCAACGCTCCACCTGCCAAAGCAACTGTGGGCAGTCCATTCATGGAGACAAGACGTAAAGATCTTAGCAATGTTTTCGAACTATCCGCAGGATCTAGTTCGAATTGCGAATCAAAAGAAACCAATTTTGAATTGGAAAATGCCAAGATACTCTTATCCGCTACAGCAGGCGCTTTTGATTTGGAACCTTCGAAATACGAGAACAAGCCAACATCGATTGCCGACAAAGTGTTAAAGGCCATTAGCCAAAAGAAGGAGAAAGAAGAAGTGGAAAATAAGGTCAAAGAAAACAAGGGTGATTCGGATAAAGAAAAACCAGAGGAAACAAGCACGCTGAAGGAACTCACATCTACCTTGCCACTCTCAATGTCAGTTTTAGGTCAAAATCCACTGGACACTTCCAAGTCTTTCTTAAAGTCTACAAGTCTATTGTCAGAACCTCTTAAGATAAACACAGAATTACCAACAACTTCCACATTACATTTAGGCAGTGGCAGTAAAAAGGATAATATTACGAGTACATTAGAGAAGTTGTTACCCTCGGCGGTTTTGCCGAGACGAACGCCATTAACAAGTCCCGAGCCAAAAATTGGCATATTTGAATCAATCGCAGTAAAAAACAACGATCTCACGGAGACTATACAAAAATTGGAATGTGCTATACAGCGAAAAACTCCTGTCGCTGGACTATCATCATCAGCAGTGACGACAAGAACAGCTACTCCCACTTCGGTCGTCATTTCGACGTTAGCTTCAATACCATCAGTTCATGACAATTTCTCTGATGATTCCATGGACAGCACCGATTCCGAGCGTCGACTGGTTATTGAGGATGTTACCAACGAAGAGCCGCAATCAGCAGACATTCAAAAGAGTCCCATAGCAGTGGAATCTAAGCCAATTCAAATAGGTATGGTACCAGTCAAAATTGATACCAGTGAAAGCACTAAACTTATTTCTGGTAATTTACTATCCCAAGTCAGTGGTATTGGTCTACAAGCACCAATACCAATAAAGCTTGTGACACCAAGTAGACCGGTTGCGAGTACTTCCGCATCTGCATTACCCACAAATTTCGTAGGAAAGCTTCAAGGAACGGGGGCAACGGTATTACTTAGTACTTCGGCGAAAACAAATCCGGGAATTCAAACAGTTACAAGCGCAAATAAATCATTACAACAACAAGCTCAACAACAGCAGAAACAATATAATACACAGCAGCCTAACCTTCAATCGAATCCACATCAGGTGTCGCCAACTGTACCAGTTAACATCACACCCAACAATTTGCCACACTTGTTGCTGTTACCCAACGAAGCTAAAAAAGAAGAAGGTTTTGTATCCAGTACCACAAACGTACAACTACATGGACTCAAGGTAGTGCCAACTTCGCATTCGCTAATAAAGACACAACAGCCTCAACGAGTCGGAGCCGTTGCTGCTGCTAATGCAACAGTTGTTCCAATAGTCGTGCCCGATATTCCCGTCTCCGTAGTTGTTGCATCCAGTGCTGTGCCATCGGTCGTTGCTGCGGCACAAGCTGCACAAGCGGCACTACAAAATCCCAAGAATGCAGCTGGCTCGTTGGCTACTCAAAAACAAACACATTTATTGGGCGTCAAGACATCTACGGCAACATCAGTTTCGGTCTCGGCAAGCCCAACAGCGACAACATCGTCTTTTGCAGCTAATTCAGCTTCATTGAGAACATTTGAAACCGCCGCTGCTATACGCAACTTACCAATTGCTAGAATAAATCCAAGTCCGTCGTCGGCGGTGCCAATCACACAATCATCGAATGTCTTTACACAACCACAACCTCAAGTTACCACACAAACGATGACAACGGTGACGGCAGCCACTTCTTCCGGATTCTACTTAGACGCACGCACAGAATTACGACCCGAAGACGGTCTCAAACCCATTGCTGAACTTCAGCGCCATAATCCTTTAAACACTGAAAAGCAGCCAAACAATCCCAAGGAATCGAACACAAATACAAACACTATTGGTGTAACCAACACTTCGGCAACAGAAGTACGTTCGTCGGATGAATCAACACAGCAACAACAACCTACAGTTAGCACTATAGCCTCTGCTGCAGCTGTTGCTGATGCGCACGCGAACGACGCCATCAATTTGCTATGCGAAGAGACAATTCCGGGTAGTCCAGCTCCAGCGTTTGGCGGTAAAGAAGAACCATTGTTGCTCCAGCAACGAAGTGCCGTAACTGCCAGTGCACACGCTGCACTCGAAAATGGTGAAAACAAAGTTAACGACTATCTAGCGAACAAAGATTCACCAAGCACGTCCAATACAAACATAGATACGCCTGCTGGCAGCAGCACTTTAAGTTCCATTACGGGAACAACGCGTGCCACTGGCAACACAGGAACGACGACGACAACTAATATCGTTGCAGGCACAACCACAACAGCAACAACGGCAAATAGCTCTCCCAATGATTCGGCCAGTCAAGATGAAAGCAGCGAAGATCTAAAAAAGTGTCTCGATATTGAGAATGAAATATCGCCGCGCAAGCGTAGGCACACACGCAAACAATCGGAAATGCTTTCCATGTCGGAGTTGCAGTCGAAACGACGCAGACCCCTGACGAGTACCAAGAAAAATACAGCAGGTTCGTATTTGCTTTGTTTAAATGTATTTTTTTTTTATACTTGACGGTTTTTTTTCAGCTGGTTCCGATAGCGATGATAATTCGGACACAATTTCGCAGCGTAGCACAACTTCGGCACGTCAGCAGCTACAGCAACAGCAGCAACAATTACAACAGCAATTGCAGCAAACAACATCAGGCATTCGACCCTGTCCATACAATTTCCTCGTGCAATTGGGTAGGTATTTCGTCGGCCATCCGTAAAGGCACCCATTACAAATTGTGATTGCAAAACAAGTTTCATTAGACGATTTTAATCATTTTAATGTTAATTTTCGCCTAAAACAAATTAAAAAAAATGTATTACTTCTCTCACGCAGACCGGCTTGATTTTTGTCACTGCGATTTTAAAAAAACTTTTCAATCGTATAAGAAAAACTGTGTTCCTGGTAGAACGCTGAAAAAAACAAGCTTCGTAACGTTTTACCACTTGAATTATTTGTTACTAAAATATAATTATATTTTACTGTTTCTTTTGCAGATCCTTCTCTCAGCTCTGATCAGTGCATAGCAATTTTGTTAAAGCAAATACAGGACTTGCGAAAAACTTACAACATGATCAAAGGTGATCTGGCCAGCATAGATCGACGACGTAAAAAGATTCGTCGACGCGAACGTGAGAAGAAACAGGCTCAATTGCAAAATCAGCAGCAAATTAAGATACAATCTTAAGCATTATACATACTAACATTTAGCATTAAAATTTAAACTCTAGAAATACGATTGAGTAACATTACGACTTTATGTATTGGTTTTTAAAATCTATTTAAAATTAATTATTAATACGCAAAAAAATGGAATAAAATTTGTTTTCTTTCGATTATGCAAAACTATAATCCAACATTTATATTTTCAATAATGTTTAAAATAATATATGCGAATTGAATAAATAAAACTTATTTTCAAAAATATTTGAGTGTCTTGTTTCCTTGAAATAATGCACTTGCATTATGTATGCTATTAACAATAAACTTTTAGTGATTTTGATTTCATACATATAAGTACACAAAGTTTATTTAATATTTTTGATAGTTAAAAAAATGTATATATTCAAACACTTTAGTATGACCGACCCCTACGAAACCGAATATCCACCCTCCAGATTCAGTTGTTGTCCGTTGACAAAACTCGATTTGTTGCTCAACAAATAAGTAATGGCGTCGACCACTTCGTGCACTTCG
Source organism: Suillia variegata (assembly GCA_949127995.1). Lineage (NCBI taxonomy): Eukaryota > Metazoa > Arthropoda > Insecta > Diptera > Heleomyzidae > Suillia > Suillia variegata. The sequence continues at coordinate 24,234,847 of OX421846.1, read as the reverse complement.
CAAAAACGACGCAACGGTATGTGCGCTAGCAGCGGCCCCGACTTTTTGGAATCACTCCAATTATCGCGACCCATTTTCGTCAACACCACAGTCGGATTAACTGAGTTGACGCGTATCTGACGCGATCCCAGTTCCAAAGCCAGCGAACGGGTCAGCGAGTCCAACGCTGCTTTTGTTGCGCTGTACACAGTGTGACCGTCAAAAGAGCGCGTAGAGGCAATAGATGAGACCATAACGATACTGCTGCCATTTTTCAATTTAGGCAGCAGGGTTTGGGTGACATTAAAGACCGCCTTGAAATTGACATCAAAAGTGCTGCAACAAAAAGTTAGTAAATGTATGTTTTTTTTTTGTTGTTTCTTTTTCAGTTCATGAAAGAGATTTCTGATATATTTTCTGTATAATATTTGTATACAAAAATATCATTTAAAGTTAGAAGTATGTGAATAATCTCAAGTTCATGTCCGGCAAAATAAGCTTAGATGCGAAATAGCCGGGTTTAACCTTGGCATTGACCTTTTAAATCTATAGACAATATTTACAAACTTCTATCAAATTCAGGAAGAAAAAAATACTTACTCATCTAAATCCTGCTCGCTAAGCTCGGCGAATGGCTTGATTACAGCTACCCCGGCATTATTCACAAGCCCGTCAAGTTCGGGCACTCTAGCGAGTACTTCGCGTGTCTCATCCCAATTCTTTAGATCGACTTCTAGCGTTTCTATGCTGGGATATTCCAACTTAAGTTTTTCCAGGTGCTCGCCAGAACGTGAAAGTGCGATGACACAGACGCCAACCTGCGATAGCTGCTTGCAGAGTGCACTTCCAATGCCTAATTGAAAAACAGTTAAAGTGTGAAAATTGAAATTGAGCAAATTGTCGTATTTCTAACTGAAATCACCTTGACCGGCTCCTGTTACGAGAATAGTTTTATTTACCAATTCTGTAAACATTATTTCAGCGTCTGTCTGTTTTGATTGTTGCCTTTATTTGATAAGCGATGGAATTCAACTGAAAGCACTTTCAAAGCAATCTGCCAGTTATTCAAAGTAAAAAAGCTTTTCGCATTTATGAGTTTTAATTTTTACGTTTAGGCAAGCAAAAAGCGCCAGCGTCTTACTATTTGCTAGTTGTATTTTACGACAGTCGTATTTAAAATTAATACCAGGGCCGGATTCAAAGATAACAAACTCGTAGGCTACCTTTAAAGTGACATAGCGTCAACTGTAGGCTTCTACCAAATCAACATGCGGATTCCCTTACTATAATAACCGAACATTTAATAACTCGGACGATTTTAATGTAATGAGTAAAAAAACAATCTTGTTTGTTAAAAGACAAATTTATACAATTGACAAATCTTCATTCTTTTTATCAAAGCTGCTTCTAAGTATAATTGAAAATTTGTGGTTTGACAAGTGCGATAAGAAACAATTTCATTCATGGTTTTGTTTTGTACTCGACCAGGCCCACAATCTACACTATGTCACATTAAAAGTAATAACACTTTTTTAATTTGCAGCATGGTGTTATTTTTTTATTGCTGGACATTTCCGATGCTACACGAGAAAACTTAATTCGAAAAAAATTATATTAAAGTTGCGAAGAAGTTCTTAAATTTGTTAGAGATTTCGATCGCTTTTAATATTTGTTTTAATTTGATAATTACCTAATTTAGCGCAAATAATTCGTTATGCATGCAATAACTTATTATTCACATTTTAAATGCTCGAGTTAGAGTTAATAGCTGATAAGATAGGCGCAATTTTTTGTTTATTATAAAATGATAAGCGCAAACGAAGACGAGATGACAGAAAAATTAAAAACGTAAACAAATTCAGCCGCGAGTAGAAACTCAAAACAATAAAAATGAATTTAAATGTCTCCTTTGAATAAAATCAGTGCCGTAGTCTGTACGAGCATCAATCACAAATGCTAAACCCCCTTTAAACTCCTCCCCTCCCTCCCTTCAATACACTGCTAACCGAAATACCAGCCAAGAGTTCCACCACGATGAGACACAAACTACGCCGGCAAAAAAATCAAGAAACGTGAAAATGCACAACACACCGTTTCTGCTTCGTTAACGATGAAACGTTGGACGAGTGCGGTGGGCAGGCGGCAAAGTGTTTTGACGCAACTGTACTTGTTTGTCTTAGATGGGGACGGGCGCAGAGGCAGTCGACATACTGAAACAATAGACGAGATGAAGTTACGATTGATTTAAATCAACAACGGAACGAAACGTTATGCGAAAAAATTTCGACCAAAAAAAGTTTTTCAAAAACTGTTTTGTTTCGAAGAGTTTCAATTTTAAATTTATGTTTAAAATAAGTATTTTTCTAAAGAAAACTATCGAAATTTGTTTTTTTTTTTTTGGTTTTTTAAAGAAAAAACCGTTTTTTGTTTATTGTGGTTTTTACAAACTACATCTTTATGATATTGTGGTTGTGTTAATATATAAATTTATGTATATATTTTGTTGCTGTAGTAAACTAAACATTGAATCCATTGAAAGATAATAATTGTATTAATTAAACCTCACTAGAGAACTACATAAAATGTGATTTTTTTTTCCGTTTATCTATGTGGTATTTTTTTGTTTTTTGTTAACGTTAATACATAAGTATATATTATTATGTTTAATCAATATATAAAATTACGATTAATATAAAATAAGAAAAAAATGTATTAAAGAAAATAACGTAAAAAAAAATGTTTAAGTTGTCAGCTCTGTATATAAACATTAATCATCTACTTGCATCTCTTTTTTCGAATCAAAGAAAATCCAGACGTGACGAGGTGCGCTCTGTCATCACACCCCATTGATGTCACGCGGATCAACTTGAACATAGTCTACCTTAAAAATATTGTAATTTAATATGTATATATTTTTTAGATTTAAATATGTAGCGAAATTATTACAAATAATATTGGTAAAGAAAAAAAGATTGGATTAAAAATGTAACTTAAAAACGCAGAACTCGGGCTTGCCGATTCTGCAAACGTGAACACCAGGTCCTAAATCGAACGAAGAGTCCAGTCCAGGCGATCGAATCGGTCGGACACCTACTTCCACACACAGTATGAAATAATTTCAAGTTTGTCTTTTAAATTTTTCAAATAGAATATTCGGTATTTATTGACTGCCAAACGAGATGGTGTTGTTGTTTTTTTCGTTTCAATTTAACGCAGCAGCGCAGAAGTAAATGTCCATTTAATATTTTTTTTAAGTGGTCCTTAAATATAAGTATTACATATTACGTTTTGTTTCGTGTTGTGTTTTATAGTTGTAATTTTAAGAAAAAATGTATAAATGTAATTATAATATATTATAAAAATGTGTGGTGTGCCGTGAATTTAAGCACGTTCGCCTCGAATCCGGCGTGCCAATTGAATATCCTTTGGCATAATTGTGACACGCTTGGCGTGGATAGCGCACAAATTGGTGTCTTCGAACAGACCGACCAAGTAGGCCTCGGAGGCTTCCTGTAAGGCGACAAGAATTAAACAAAAATTAAATAACATTCAGCAAAACATTAAATATACTAAGTTCATATAATATTTAAGATATTTATGAAATTAAAAACACAATTTTATTTTGTCAAGATGAGTTGAAAATTTTCATATAATAATTCCTATTTTTAACCCATTTATATGAATATTTACTTAAAATGGTATAGATAAACAACACCATAATCTTAAGGTATTAAAAATAAAAATTTTCATTAGTTACAAACGTAGATTTTTTTATCAAATTTTGCAGGTATAATTTTTTTCGACATATATTAAAACTAAATTTAATATAATATATTCAGTTTGACCTAAAAGCAAAAATTTAGGAGCTAAAATTAATTTAAATGACTTACCTGCAAAGCGCCAATAGCGGCCGACTGGAAACGCAAGTCGGTCTTGAAATCCTGCGCGATTTCACGCACTAAACGCTGGAATGGCAACTTGCGGATCAGCAATTCGGTCGACTTCTGGTAGCGACGAATTTCACGCAGTGCCACGGTACCGGGACGATAACGATGGGGCTTCTTGACACCACCGGTCGAAGGCGCCGACTTACGAGCAGCCTTGGTGGCGAGCTGTTTGCGTGGAGCCTTTCCACCAGTGGATTTACGAGCAGTCTGCTTAGTACGAGCCATTCTTTTTATTTAAACTATAGAAAATATATAAAACACAATTTAATAATATAATTATTTTTCTTCGGAACGAATTTTAAAGTTACGAAACGCACAGTTTGAGCTGTAGACAATGACTAAAAGTAAAATTGTTTATTCCCCCTCCAAGACGACTTTGATTTAGGGCAGAAAGAAGAACGAAAAGAAAAGGAAAAAACACACAAGTAACAATAGCACCATTGAATTCTTGGTAGAATTTAGGTCTATTGTTTGAAACACATTTGAAGAGAGAATATCCGTCGTGCACGTATGCGGGACACAAATAACCACGCGCTGCATGCACTTAATGAGTCACTCAAGCAGCAAGGACGAAGGAAGAAAGCAGCAGCTGCTATTGTAGAATATTAATATTTGTCGGCTACCTAAGCTTATAGTAAATCGAACCAGCTGTATTACGATTGGTTCAAAATTGTTCAATGAGTTGTGTAAATTCGGCAATTTATTTTAAAAAAAAACGCAAGAACATGTGTTTGTAATATTGAGCGTCCCTTTTTAAATGTTTCCATTTAAAATATATAGAAAAAAATTAAGTTTTGCGAAAAAGATGAAATACATAATACTTGTCATTACTATTATATATTATTTATATTTTGTATATAGCTGACAGGGACACATGATTTAATTGAATACGTACATCAAGAAACAAATTTCTTAAGAAATCTTTAATTAAGGTTTGAAACTAAAAAAAAAATGTGCATCACAACATAAAAATAAAGATTTCTACAAAGGCAAACAGCTGCGAAAAGAGGTCATCAACATATGCAATTAATTATGAACGGAAAAAAATTACTGTTGGAGCAAATAGCTAGGACAGACAAAATTTCGCTGCAACTCGAAACAACGTTAGAGAAAACAATGCAAACGAAGAACAGCTATTGTAGTGAATTAAGAAAAATAAATAAAATTACGAAATATCGCACACGAGGCAATGGTGAAAAAAAAAAATTGGCGGCAAAACAAAAATTCAAACATGATCGCACACGTCTGCATTTAGAGCGAAAGAAAACGATGTAAAGCTAACAAACGAAATGGGAGCGTAAATTGTAAATGAATCACACACATGTTCTTGCCACACACATTTCGAGATATCCCGTCAAAATCGGGCAAGAATCTTGAATTTTATGAAGTCATGACATAGTCTAAATGACCAACCACTTGGAACACCACCTCTGCTTAGATAAACTCTTGACTAGTCTACCCACCAGTTTCCATAGAAGTCAAACATTCCACTTGAATTCAAAAGGAGGAAATAAAAAAACACAATGACGTAATCATTTTTGTGTTACTGGAAACTTGACATGTAATGAGAACAAACAATTAAACAAATAAAAATGGCGCCAAATATAATTCAAGTGTTTAATTTTTACGGAATTAGAAACTGGTTAAACATTTATATTAAAAAAAATTAAGGTTTTAATTTAATACGCGATAAGTCGCAAAAAGTTTAGATATCAAATATTTGATTGTAAATAAACTCCTTACTAAATGCAACTCTGTCTGCTGCTGCAAAGTAACGAAGTGCGATAACAAAATAAAGAGCGCGAAAAATAATGAACTGTTGTGCGCGCGCGCTTGTATTGGTACGCGCGCTCGATGAATACACACACACAGATGCGTTGTAAAATCGAACGACGAAAAAAATAGCTGATTGAGATTAATTTCCATACTAAAAATCGCGTAAAACTTAAAAAATAAAATTGGCGCTTCAAATTTATTAAAACTTGAACATTTGTTGGTATATCTTGCATTGCTGACACGATTTTAATTTTTTAAAAATAATTTTCGGCTTTTCCCCCCAAACGAAGAAAATTTTCCGCTTAAAACGAGCGAAATTTTTCCACAAAATATCTAAGATGGCAGCCATTTTGAAAATGTATAAAATAAAAAAAACATTTCATTTCATGCAATTGCACGGTGAATGTATGTATCCAGCAGAATACCGCCAGCGAAGCCCCGATCAGCGGAGCACCCGCCGACATGCATTTTATTTTGTCTTGTCAAACCGAAATATTTGCATGCAATTTTGTAGCTTCTAATTGCGTTTTTAATTATTTTTTTTTTAACTAATTAATAAGTTGTAGCACTTACCTTTGTAGTTTTTTCAATTCGGTTTGTTGATTTTATGGTTTTCCGCTTACTATTTTCGCGTCTCGACGTTTAAAAATCTTTTCTACAATGAACACAACTATTATGGCTCTCTCTGTCCAAACGCTTCCAAATTGAGTTTAAAGGAAGGGAGCAACTTGTAGATAATTTTGGAAAATTTGGTAAAACATTTCTTTTTTATCACTTTTGTGACTTGTTTTTCAAACACACTTTTGATACACAGAGCAGAATGTAGTACAAATTTTGCATTTACGAAAATAAGAAAAAATAAAAATCAATAAATGATTTTCAAAGTTGAACCCTGTGATCGTTTAGTAGTTCGATTTAAAAAAAAAAAATATATATATATATATATATAGAGGTTAAAATAAAGCTATACTTGAAAAAATGTGTTACAGATATTCTAAACAAAACCCACAAAATATTCAGTTTTATCCGAAAAGGTATTCGATATATGTTACGGTGTCTAGTTGCTTTGGTTTAATAAAACGTTGTTATTTTTGTATCTGAGAATATTTGAGTGTTTTAGCATCAAGCGAAAATCTTCCGACGGTTTCTAACTGGCTAAAATCGTCAGCGACGGAGGTTAATCAGCTCAAGTCAAAGGATTTTTTTTTGCGTCTGCGGCGGTAAAAATAATTTTTATTAAACAAGAAGGTTTACAAATTTTTATTATTTTATTTAGACAATTGTTTAAATATACAAAATAGATAAAGACATGTATTCTTGATTAAGATCAAGAACTGAATCGATCTAGTCATGTCCGTCTGTCTGTCTAATACATTTTTTTGATTAAATTTTTTTCGGTTGCATCTGAAATTTATTAAAAATATTTATTTGTATTTTTGGCAGCAAAAATATTTAAAGTTGAAAAACTCGCAGCTATGAAAAACAAATTTAGTGCTTAAACAATAAAAAAGGAGTAGCTGCATCGGCCGGGAATCGAACCCGGGCCGCCCGCGTGGCAGGCGAGCATTCTACCACTGAACCACCGATGCTTGTGATTTAATGTTGCCAGATGTTTCATATATTATTAAGCAACGATAATTATCATTCAGCACATGTTTTAACTCAACGATAGATTACATTTTTTTAAGATATTTCGCTTGGAAAAAGAAAACCTCATTATTGACGAATTGGTACAAGTGGATCAAAAATAAAATTTTTTTAGGTTATCTCGAACATGTAGTGTTAAATTAATACTAACGAATGAAATGATCGTCAAGAGCGAGGACTTAAAAACGCCTCCAAAGGAAATGCAGGCATTAACAACGATTTTTATACATTTTACATTAGGTTTGAGCAAAATTTAGTTTTATTTTTAATAATCATGGTTGATACTTTTTGTTAAAAATTTATGATACCATTTGCGTGATATGTACATATTTCAAGATAGCAGCAAGCAACACTGTTATACCTACCGAAGTTTATATGTACGTATTAGTGTTCTTTATATTTTTGTCTATTTTTCACTCACGGTTTCGTGAATTTTCTTTTTCCACAAGAATTCTCATTTGGTTTGTACTTACAACTGCTTAAAGATCTGCTTCGTGGTGTTGTTAATTTAAGACTATACTTCACAGGATCATTTCTGTAGTCAGTCTTCATTTACTTTCATTGCAAAATGAATTTTTTCAGACCCGCGATGAGGAGGTATATCGTTTTGTCTGTAGCGTGAGGTTTTGAACATCTGTTTCGGGTTGCTTTCGGGCAACTTGGAATGATGTTTCTTCGATGATCGCTCGGTATAAACGGACAAAACGACTTCTGAGTGGTCTTTTAATGAATACATATAAAAAGTAATTGTGAATAAAAAATATTTTTATTTGTATTTGCTTGACTCAACGAGGCCCCGCCGCTTTTGTTTAATATTGAATTCCGTACGAATACACAACAACAACAAACAAGTTTTAAGGCAGAAAATCACGTTCCATTTTTAGAATAAAGCTAAACGTTCGGTAGTTTGTTTAAATGCCTTATTTATTTTATTCGCTAGAGAAAATCAAATGGCTTGTAGAATTTAACAAACGACATTTTTTTTCTTTTTATAAGTTCAACAAAAAATATTAAGATGAGTTTATGTATTTGACTGCTGGAAATGATACAATAATTTATCTATACAAATGTATAAATTTATATATCTATAATATAATCTGCATATCGATCATAAAAAGTGTATTAACCGGCAGGAAAGAATAAGCCTTCTGTATAAATCACGAAAAAGGTTGAAATTAAGGCTTTCAATTTCGTAATGGTGGGGTCCCAAATTTTTGTTTTCAAAAACGAAATCCCGTGATTCTAGAATCCGGGACACAATTTTTGTTATTGCAATTTTTATAATGAATTTAAAAAAAAAAACAACAACATTAACCTGCGAAAATTTTTTGATATCAATGAACTTATTTTTTTTACATCCTATAATTTTAAATTTAAACATTAAAAATATATTTGCAGATTGAAAATGCTTAATACAATTTTATTGGAGAAAATAAGACATTTGTTATGAATTAAAAAAAAAAAAAACTATTGATTATTCAATTTAAGACAAGCAATTAAAAAAACGGGTGATTTTTCAATTCAAAAAATAACACATACATACATACATACATATTTGATCTTGTAATTATTTAAACGACTGATTAATGAATTTCCAGATTAGTTTTGTGATGTGATCTCATAAGTAATTTTTACGAAGAATTTGAAATGTTGTCTTATTAAATTTTTATGACAAATGCATCAGATGTATGTTTGTTTATTAAATACATTAAAAATTTTATTAGCATGTAAAATACAAATCGCACACAAATTAATTTATTTTTTTTTTGATTTGGAATTCCGAAAAAATCCCAGGATTTACAATATAATTTTCCGGTATTTAAAAAATAAAAATGCCGAGATTGGATGCCTTAGTTGATATAAATGAGATGTCACACAATTATTACAATATATTGAGATTATACTTTGATCCAATAGTTTTGTATTGTTATACATACATATGTATGTAGAGTTATTGGGCATTGATAAATAACAAAGAATTGTTATAAAAAAATAAGCAGGACATAAATACTGAGTAAAATTAATTACTTTTAATGCTTTCATAAAAAAAAAAAAATTCATTAATACACAAGCTTACTGGAAATATATAAGTACATATTTAATCAGATATGTACATTAATTAATTTGAAATTAATATATTTGGCTCAATCGAGTGCAGAATATTAAAGCCTTTGTGTAAAACACAAACACGCACCACGCCGCAATCAATGAGAAATTTGGCAAACTGAAAAGAGAGTACAAAATTATGCAGATTAGATTATATTTTATATAAGAGACCCATTTCTTCTACCTCTACGGCATTCTCATGTATATTGCTGATGCAAACAACGATGCGACCTTGCAGCGACTCACCCAGCTGCGGGACATTCAATGCTTCCAAACGCTGCTCGCCCAGCTGCACTGTCGCGAATGGCACATTAATGCTGTTGTTCAAATGGACACGTCCAAACTCAACGACACTGCGCAGATCTAGCGCAACCATGTCGTTGGGCGAGTGCAGTAATAGATGCGTGAAGTCATTGGCGCTGATGCGGGCGCACATTTCCGCCTGCAAATTCGCAAGCGTAACATCTGGCGTAATATCCTAAATTTTTTATTTAACATATTAAATTAATTTTAATAAAAATTCAATTAGGTATCGTTTTATTTCAAAACTATTCTAAACTTTCACTTATACTAAATTTATTACTTACAAATTCACCCAACGGTTCACGGCGCAACACATGAAGTCGATGCGAAATGCTTTTGGGTGTACTCTCGTACATCTTTTGCGACTCCACGACACAACTTTCCATTACAATATCGGGCAGATCGGAGAAGAGTAAGATGCATTCGTTGAACCCGGAGGCGAGCAATGTGCTTTTTAACTGCTTCAAAATGGAAATGCCAATAAACAGCGGATACGAACTATCGCCCAGCATAAGTTTATCCCAAAGATGCATGATTTTGTGAAGTGGAAAAACATCTGTTAAAAATGAGAAGGTGTTAAAATTTTTTTTTTTATTAAAAAGCAAAACCTACGCGAAAACATGGTAAGAAACCAAGGAATGGCAAATAGTTCCGGTATGAAGTTAATGCTGGCCAAGTGCTTCGCCAGAATGGGTTCATGGAATGCAGTAAGCTGTGAGAATTTACAGAGGTACTCCTTAATAATCGCCGAGTTGTCCTTGAGAAAGAACCATTGCAAATATTTCGGTATAAATTTGTAGAGACTAAGAAAGGCCAATTCTAAAAACAAAAACCAAGAGATATGAAATTAATCATATTTTCAATTCCTATAATTAAGAATTTACATTAAGTTACGTTGAAATTTAATAATCTCACAAACGTGTTCTTTATTCGACTTTTTTTTTTTTTTAATTTTTAGTAAACTGCAAGATTTTATTTAAATAAACTAAAAACAATTTTTTTTTTAACATAAATTATTAAAATAAATTCTAAAGCTTTACCTTCATTGTTAAAATTTAAATAAAGAAAAGGCGCTGTCAGAGAATCCAAGCCCTGCCAGTAGACGTACTGTGGATGTGCTGTTACCCAAGCCTTCAGTAGACGTTTTAGCTTGTGGTGGCCCTCCGGAGAAGACAATAATTCGTCGTACTGATGGCAGCGCGGTATGTCGACCTCAATCTGAAAATTTAAAGTGTGGCTTAAGTGAGTTATACTGAAGGGCATAGCCAAGTTCTAAATACAACAAATATAACAAATGAATACCTGACGATCTGTGGAGGTTGGTGTGAATTTATCAATTTTAGCATAGGCGCCATTAGGCAGCACGTCGAGTAAGCACGCCCAAATGGGACCACGCAGCAAGGGCGGAATATCGACAGCGGCTTCTTTCAGTATTAAATCGCTGGTGTATGGATAGCCCTGAAAGTGAATGAAGGGTCTGTTACAGATAGTAAAGAATACATCTAATTAATTAAAAACTAAAAAAAAATATTAAACACAATTTTTTTTTATAATTTAAATGTTTGGAATTGAAGTTTACAAACAAAATTTAAGTTAACTTGAAAGCTTATTTTGATTTCAAATTTAAAAAAATTAAATCGAAATTTTGATTCATCAATTGAGTTAAAAAAATTCACTTTTAGTAGTCGTGCAAACAGCCGAACGCGATGAAATTGGTATTCGATATCACGCTCTCGTATGACCAGTGGCAGCTGTTTCATGTCAGCTCCAAAATTACAAACAAACTTCGGTGAATGAATGAGCGGAAAGTACGCCATGACGGGTAGTTGATGCAAGCGTGCTACCAAATTATTCAGACGCAGCGGCACGACACGATCATCACAGAGATACGATTGCGATCTTTTCGGTCCCACAATGGCGCCATTCATACAAACCACTTGCGGTATTGCCAAAATGGGCGCCTCACTGCGTATTAGACCAACGTGCTTTAGCTCTGACTGCACATCGCCGCCGGCCAACTGCCACCAATAGTAGATCTGCTCCAACGGACAGCGGAACAGCAGCAGCGATGAATTTTCGGGCGGTGTTACACGACAAGCGTCCAGTTGGCGTGAAAAAAACTCGTGCGCGATTAACGTCTTAGGCAGTGGACGGCCGGCGGGTCTGGCACACAGACAACTGTCGACCAAATCGCGCAATTCTGCGTTCAGTTGCTGAAACTCGACTAAACGATTGTGTTCACGTGCGATCTTCTCAAATATACCGCAACCGCTGCTGTTGTTTGTCGCAGACGTCATGTGGTTGCAAAAGCAAAGAATTTTGCGCATTATAGTTGATATTTTTAAATTTGGCCAGAGCGCTGTACGCAGCAACAGTTCTGCAATGATTATGCCTAGCGACCAAATGTCGCTTTTAATGTTGTTCTTGACGCCAAGCAAACGTTCCGGCGGCATGTAGCGTATGTTGCTGTGGAGAGGGGATGAGGCAGGGGATAATAAAAATGCTTATATTCGTGTTAAAAATAATTTGATCATACCCAATGGGAAATGGCGCATATTCGCCACCCTTGGTCATGTAGTAGAGCCCATAGTTGAAGAGCTTTACATTGTCCCAATCGTCTAGGAGCACATTGCGCGGCTCCAAATTGTGAATCACTAGATTCTGTTCACTGAGCGCATTTATGCCGCAAGCGGTTTGATAAAAAATCCGTATAATCTGCGCCTCAGTGAAATGAGTGGCGCCGTCTATGGACATCGTGTGATGCAGCGGATTGCCAAAGTACTCCGAGACGACAATTGTGCGCTCTGCTCAAATGTTATTTAATTTTTTATTGAATAAAATATGCTAAATGCGACCCACCGTGCTTGCCGCGCTCAACGTCCAAATACTGACAGAGATTCTCGTGGCGTATTGCCTTTAATCTCTGCGCCCGTCCAAGTATTGCTATTGCATTAGGCGTCAGTGGCAGGCCATTACTGCCGCAAACATCGCCAGGATGTGTTTTGGCAAAAAAAGTGATGGCAGCCACATGTGTCTCCAATTTGGTCACGGAGGGGCTCATCGCGTTTGTTGGTTGACGCCCTCTTTTCTACAAACAAATCACAGAAAAACAACTTTTAGCTTTTGCAAAACAAAAAATATTCGCTTTAACAAGAAATTAATTATAGAGAATAAAGAACAACAACAGAAAACAGCTGTTTAAAAAATTTTGAAAGCGAAAAAGGAGGAATAAAAACTTAAAAACCTTTGGAGGAGTTTTGAAAAGGAGAGGCTACTCGCTACAACTTGGTCTTGCAGCTCGTTACAAGTTTTAATTTCGAACTCGAAACTTGGCATTCGCATTCGTCTCGTTCGTTCTTTTTGCGGTTCGTTCAGATTTCGTTCGGTTGCTTTCGTTGTTTCGTGTTTCGTTCGTTGTCATCGTCAAAGTTGATTTCTTAAAAAATTTCGTTTTCTTTTGCAGAAAGAAAATTTTAAATAAACCAAACTAAAAGTTAAACCACCTTTGTAAAAACAACGTAAAACAATAACAAAAATCACAACGACAAAAATGCAAATACATATTTGAAGATTTGTTCGGAATTTTCAGTGAAAAATTGCTTGTGAAAAAACGAATAAATTTGTTCGTGCTGCCTCTGCATTCGTTCGCTGCCGTAAAGCCAGCCGCAGAAGCAGAACACGAAGAGGAGAAGAAAAAAGTAGTGCAGTGCTAGTGCTTGGTGCGAGAAACGAGGAAGGAATCAGTGTAAATTAAAAAAAAAAAGTTGCAAGTGCAAAACATTACATATAAATAATTAAAATTATTAAAAGAACCAACTAATAAATCGAACTAACTAAACAAGTACGAAAGAAATGTAAGTAAATTTTTAAATTATTGTTTAATTTTCGTTGTAAATTTTTACAATTTTTATATATTTGGAATTAAAGCAAAGAAAAAATTGAAAAAATGTGGCGGCAGCGCAGTAAACGACCAATTCTTGGATTTGATTCCGCGCAAGACTTCAACGCGCGGCGGCATCACACACAGACCCCCCGCCCCGCCCTTTCAGCTAATATTCACAACGGCTATGCTTGCTCCTCGCTATGGCGGCAGTTTCAGTTTGCCCAAATGATTTATTGATGTTGTCGGAATTTAAAATTGACTTGAAAAAAAAAAATAAAAAATGAACGAATGAATGAATGCCGGACAAACACGAATTGTTTCTCAAAACAAAAACCCAAAAATAGTTGATAATGTTAAAAAGGGTGTTGTGAGTGTGTGCGTGTGAGTTTGTCGGGCAGCGGAATCAATGCGGCAAGCAGGCGGAGCATTTGATATTTGAGCTTGGCTTTGAGTAAGCTTCAATTGAAAAGAAAATGAAAAAACTTCCTGCATTTTAATTTGACTGCCTGACGCCTTCATTTTTTTTTTACTTTTTGCGCGATTCGCAGGGTACAATTTAGTTTGGCGCGGTTGTTGTTGGGCTGAGATGGAGGTTGGGGTTCAGTGTTGGTCATTGCTCAATTGTTACGTATTCGAATGCTTTGATTTTTGCGTTTGTTTTTTGGCTTTTGAAGTTTAATACGTATCGTTTAATAAATTAGAAAGAGTTGCCACATTGTCATACATTTTTTTTGTTTTCGGACCAATAATGTACATATATATATCTTTAAAAAAAATTAGACGATATTCTTGATTATCTTGATCAAAACTCTGGGGTAAGTTAACCCCTTACAAAGTTAAAAAATTAATGGGTTAACTTATGAATCAGTAATAAAGGATCGATATTGATAAAAAATAAAATATCGAAGAAAACATTAAATACATTTCGTTACTTTGTATATATAGATAGCGTCTTTGTTTTGAAAATTGTTTTGTATTACCGATGTTGACGTTGAAGTACATACACCTTGCATTTTTTCTAGACTTTAACTGTATCGCTGGTTTGTATGAAAACATTTTCGATTCTAGCATGGTTAATAAAAAAAAATATTTTTTATTTCGATTATATTAATATTACACTTTTTTGTAATATATCAATTATGATCCATACAATTAAATTTCAAATAATAAAACTATTTACGTGTTGAAATGACCTAAAAAGATCTTAATTTACTTATCTTATGATTATTTAAAAAAAGTTAACCAAAACAAGAAATGTGTGGCAACACCATTCTAAATTTGTGCGCTCAGTCGCAGATCATCGGTGGCTGCGCTGCCGTCACATGCAAACACCAAACACCCTTTTCTGTTGCTCTGCTTTGTCCTTGTTCGCTCGGCATTTCCATTTCGGTCATTTATTTGTTCGCGCTGTGTTTTGCTGCGCTGCTTTTTTGCGGGCAGAGCAGAATTAGATAGACATCAGATTTCAGATATGTTTCGAGAGGCCCAACGCGGCAAGATTTGAAAGCAAATCGTCGCACGAAGTGTGTGCGAATGAACGAACGAACGAATAGAATATGCACAAAAGAAAAAGCCAACTAAACGAAAGAGCAAAACAACAGAACAACGAGAAACAAAAATTGATTTTCGCTTTTGTGTGTCACTAATTTCGCTGTAAACGTCAACGTCAACGTCAACGCCAACGCCAACGTTAACGGTGGCCGGTGTTTGGTTTTTAGTTCTTTTTGATAGAGAGTGGGGGAGAGATGTATAAATGGGTGCACTTTTGAGGCGTACAAAAGGCCTGGGTTTAGTAATTAACTGTGCGTGGGATTGCCCAAACACGTATTTACTATTTTTGAATTTATTTGTTTTAAAGTTTAACGATGAATGAACGATGTTTCGAAAGGGACCTGTAGGCACACATTTTTTTAAACCTGATGACATACGAGTATTTAGCAAGCTTAACCGACCTTGCCTGTTTTTTTAAATTGTCGCAGGTTAAATCTTATATATAGAGCAAAATTTCAGTAGACAATTTTTGGAAAATCGTTTGCTTTTATGAAATTATCTTTCGTTAGAAACTATTTCCGATACATATATATTTAAACAAACTGGAGTATTTCGAACTTGTACAATCAAACAAAAAAAAATTTTCTTTTGAATGTTGCTGCGCATATTTGAGATTGAGATACTTGTTCCACTATTTATTTGCCATATCTTTTATCTATTTTTACTTGAAAGACAACCAATTACCAGTTTGTTTTAAAGGCCAGCTTAGCGATACTAGCGAGTGCCAATCATATTTTTTGTCGTCATCGACTTGTCGACGCTTGCGCTAAAGTGTAAACAAAAGTTCGTTGAACGCTGCCTTGTTCGGTGGCAGGTCGAAGAAGAATACTAGCAAGTTAACCCCCGCCTGCCCTGCTAGATCATTGGTATCGGGAATAAATTCCATTCGAAATAGTTAATCATTATATTTATCTGTTGAAAACAAGAACAACTAATAGAAGAAAATGTTAGTAAGCCATCATAAATTTATAGGTTTTGTTTATTTTGCAATTTGTATTTGTTCGTTGTTGTTACTTAAACCAAATATGCGTTGTAACAACCTTGACCTTGGTTAGTATTCATTCATATTCCATGCGACTTCATTTCTATTTAAAGAAAATTACTAGGTATATTTTTTAATAGAGTTTTAAACTTATATATTGATTTTAGTAATAGTTTGTTACGTTATAAACGGTATATCAAAATGTTTATCGCTAAATTTAAACAAAAATTTTAGCTATCGCGCATCTAAAAAATAATTTGTTTATTTCGTTTAGATCAACGCATTACTGAGACTTGATTTATGTCAAAATGAGCTATAATCAGAAACCACCCGGAGCCGGTGGCAGCGGCATGGGAGGTGCCGGAGGCGGGCCACCCAATGGACCTAGCAATAACTCGCAGCAGGTAGCCAAAACGCTGGCGGGCATTCAGCAGCAAATGCAGAATTTGGTACATGGACAGAATGCTTTGCCGCAAACGCCGCAAGCTGATCTTAATGCTTTTTTGCAGCAGCAACGCTTCCAAAGTATGTTCAAGCAGCAACAGCAGCAGCTGCTACAACAGCACTTCCAGCAACAGATG
This sequence comes from Suillia variegata, assembly GCA_949127995.1. Taxonomy (NCBI): domain Eukaryota; kingdom Metazoa; phylum Arthropoda; class Insecta; order Diptera; family Heleomyzidae; genus Suillia; species Suillia variegata. Next base: position 24,218,092 of record OX421846.1, on the reverse strand, counting down.
CAACAGCAGCAGCAGCAACACCAACAACAGCAGAACAAGGACCGTGGCGGCAGCAGCAATGTCGGTGCCGCTGTCGGAGCAGGTAGTGTTAGCGGCGGCGGTAGCGGTAGCGTTGGTGGTGAACCACTGGCGCTTACGCGTACACCTGCTGCAGCCGAACTGCTTAATAAAACGTATCAGCAACATCATCAGCAGCAGGCAAACGGTAGCGCAGCAGCAACTCCAACGGCGCTTAATCAATTCCAGCAACAATTGCAGGCAATTTCGCCTAATATCATGCAACAGCTGCAGGCATTCCAGTATCAAATGCAGCAACATCAACAGCAGCAACAACAACAACAGCAGCAGCATCATCCACAGAATGCGCAGGCGCAACATCATACACCACAACAACAACAACAACAGCAATCGCTGCTACAGCAGCAGCAACAACAGCAGCCTTCGACAGGAGCAGCGTCATCGTTGCCGCATCAACAGCAGCAACAACAACAGCTCCACGGCCAACAGCAGCAACAACAGAAGGCGCTCTCCGCTGCTGCAGTGCAGCAACTCCAGCATAGTCTCCAGCAGCGCTATCTTTCAGCAGCCGTCGCTGCATCTGCACAAGCAACCGGCAGCAGCGCTAGTAAGGTATCAGCTACTTCGCCGCCTCCACCACTTTCAAATCAAATGAAACCACCCAATTTACCGCCGAGTACACAAATTACTCCAGTACCGGCGCCGGCGGTAAATAATGCTGCCGCAGCAATTAAAGCGGCCGCAACAACTTCGGCAGCAGCGGCAGCAGCTATTGCAGCTGTTGCTGCAATTAAACAAGTGCCGCCTTCCATTTCGCTTTTGCCAGCAAAGCCGCCTTCAACTGTGGCAAATCCAAGTACATCAGCAGTACCCGCTGTTGCTCATCAGCAGAATAAATTTGTTGGAAAAGCGTCAGCGCCTGGTGTGAGCGTTACACCACCATTCCCTACGCACTTCCAAAAGCCCACAACGACCGTTAGTAGCAATGTAGCAACTTTACCATCACCTGCTGCCGTCGCCGCTGTTAACTCTTCAAAAAGCGTAACTAATTTGGAGACAACAGTCGCTGCCGCGGCAACAGCACCTGCAAAGTCACAGCACGCAGTTCCGGTGCCGCTTACGAAACCACCTGCACCTGTTGCGGCTAATAGCGGCGTCAATTTGGGAGCTAAATCAACGTCACCAGTTGCAGCTGCACTTAATCAGTCTGTGCCAGTCGTACATCAAACAGCGCTGCTGCCGGCCAGTACGCAAAAAGTAACAGCAGTCACAGGAGCTCCAACCGCTGCTGCCACTAACGTATCAGCAGCAGCAGCAGCGACAGTTGCTAAGAACACGAAGCCCACAACACCAGCAGCTGCTGCCGATACCGCAGGTACTGGTAACAAAAACGCAACAGCATCGTTGGGAAGTGTTGCAGCAGTGAGCAATAAACAACCGGTGCTTACCACGCCACCGCCGCCGCCAGCAACTGTAAACGCTGACAAGGATGCTACCAATTTAAAGGGCATTTCGACTGCTGTAGTCGCTACAGCTGTAGTTGCAGTTGCAGCTTCAACTGCTGCCTTAAAAACACATTCAGACAGCAATGTCGTTAATAACAAAAACATTAACACGACATCTTCGCCAGTGGCCGCAGCCGTTGTTGCCGCCAAATCACCACAAAAAACACAAGACATTAAACACACAAACACCGCCAAGGTTGGTGCTGCCGTTGTTGTTCCCGATGTAAATCCCGAAAAGCCTCCAATAACTCCACCAAATTCCTCTCCAACCATATCGGCTTCCAATGAAGAAAACAAACCATCATCTACTGCTGCTACTGCTGAGGACCCGAAGATATCAGCGAAAATCGAATCAAATAAGGTAAAGTTTTCGATAAATATGTTTCACAGCAATTCATCCAAAGTGAATTTATGTGATTTCGACATTTTAAATAAATATTTTCGATTATTCTGCGTTTCAAAAAAGTGTCTTACATAGAAAAATAATTACAACATAAAATAAAACTGTAAATAAAAAGTAATATGTGAAAATTCCTTTTGAATAAAAAAGATAATAATAAAATTAATATGAATTATTTATTTCATACTTTCAGAACATCAAAACAAAACTGGACGAAAAGAAGGCGGAAGTCAAAGGCGAATCAAGTATAAACAAAGACTTGAAGAAAGAAGACGTTTCTGCTGGCGGCTCAACTGCTAAAACAAAACCAAGCATTGATTCCGAAACTGAAGATCAGAAGCAAAAGCAGACTATCGTCGATGTAACAGCTAATTCGCCGATCAAAAAATTAACGGAAGAAAAACCAGAAAGCAAAGTAAAGGAAATCAAAGCTTTGTCAGAAAAATTACAAGATAAAATAGAAGAACCAACATCGGTATCTTTAGAAAAACCCAAGGAGGCTTCAAATACAAATTCTTCTTCCTCTGCTGTTAATAAAACTGCCATTATTAGCGAATCTGCGGCCAAGGCAAAAGCGGAAAAGACAGTAGATAGTGGGTTAGTAGACATAAAACCTTTGGCGTCTGCAACAATAAAAAACAATATCGAAATTGTTGTTACACAACCAGCAGACCCCATCGGCGCAAATAAAAAAGAAATCGTCGCTGCTCCCACAATTCCCTTCACTGGAGCTGTTGAGGATTTAGGGAAACAGGATTCGGAAAACAAATCCGATAAATTGACCACTGCTACTGAAAAGCCAAAAGAAGATAAACCGAAAAACGTAAAAACCGAAAAACAGATTGAAGCAAAGAAAAGTGTTGCAGTTGCAGATGTTACGCCCAAAGAAACTGATGCTGTCACCATTTTATCAACAACAACAGCAGCAGCAACTGCAACTGCAAAATCAACAGCAGGGGCAGCAGGAAAAGCAAAAGCGAATGATGCAAATGCCACGGAAGGAAAGGTGAGCGCAGGCGCAGAAACCTTAAAAGCGCAGGTACCAGCAACGACGGCTAGAAAACCAGGACGTCAGCCGAAATCTGCTAAACGATCAGCCAACGTTGCCGCTGAAGAAAAAGATAAGACGACAGAAAAAGCGACGAGCAGCATTCGCGCCTCACGCGATGAAAAGCGTAAGTCAAAGGCCGCTGCAGCTGTTCTTGCTGCGTCACCAACCGATCGTCGTGTTGCTGCCGCAACCGAAGAAACGTTGCCGTCTACGCCAAGAGAGACGACGGCCAGCAGCAGTAATTCATCGGCAAGCGATCGCAAAAGTCAACGTCACCGCCTTAAGACAATTCTTTACCAGAGTCCACTGCCCGAATTGGCCTACATCACAAAACTGTCGGCGAGCGAAGCATCAAATTCGCCCAAGCCCATGTCATCAGCTGCTGGTGAAGACAAGCTGATTGTGTTCTATAAAAACGAATATATGGCGGTGCGCAACGCCGAGGGTACTTTTTATCTGTGCCAGACCATGCAGAATGTTTATCGCACGTCGCCGCGCATCAGTATCCGTTGGCTGTCAGAGGACACAGCAAAGGACAGCTGCATTTATATACCAGATTTTTACGATCATACGGACATTGAGTGCGTACTCACGACCGTCGAGCTTAAGCGCGTCGACAAGGGTCATCTACGTCTGCCCAAAACGGAAAAGGCTCGCATCGAAAGCATTCTGAAGAAGGCCATCGATGTGGAAAAAGGCTTAGTGCCACGACCAGAACTTACGGAAGAGAATCCCGATGGACGTAAGACTCGAAACATCAATAAAAAAAATATTTATATATAAATAAAGATTTTTCTTTTCTTTCAGTTGATATTTCGCTGTACAAAGATGAATCTCAAATTGAAAAGAAGCCTTCGTCTGGTGGTGGTGGTAGTGTCGCTGGAACAGGTAATGGTGGTGCCGGCGTTGCGACTCCATCCAACGCTGGACGCAAATCACGACGAGGTGGCGGCAACGTCTCGACGACAGCATCAACGGCTTCATCCTCGTCCACTCCACTGGCAACTGGCAGAAAACGCAAACGCGGCAGCTCCCGCGTTGGCGTCGGCAGTGATGTATTAGCGCGTAAATCATCACCTGCTAAAAAACGTAAAGCTCTCACAAAACAGCGCAAAAAGAAATCGAAAGGCACCAGCACCAGCGACGAGGACAATGAAGACATAAGCTCCGATTATTCTGATGCGGACGCAGAATACAAACCAAATCAAAAGAAAGCGACCAATACTTCATCGGCCTCCAAGTCATCACCGCGTGCACAAAGATCTCCGCTGGCAAAAGCCCGCGCCGCATCGCCAATTACGCCGACGTCATCTCGTGCTAAAATCTCACCGCAGAAGGTAAGCTTTCAAAAATAAACATTTGTACTTAAAAGAATGACGTAAAACTCATTTTTAAAAATAAACTATTTTGGTCGACATATTTTTTATATTGTTTTTTTTATTTTTTTATTTTTAGCCAACTGTAACACCATCGTCATCAAGTAGTCGCGGTGAAAGGGCAACAAAAAGAAAGTCCACAAACGAAACGGCTGCTGACGCTCCCTCAACGCCGCCTGCAAAAAAATCGGCAAATACCACATCAATTGCAACAACAAACACCTCAAAAACGACTCATTCAAAGAGCAAAGGTAAATTGCACTTCTCGTAAATCTATCGGCAGTTTGTATTTATTTTAAATCGATATATATTTAAACATTTAAAAATATATTTAATTTTTCTTATGTTTTTGCAGCACAAGATAATGTTGTGTCTTCAACGCCTTTCGTTGTTACGCCCATCAAGAAAACAACCAACAATGATTCAACAGCGGCTCCTGTTGCTGCTGCTGTGACCTCTAATACGTCATTAAACTCGGAGGTGAATAATAGCCCATCGACTTCAGCGGCAGCGGCGGCTAATAGTGGTGGCAACAATAACAACAACAATCGACCAACAAGAAGTCGAAAGTAAAAAGTAACACTCATTATAATTAAGATAACAATCAACCTTTTTTTAAAGCGCTCAGTTAAACGTCCTTTTTTACTTTTGATTTATAGTTTTTAATTTTGCTACAAATCCAATTCTTCCTTCTTCAAATGAAACCAATAAAAAATGAAATTCCTCTTTTTAGTAGCCATGAAGTGTACATTAAAGAATAACATGTATGGAATTTAAACACACCGACAAACCGAATACAATCACACAATTTTGTATACTTAAGTTTGTTATTTAAATTACAAGGTGTGTATATTTTCATATGTTTCGAAAGATGAATTCTCCAAAGATGTTAAAATATGTGATTAAAATAAACTTCGAAAAGCATGTTTGAAAAGCAATATTTATGTTTTTGTTCAATTGGTGTTTTTTTTTTGGTCAATAAAATCAAATTATATCAACTTATATTATTAATTATAAAAACGTTTTTATTAAAAATATTATTTCAATACACATACAAATGATTTACATGATTTACATTTTCTAAAGTATTAAAGACTATTTTGAATATTTTATTTTCAATATACTTTTCGATGTTTATTGCAGAATCAATATTCAACTATTTGGCAGTCTACTATCGAAATTTATACTTTTGTCGAAGGTTTGCTTTTTTCACGTATATGTTTTTATCATAGCCCGTCCTTTCCGGCTGCTTTTTTCGTTAAAATTTTTCTACAATTAATACTTTGCAGTGCATTACAAATGTGCTAATTGCGTAGTTTGAGGTTTTCTTTTGTAATAATTACTATATTATTTAAATATGTTTAAAACACTCTTATATATACGCACTTTAATAAGATTCAAGCTTAAATATTGTAAGATTCTTGCATATTATAGCAAACAGGAATTTTTTTTTGATGAAAAGGAAAACATTCAAAATTGACCAAAATTTGTAAAACATTTCTTCAATTTTCCGATAATTATCAATTGTTGCGTGTATGATTTTTTAAATTACGATATTGACATAACTACACTTACATATTATTAATATTATTATTATAAGTTGTTTTTCTAGGTCGCTTTGAACAATTGCAATGTATACATTTAATTATTTGTTACTTATTTTGCATAAATTATACATATTTACATACATACACTTATAGAGAATATTATTATTTTATGTATCTTGATTTTCAAAATTTTGCTACAATCTTATCTAAACGCAATCGTACGTACAACTGATGAATTAGTTGAGCAAAGCTATTGCTAAAAGTTAAAAAAGAAAAGAAAAAATGAAAAAAAAAAAACAAACAAAAAAACAAACACACATCATTATAATTTAGATTTACATATTAAAATAAGTGAAGTAGTCGTATATAAGTCATCAGATTAGTAGATTCACAAACAGCAACAAAAAACCACACAACAAAAACAAAGTATAAATAAAATATTCACCTAACCACGAATATGTATTAATCTGAAGAACAAATTCTGAATACTTTAGCGTAAAAGTAGTCGTTGCAAAGTAAACATTTGCAAATTAAAATTAACACATAAAGTTCGGTTTCACTTCTCAATTTATGTATACAAAACACTTAATAAAAACGTATCACTTAGTACTTAGTTTTCTGTTTATTAGCATACACGTTTTTGTTTTTAATGAGGTTTCTTGAATATGCATAAAAAACAGCGCATGAATGGGAGGCGATCGAGTCATTTCGAGTTACTAAATGTTGTTAATCAATTTTATTTTGTCTAATAAAAAGTTTAATTTATGTATATTTAAAGATTTATTTTAAGCATTTAAATAAATTCAAAGAATACAAAATTTAAATAGTACGATTGATTTAAATTTAGTTTGTTCATTATATCGTATTTCATTGTAATACGCAAATTATGTCTGGTTTACATTGCAATACGAGTCTGTTGCTTACGATTATGTAATATCTACTAATTTGTCAGTTTACTCATAGTCTTAACTCAACGATGGGTAAAATGAAAATTCGATTGAAAATGCGCTGTTTAAATGTATCAATAACCCTCAGATGATTTGAATTGTTTCAAACAGTTTTAATTTGAATTTTGGTAATAGTTTTGAGTTAAAACCAAATTATCTGTGTATTTTGGAATGTGTCGTTGAAATTTTTCACATATCTTATATAGTATATATATTTTGTTTTGATAGTTTTGACTAAAATATCCCGGCGATTGTAGGTGTATTTTTTCTGAGTTTTGTGTACTAGTTGAGGTGTGAAATGCGCCGACTTTATTTATATATGAATATATCAAAGAACCCCCACTGTATATTTAGCTTGGCCCCTGCATGTGGAGTCGCTACAGTAACAGTAATTTTCAAAACTAAGCAATTCGATGGTATTACAAAATAAGAAAACACATTTATAAACGCAAACAGACATGACAGTAGTAAAATAAAATTAAATTAAAAAAAGAAAAGAATAATTAAAAACATCAATTGAAAACATTTGAAATTCAGATCAAATTTTTATTATACATAAATAATTATTATATGAAAACAAAAAATTGAAAGAAATTAAAAATTATATAAATAGATAAAATTGTTAATAAGCAGACAAAGTGGCATTGTGATGCCCCAAAATTGTTTCAATATTTTAGGTTTTAGTTTTAGCGACGTTTAAACTAAAAATTTACATTTAAAGAGAATTCCCAAAAAAAAATAAAAATAAAAAAATGAAAAAACAAACAAAAAAAAATAATAATAATATGAAGTAACTAACTAAAAATGTACATCGTCTATTTGTGTGTCTAATATGAATTTATTGAATTGAAATAAAACTGAATATTAAATTAACAATATTAGCTCGTGTAATCATATTTTAAACAATTAAGTTGGCAAGCCGAACGCAACTTTTGACGACGGACTCCTCAACAAAGTGTCGACAGTTTCAAAATGATCAAAAACCGATTCTGTAGAATCGTCCAGCACAACTGTCTACATGTTTTTTGTTTTTTGTTTTGTTTTGTTTTCGAAAATAGCAAAATCGCTACAATAGCAACAACAACATTCGTTGTTCATGTCAATGTTTGGTTTTTGCTAAAAACAAAAGTATATAAAAAAATTATTAAAAAAGAATAAAAAAACGCATGCATACAAACATACATTTATATAAATGGAAATTTAAGACAAACATCTAAAATGTGTAATATTTAAAAAATTAAACAGAAAAAAAAGAAGAAAACGTTTCTCTTGAATTAGCCGAAACAACAACAAAATTGATTAAAAGGAAAATATGCATCAAATTATAATGACGTACCACTTAAGCTTAAGTTAAGTTAATAAAAGAATAAAATTCATTTTGAAATTCAACTGCAAGTTTCTTTTGATATTTTAGTTATCTATCTAACACAATGTCAAATGTTGTATCTTTAAGATTGCCTGTACCCATTGAAAAAGTCCCAAATGCAGTTCTTTCTTTCAACCGTATAAAACATTGATTAAATTCTAGTTTATATGTTATTCTTGTTTTGGGAGAATTCAATAGGCTCCTATATTGATTTAAACAAAAACAGCTTGGAAAAAGAATATCCTGCTCTGGGGTGCCAAGGATATGAATATGAAAATTTGGGAGTGCTCAATGGGAAGAAAGTTTGCATTGATTTTGTAACTTTGTTTACTCAAAATTGGAGAAATGGATATTGATCATTTTTTAATGTAGATTTGGATAAGTAAATACTAAAATTTTGAAGATATCCAAAAGAAAAACTTTTTTTAAGCTTATTTTTAACTTTATAGATATTGGAATACCCAAAACCTTAAATTATTGAAATTATCAAATTACTGATTGGATTTGAAATACCTTTCCAAATCATTTTTTATCCTCTTGCAGATAATTTTGTAGAGAGTAGTTAACAAAATTACCAAATTAAACATTAAAAAAACAAACACTTCTAAACTTCAAATTGTTTTCCAATAAGATAATTTACATATCGTTACCATATATAGTGTAGAAATATTTTAATATATGTATTACGGAACAAATTAATACAAACAATAAAAAAAAATTAAATTTGATTTTTTGTCCCGGTGAGTTCTACCAAGAGTTCAAGATTAGTGAGATTAAATTAAAATTCGATGTCAGGCTTTTATAAAAAACATTCGAATTCGAATTTATTTTTTAACATTGTTTAAAAATGATTATGAAAGCAAAAATTTAAATTATTTGAGAAAAGTATTTTAACTGGTTTTTATTAACCAGAGTTATTTATTTATTAATTATATATCATGAACTTGAATATTGAAATGCAATTTGAATCATTGCAAACTATTCTGTCGCTTCTTCCGACACTTCGGCTTTCTCTTCTTCAAAGGTTGCAAATTCTTCCATTCCTTCCAGTTCTTCCAGACCAGGTTCCGCAGTTACATCATATTCCTCATCGATATTGTCCACACCAAGTTTGTGCAGTATATTGCGAAGTCGCCGTATTTCGAGCTGAGCATCGTCCAATTCACATTCCAGCTCTTGGCTGGCCTCGGCTGAAATGAGCTTTTCGCCCAGTTCCTCGCGTATAAAGTCCATCGGATTGTCGGGCTTTACGTTCGCCAGAATCATCTTGTTGAAGATGTCCGCCAGCTTCTCGATTAGTCCGGTTTCCTTGAGGTAATCGCGCAAATAGTCCTTTTTCATTTCGGACGAAACTTCGTTAACGTTGAGGAACATCGCCATTTTTGTACTTTAACCGAACACGGAGTAGATCTCAGAATTCCATTCAAATAAATTTATGCGAAACGAAATTTCGGCAAAATATTGAAAAGTAACTGTACTTTACACATTTGAGATGGATCGATTCAATGGGACGGGTACCAGGTACTCACTCATAATTGGTTGCGCAACCGCAACCTAGTGCACACAATCAAAAAAATGCGCCAATTAGGCGAGAAACTTTTACAAAAAGCTTGTTTAAGTAAGTTTTTCAACTGATTCGTTACTCAAGTAACTTTTTCTGAAATAGTCAGTTACAAGGAAATACTGCTCCGCCACTAGGCCATATCGCTCGGATTTAATTAAACTTTGACAAAACAAATGTTCCTCTCAGATCTCGTCTGTAGGCGTTGAATAAGGCGACATATTAAACTACGATTATAAATTAATACCAGCGAGTTTGGAATGAACGCTGCTGGAGAAGAATTCTGAAAAGGGTTGCGCTCGATAAACGGTTGAACGCGAGATAAGTAGGTAAGTAAGTTTTTTTTTTCAAAAGGAATATCCACGTTTTTATCGACTGTGGCTTCTATCAGTCGATAAGAGCGTGTTAAGTTAGTGGTAAAAAGTGTAAATTTTACACTTTTTAATAACAGTGTAATTAAATTTAAACTGAACCGAAAATTTTGTTTGTTACCGAAATTTTTTAACTGTCCTTTTAGCTCGATATACTTGACCCAGCGATGCTCCAACTTCTTTAACCCATCTGAAAGATACGTTTTCTCGAGGTCTGCAAAGTAGGCCTCCATCGGGCGGTGAGGCTAAGTACCTATCGGATCACCCTCGTAAATACTTTGCTTCTTTATTTTTAAGATCCTCACTTAATAATCGAAAAAAAAAATACTTAACTGAAATAAAAAGTTAACTTGAAAAAAAATATCTAAAAAGGTACTTACGTCATCAACTGCGAACCAAATAAGACAACAACAATAAGATATAATATTTTCAACTGTAGGTAGGTACACTACTATTCGAATATTTATTGATTTGTGTTTTTTTAGTTATAACATTTATCGTTGCAACACTGTATACTATATTTTATAAAATTGCGATAACATTTTGTACAATTAAAAAATACAATATTAAAATCTATAAATTGATTAATACAAAAAACAAAAAAACAGTCAAAATTAGAATGGCTTCTGTCTGAAGCAGTCACTAACTTAAAACATCTTCGTAAATGACAAATTTCAATCAAATAATTAATTTATAACTTTAAAGGCATGGTGTGATACACAGATGGAATGAGTGTGAGAAGGAGTTAATGTTAAGGTGTCGATTTGTATGTAACGCCTACAATAATTAATATTTATATGTACGTATATTTTTATATCTGTGGTCAACTGAGAAAGAAATTACTTGGATAAATTACTTTGGACACAAAATTATAAAAAAAAAGATTTATCGCGATTTTATGATTAAATTCGAGAATTGTTTTAGATCTCTTGATTCATATATTCAATCAGGTTCGCTTTTTTAATCTTGTTTTGCCAAACATTTACAGCTGAATTAAAAGTTAGTTTTCGCAGAAAAGAAAAAAAGAAAGAATTAATTAACTAATCATACAATATTAATATGACCACAGATTGTCTACAGATTACCGATAATAAAAGGTTTACTCTACATAAATAATTTGTTATTGTAATATTCCTTAATTATGTCTCAATAAAGCAATTTATAGTTTATCATTAAGTTGCTAAAAATTATAACAATGATCGATATTGAATTAAATTGATATTTTCAGAGGTTCTTACTTTTGGGATCATTTGTATTCTTGTGTATATCAATGCTCCATATGATGGTAAAGGTTTCTTAGGAACTGATTTTGTGCCCTCTAAGTATCTACGTACAAACTAGAGTATTTTTTATGAGAACTGGTCATACTTTACATCATGATATGTGAACAAAATAAGGATTTAAGCTATATGGAGCTCCCATCATCTAAAAAATGATTCCAATTCTATTCCAACAGAAACTTGCTTAAAGCATTAACTAAGAGGTCTCGAAAGTGAAGTCGGTTTTGGAGAAATAGTAAAATACAAAATGACTTTCAATTCAAAATGGGAATCTCGTTGAACTGGCTCATATCCAGTCAATGCTGCATAAGTGTTATTTATTTTCAGATCAAATCGAATTTTGTTTAACTTTAAACTTTCGACTTTAATGAAAGAACCTTATGTCGATTTTTAAATGGGATACGGAAATCCATGTCTGCATAGATGTGCCATTTAGCAAAGAGCTTGTGTTGGATGTCATTCAGTAATGATATTTAATGATAATTTAAAGCAAAATCAAAGGGTTTTTCTAAACAGAAGCCATGCTTTACTGTTAAGCATTCAAAGTAAACCCTTGAAAATTGCAAAAAAAAATCTTCGACTCTTTCTTTGGAATTTCTTGGTTTTTTTAATTTTTAATTCTCTTAAGCGACTAAACCAAACAAAAAACGATCTAAAGAGCAATTATCGTGTTATAAATTTTTAGCAACTAACTTTTGGTATTTATTGTAATGCGTATCTGGGCCAAGCATTTGAATGATTCTTGTGGGCATGTTCGCGTAATTAAAAAGCTTTATTTATTGATTGTTGAAGGCATCGATAAATAATCGTCCATTGTGGTCATTCTTCTAATCTGTCATGTTATGCTGACGTGATTTCTTTTTTTTCAGGATCTTCTACTCACTTACTCCATTATTCATAAACCAATTTCAGGCTTAACAAAAATGTATTTATGAATAAATAAGTAAGCATTTGATTTTAAGATTCTAATTATAATTTGTAGTAATTTTTTTTTCCGAATTGTTGTACAATTTTAAATGGATTTTTAATTAGTTTACAACACTGATTATATTTGTAAAGATTCACGGGCGTTGCCAAAACTCCAGTCAGAGGGAGAAACAATATATTTGTTAAAACAAAATCTTTTAAAAGTAAATTTTGTATTAAATTATTTTTCTTGTTTTTAGTGTTTAAAGATTTAAAGAAATTTTATTCTTTAGCCATAGCTTTGTATGTGACTTTTTTATGTTATGTCTAACTTTTGGTCATAAACATTATATAAAATAAATACTGGTAAATATGTTCAAAACTTTTAAAATTTTAAGATTATTTAAACTTAAATCATAAATAGAAAAATGATAATTCAAACAGTTTAAAATAGTGGAGTATAATTTTTTTTTTTGAAGAAAATAGGCCACCTTTTAATCCAATGCAAATAATTAAAATTTCTGTTACATATTTTTAGGAGTAAATGCTAAATGAACTCTTCGTTCACTTTGGCTACGCCCGAGCTTAGTATTGATATTTTTCGATTGTTGACCTAAGTTTGTTTGATAGATTAGGAGATATGGTATTGTTATTTCAAATTTTTGTATTTGTTGGGGTTGTTGTCTTAACTGTGCTACTTGATATACATATGCATGTAGGTCATACATACGACGCAAAATATTTTTGTTGCATATAACTTGTCCACTTATTGATTTCGCATGTCCATGTCGCAATTGAGTGACGAAGACATTGCTTCAGCAAAACAATTGTTGTTAGTGTATTATGGTGAATCGTCACCATCTCCGCCATGTGGACGAATTTGAACAACAGCACGTCGTGTGTCTTCGTCCCGTTGCGGCATATAGAGTCCGGATGGGCCCGAATAACAAGTTGTAGTATTGCTCGACAAGCGTAGCTTTTCCGTTTCACCATTGACGCTCTCCGTAAACAATTGTCCCAGATTCAGTTGTGGTATATCGTAGAAGATGGTCAGAACAAACATCATGGCGATGAGGCCTTTCCGTAAAGATAATTATAAAATAATAATGCATATGTTTAATACGTACTCAAATACCGATCGATGGTTTTTGTGCAAATGTCGATCACCGGACATTGTTTAAAATAATGCAGACAAAACAGTTCATATTGCATGGTAATAACCGGCAAATAATTGATGACTAGGCATATTGCAGCTAAGGTATCTCAAAACGAGGCAAAAACTTACCAAAAATCAAATATGCCGTGATAAACATTTTGTAGAGAGAGCGATTGTCAATGGAAACACCATCACCAGGAATATAGTCGCCCAAACCAATCGTGGTCAGTGATATAAAGCAATAATAGAAGGCGTCCAGTACACCCCAAGCAGACTCAAGACATGCAAATACAGTGGTCGGAATAGCAAAGAACAAAATGGCGACAATCACAACTAAAGCACGAAATAAATTAATTAAAAGTTTGCAATGTAAAATATATTTAATCGACAACTCAAACTTTTTTACTTACCAATTATGCTCAGGTGCAGTAGACGTATGTTGAATGGTTGATACAAGTGACCAAGCTTGGTATTTAGTATGCCCAGCAGCCAATTTGCCGGTACGAGTAATCTTTCAACAACGGCACTTAAAAGTACCAGAGTAAGCGGAATGCCAATTGTCGCATAAATCATGCAGAAAATTTTTCCGGTCTGGCTAAGCGGCGTAACATGTCCATATCCTGCACATCATTTAATCGATAGTAGTTTTATTATGAAACTAAAATATAGTTTTATTAAAATAAATGGCAGGAGTACATACCAATAGTGGTCACCACTGTGCTGGAGAAGAATAGTGCTTGGCCAAAGCTCCAATTCATATCGTTGGAGGCGTTACGAAGCGGTGATATTCCACGATCGTTTGCAGTTATAACAGCGCTAAGAAACTCTTCCAAGTCGTCATCTAAAAGAAATCACGTTTGAAAAAAATCTTGAAATATTAAAAAAAAAAAATTTAAAATCATTTATAAAGATCAGAAAGCGGTCCTGCTTGAACAGACTCAATCGTTACAATTTTGTACATATATTGTCAATTCTACAAGACCTCCCTATGGGTAGTTCATATGGTGGTATTCGAGTTTTAAGTTAATTAAGTTATAAAATTGAGGGTTAGGTATTGATTTATAGCTTTATTATTAAAAAAAAAACATGGGTTTTGCACCAGATAATTACCTAAAATCTGTGGATACTTTGATAAAAAATCTTTGCGCAGTGAAGTCAGTGAATTTCGAATTTCCTGTTCAATGGGCGTCTCTATTATTTGGAAACAAACGCTGCCAATTGTCAAATAAATTACGTAAAAGGAAATGTAGCAAATAAACCGAACATTCTCTTTCGTGTTGTGCTTTAAATAGTTTACGGGTGGCTGTGTATCTCCCACCTTGCCATCGAGCGTTGAGGATGTGAGTTCTGCTGAACTTCGCAAACGTGAGCGTTGCGCCAGACAGATGGAACCTATGCCGATGAAGCTATTGCTCAGACTTAATGTTGATTGATTGTTGAGTGTCGGTGATTGTGGAGTGTTTGTCGTCTGTGGTGTCAAGTGGATTGCTGTATCGGACATGGAAAGGATTTTTTGTTGGCCTTGGTTGAGCTGCTGTCTTGAGCAGTTGTCATTGCGAAAGCAGCTTTCGTTCGATGATTGATTGCTCTTATCGAGATCTTCGTATCCGCTTCTTTGACGAAATGTTTGGAAAGTCATATTGAATTTACCATCATGCTGGGATTCCATCATCCCATGTATTAGGCTCTTGTCACAAGAGGATTTAGCTACTGACACAAATTTGATTGACACTCTTAAAAAAAACGCCGGCAAACGGATTTACACCGACTGTAATCGTGTAATATTTTAATCTTAAGTAATGCACTCGATTGTATAAGTACAAACATCTCAATCAGTTTTTTGGTATGTAGCACAGCTTTGATTGCATTAAACTAACTTAAGTCGACATTTTTTAATTAAAAAAATTTTTCAAACTAAATCATTACACATTCATTAAAATCATCATTTATTGGACTCTAGTTCGAGTTAATTTAGAATCTTATTCGACTTAAGTCATTTTGTAATATTGCCACAGAAATAATCGCCGTATCTTAAATATTCTTGCTCGGATTTGCACCGAAATTACAATCACAAATCTCGCTGTTTCTCAAATCGCTGGCTCATTCGAGCGCAAGTCGTGAATAAACTGAAATCATATTCCTAAAATTTGAATTGAAGATGTTCAGATTTTTGCTGACCGTTGCTTTTTTGTTTTTGTTTTATTGTTTATGAATAAAAAAAATCTCTTTGTTCAAATGTCTTGGAACGTGTGTATTAAGTGCAATTGTTTTTTTTGTTTTTATGGCATGAAAAATTTGAGATGTTTACTTTTGGTCATTAAGCACTGCAAAGTGAGACACAGATAAGATTATAATTTTTTTTATTGGATAGGTTTTTTACTATGACAATCGTTGATCTCATTTAATGTTTATCTTTTTTGAACGCTCAGTAGAAAATACAATGTAAGCAAATGTATAAGTATCTGTAAAATGATTCTCTTACTCTCGTATTTAGAGAAGGGTGGCGTCTATTACTCGTGTACAGGTGGTTGTTTTTTTTACATAGAACTTTTGTGTTATTTATGAGTAATCTGTGTCGATTTATGATTTACCATGTGAATTCAGAAGCCGTAAGGAACTCGGAGTAAGGGAAACTTTGTAGTATCTCCTCCGTTCCTGCCCAGCATTATCTGAAAATCGTTTAAGATATCTAAGAGCACCAAGGTTTGATCGATGGGTTGAAGTTGCCAAAAATATAGTCAAAAGGGATCTCAACTTGGTATCGATAAGGACCTTAAAAGGCCTATGCGTGGCCTCAGTCGGCCTGTACAACCTAACCTAACTAAGTGTCAACAAGAATAAAATTCGAATATTCTTTGTATACGACGATGAACCCTTAAATTAAGAAATTGTACGTCAATTAACTACAAAAAAATTTGTTTCCTAGGTTTATTATTTAAAAGTTTTAATTTTTGTTGGCAAACATTTATTTAGTTAGAAACTTTATGATTTTTATTAAATCATAAATAAAGTTAACTGAACCAATAGTTGTTTTTGTGCTGGTTAACTTATGCAAATATCTTTTCCATATCTTAAGAGCGTATTTGAAAATCAAAATTATTTGATTGAGCTTCCATCTTCCGCACATATTTTTCATGTGCAAATACTATCCCGACTTCAAAGTAGAATCTACAATCAAACAGCAACCATCAGATTGTCAGTTCGTATACTCCTGAGACTACTTACAATCTTTATTTACTGAGCTGCTGAAATTTAAATCTAGTAAAGAAAACACATGCAAAATGTGTCCTAACTAAATAATACTCCAATACAGTAAAGCATGGAATAATAAATATTAATCAAATCTATGCTTACCATTGAGACAGGCGTTGTTTTGCAAAAATTGATTTCGAAATGCCTCCACTCGCTTTGAGATATCGTCGATTTTCGGAGCTTCTACTGCAGAAAACATTGCCGCTCCAAGTATTAGGAACAGGATGTATCCGCCGCAGAGGAGAAGAAACCGACATTTTCCATTTTTATTGTTTGTTTGAGCACCATTTTTGGCGCCTATAGGAAATGCGCCTAAAAGCATGCTGTAAAAAAACAAACGACTTCGTTTAATAAAAATACATAAAATCGATTAACAATAAAAGAAAATTGCTGTGCACATCAACGAAAATAATTGCTGAAAATAGGCCTTAATTAAATAATGCCCGCTTAAGTCATTCAAGAGTAGCGTGCAAAGGCAACCTTCCTTAGAAATTCATTGAAAGTGCAAACGTGATTTTAAAACTGATGACCTTATTTCAGGCACACACGCTCCCCAACATACATACTCGTACATACAAACTTCTATTCATCGGCATGATGAAGAATTATTAAGTTGGTACCGCATCGACTCTGTTCAGGTGTAAACAAGTCAACTTCTAATAATTACTTTGACCATTGCCGTAAATTTGCAACAATTAATTCTATATTTCTACTTAAATTAAATCAAAGAGAGCGTTGTTACTCTAGATGTTAGCTTTGTAATCCTTAAGGGGAAATAATAGATTTTTTTTAGCGAAAGTCTTGGCGTATGATTAACAATTTTTTAAACTTTTTCATTAATTTTAAACAACGCTCAAATTTTCATATTATCAAATTTTAACAGTTGAGCCATTTTCCTTTTATTGACTTGTGCTAATATGCTTGGATGTTGAAATTTAACTCCAGCGTAATAAGTTTAAATCTATTATAACCGATTCCCGTTTCCATATGGCATTTAAAGCTTCCCGTAAAAGTTCCATTCATTTGTTTAAGGTCACGTAAGAAATCAGTACAAATAATAGTTCTCTATTGTTACTTTAAGTTGTAGCAAATACCTGAAGGAATACATAAGTAACAGCAACTCAAAGTAAGTAATGACGTCAAAATTGCATTTTCACATATATTCCAATGTACTTTTCTATGTGTGTATGTACTTGCACGCATATACACACAGGCATGCATGTGTATACGGTCGAGCAGACTTCAAAGAGGGTTTAAGGGCATAACGCCTACATTAACATTAAAGACTGTCCAGCAGAAAATGTTAAATCGCTGTCATACCTAAATACTTTTCTTATGTATTATTATGTATATGGTAAATAAGAATTTAATATTGGCCTAACTTTTCATACAAATGTTCGATTTATAAAGTCTAAAAATTAATTAAGAAACTTAAACCTGAAATTCAAAGCTGAAATCAGTCAAAAATTGTTGAGTCCTAATGTCCCAGCACTGAATGAAGTGGTACATTTTTCAGCGGTAAATAAATTTTCTGCTGAAGGAATATACCCACACATACACCTTAAGCAATTTTTTTTTCCTGCTGGCGTACCCTTTTTCCTGTCAAATTTGATTTCCTGCTTTAGCGATTAGCAACGCAGGCGACACTCACTAAGCCGTTACAATTTGTACGAAACTACGTTCGAAACAGCGCTTAATTTTGCAATTAACATTTTTGAATTAATTTTAATGTAGTCTCGCGCGATTCTCGCGTTGCACCATCGCATACACTTCACGTACTCACACGGAATGCACAAATGTGCTGCAAAAAGTTGAGTAAAGTAAAGTCAAGTGTATAGTTGAAACAGTGGTGAATTTTCGATTGTGATTTGGAAATGTATTTTGCTGATTATACATTAATATTTGATAAAAGTTTTCTTTTGTTTGTATTACAAAGAAATTCTATAAAAATTTCAAACTGTAGTTTTGTTACTTTTGGTTGTATGTATGTTAACATAATAAAAAATAATGTCAATTTGATATTAAAGTCTTAAGTTGCTTGAGATTTTATAAATTTAAAAATATCTAAAAATATTTACCAAAATATCGGGCTTAAACCCCTTCTTTAAGCAATGATAACAACTTGCTCCAAAATATACCGAAGTGTTAGTTAGCTGTATATAAAAATAATCAGTCAAAAAACATGATGTCTGTCTGTCAAATCACAAATTGCCACTTTTAGACCAATACTATTTTTGAAACGCTTTTAGAGCGCCTTAGGTTTTTCGAAATACTTAGCTACACTGCCCGATTGAGGCCTACTTTTCAGACCTCAAGAAAACGTTTCTTTCAGACGGATTAAAGAAGTTGGAGCATCGCATCGTCAAGTGTAACGAGCTAAAAGGAAACTTTGTTAAGAAATAAATAGACACTTTCCAAAATTTTCGTTTTTATTTTGTATGCTAACAATTTTGTATATAAACAATTTTATTTGTGATTTGATATCGTTCTCGACAAAGCCTACAATTGTAGATGTTGTTTAAGTCTAAAGGTACCAAAGTTGTCCAAGTATATTATTAATTATAAGTGTCCGATCAAATGAGTAATTTTAATAATATCTAATTATATTTATTGATATATTTATTTGTCTTGGACTTAGATTACTTTAAAATTTATTAATGAAGAGCAGAAAAGTATTGTACTCCGGTTCTTTAAACACCTTTTTTGAGTCAGTGCCAAATCTTAAATTTGTTAAAGTCCGATTTTTTTTTAACTCGTAGTTGTACTATCCGATTTAATTCCAGACTTAGCCAATTGTGAAATAATTAACTTCGTTATTTAATTAGGTTTTCTGACGTCGACAATATTTGTGGATCCGCCACTGAGTAAGGGGTAGTAAGTGGTTCTTGTGTGGGTTTAACTAACCACTTCCTCATTCACTCAGTGTCAATAAAATTGCAAGACTTTTGGGATTACAAGTACACAAGTATATACAACCATATATACGTACATAAATTAATTAATTAATTGCATTGCACTACGTGGTCAGTATCTGAATGACCCTCCTTTGCTGCCCCACATAACAACACCCTGTATAAAAGTACACCATGAGGTTGGGAAATAAAAAAGTGGGTAGGGGAAGGCAATTTAATTAGACTCACTCGCTGCTTTTTTTATTGTTGTAAAGTAATGCGTTTCACTCTGGACGGTAGATAGTATTTATTTATTTTTTGCGTGCGGTTGTACTTTCAGCTTAGAAGAAAAGTCAAGTCGTAAATGATTGCTCCGATTCGATTAGTTTTTCTCTTTTACGATTACAACAATTATTTAACATTTGTGCATATGTGACATGCTGTTGTTCGTGTTGTTGTTGTTGTTGTTGCTTTAACATGTTTCATTACGAAAACACATCCGTGATTTACGTCACTAGGTGGCGTCTCTGTATGGCGAAAGATTTAAAGGTGCTCCTCGGTTTCGTTTTATATTTTGTAGTTTCTGCGGCGGATTTTGTTACAATGGAAAATGTCACCGACGACTACGACGACTACGACGACGACTACGACGATGACAACGATAACAATTTTAGAATTCTTCCTTTCGTTTTTTTTTGCGTTTGTTCGTGTGTCTCTTCCAGGCGGCAAGCGGCTTTAATGTTCCTTCCGTTCTCTTCGGTCTATACGAAAGCACTAAAAGCGCTTTATAGCGGACTAAAGTGCAAAAGCACCGCAATGGCATCGGCTACAACGACATCGACTATGTATAGCCAAAACATGACGTTCACCTACTAACCCAGACCGACGACCAACAACACTAACAACCGACGACAACAACGATTGTTGCAGAACAAAGTTCCTCTTCTTTTTTTATTATTGCTGTTGTTGTTGCTTTTATTTTTCGCACACAAAATCATCTGCGAATTCATTTCGACATTTTCGTTAATTATTTGGGTGGGGTGAAATTTGCTCTCCCGCTGCGAAACTCGGAATCGGAAATTCTGTATTTTCATTCATTTAAAGTACATTTAAAAATGTCCAACTTGAACTATATTTCGATAACGGTATTTAGGAGTCCACCAAATCGAGAACCCGAAGCAGAATCTTCTTAAATAGCTTTAATCGAGGTCCATATGTCAATAACAACGAAACGAATGGTATAGCTACTTTTAACGAAACAAGATAGAATAAAGTAAAATCCTCAATATAATAAACTTAGATATCCTGATACTTAATTTGAAGGCTTGAATGCGTTCTTACCCCAGTATTATTTTAATTTATTGGCGACTAAGTATTTCAATAAATTGATGTTTATTTTCTCAATTGAATGACGATTGATTCTAAATAAAAAAAAATGTCACCATCCAAATAATCTTAAATGTTTTACCGGCACAAATACAATTTAAATAAAAGATAATAATCGACTAGAACATTTAAGTAATAATTTAATTACGCATTACTTTAGTTAAATACAATCTTTTGAGTACCTATGAACTCATTTATCTAAATCCCTCAAAATTAGCCTCTTTTCCACATTAACGCCTCAAATCAGTTTCGCATTTGAGTTGGTAGTAAAAAAAAGGATCAATAAATTGTCCCGAACCCTCCTCCAGTCTACCCATTGTTGACACATTAAAATATGTCTGAACAGTCGAAAAGCGTCGATTGGCATCTTTGGCGTATGTTAAAAGAAGGCACAAGCAACACTCGCTATTTTATTTATTTATTTATTTATTATTTTATCCTACCCGGTTTGGCTGTTTCCTTCGTCAATGGCAAATGAAAATTACCGCTACAAGGCATCGCAGTGTAAGAGTTACAACCCTCTCAATTTGTGACGAAAGCCGAGAGTAACGAAATAACGCATGCGCCGTTAAAGAAAAAAGCCATTTGCTCTTTATTCTTTTCAAAATTTCGTTAATTATTGGATTAAGATAAGCTTCAGAAGAAAATTTAAATATTTTTAATAAAGTTTTAAAAATATAATTGTCTTCACTTTAAACTTAATTGTACATGTAGTAAATAAACGCGGAATCACGTACTGCCACCCTCTTTTAACGAACAGTGAGTGACACTGAGTGGGCCTCGCTCTTGCGAGTGTTCAACTGATACAGATTTTCAGATATCCTTTGTGCGTATTTTTAGTTCACATCAATCTATAATTACAAAAGGTAGCATAGACGGAAAAATTCCCTTAGAAAATAAAATATTAAAAAGGACTTGGTAAGTAAATAATAGATTTAAGTGCTATTTAATAATATTAAATGTGTTAATCTAATATCAGCGCTTTGATAATTATACTTTCTAAAATTAAATTTTATATCAAAGTGAATTGAAATGTAAAAAGTTCAAATTCAACAAAAAAAAAAATCGATAAAACCCCAACAGCCAACTGCATTCCGCGTCCAGGTAAATACACACATGAATGCGTTTCTTGATGAAAAAGTGTGTATCGACATGTACAAACTATTTTCGAAAGCGTTTAGTTTGATTTAGGGCATTTTCAAACATTTATCACATTTGTTTGTATGGAATTTTCGCTGTAACTAAGCTTTATTTTTATTTACAGAGTTAAACATGATTGGAAGCTGCATTGGAAATTGTGGTTATGTCGGTCCACCCCCTGACTCGATTCTTCTGATGCCTCCGCCGCCGTTGCCATCATTTTTATTGCCCAAAACGGTAAGTCGAGAGTTTCATTGTTAGGTATTAAAAATAACCGAACGCACTTCTTGAAGTTGTGAATAATCCTTAATTTAATAAATATTTAAACAAATATTATTTACAACAAATACAATTAATTAATAATTATTATAGGCTGTTATTGCGCCTCCGGCAAACGATTCGCATCCATGTTTTGCCACTTTTATGTGCGATCCGAATCCACATCCACATCGCGAAAGTGGCATTGAATTCGTTGAACTAACTGGCTCCATGGACAAGGGCTTGGAGAATACTTGGCTTTTTGTTTTAATTACTTCTTGTGTTGGCGTACTAATTCTAGGCGGACTTTTGGCGGTCATTCTACTCAAGTGCAGAGAGTAAGTTTATATTTTTGAGTGTACATTTAGTAAAGTGTTAATAATTTGTTAAACATATAATTTTAGCACACTCTTCTCAAGCTGTAATTTGTCATACCACGATTCAAACATTAAACAAGGCGGTGCAATATCCGCTTTGGGTGAACCGTCCAAATCGAATCCATTCATGGCTGGTGGTATTTTGTATCCGTGCACATCGGTAAATAATCGCGACACTTTGCAGAGTCAATTGGCCAACGATAGTCGATTGCTTTGGGCTACATTGACGCCACATGGCACACGCCATTTCATTTCTGATTATCCTGTCGGCACGGGACCAGATGGCCATTACGAAGTTGTGGACTATCGCGCAAAATCGCAAAATCCAACATACCGTGAATATTCTAAACGTACACCCATTAAGGTGATTGCAGTAGTTGTCATACATCCGAATTTGTTTCGTTTAAATATTTCACCGAATGCTAAATAATTTGTATTTTCAGTCCTTCGACAACAACGGCTTTGTAGATTACGATTATGAAGACCCTACACCTCTAATGGACTCATACCACGATGATTTGGACTCCGGCTATCAGGAGCCACAAGAAGTTATTGGAACTTTACAGCGCGCTTCACCACGTCCATTTGTCTCGTCACCAACGCGCATTGACAACCCAAACATACCACCACTAAACTATTATCCGTCTCATCGTTCTAATGTGGCTAATACTCAAAACAACACCCTCCAGTCGAACCATTCCACTACTCTGAATCGCAAAACAACATTGAATCGTCGCATCAGTGATACCTCCTCGTCCTGTGGCGGTCCAAATATGTAAGTCACCAGTTGTGGTCGATAACATAGCAAAGAGCAAACAAGTTAAATCGTGGTTTCCGTGGTATAATTGATAGTTAACACGCACAAAATACAACGAAACACGAATTTTAATGCGACTAATCTGTACGGAAGAGATTTAGGCGTTTGTCTGGATCTTGCGTAAATATACTTTCAAAGAAAACAACTATAATTATTAACTTAATCAATCGCTTAAATCGAAATCTCGCATCACATTCATCAAGTTTTCGTAAATTTAAAATACTCATAGAGCAATAAGAAAAATTACAATCGAGTATATATTTTTTTCTAAGACCACTTGGAATAAGTAAAGGGCTCGTACTATAAGAGGATAATTTCGCAAGGTTTACTTGTATATGTAGAACGTTCTGCATTGCCCCATATTTAAGAGCACACTCATTGGCATACCCCACGATAATAAAACGCATTCGATAAATTTGATTTACTTATTTTGGAAGACTTTAAATATGAAGCTAGATAAGATAATAACGTCAAACATTTTATTTCTATAAAAACCATTCACAAAGGTTACAGTTTTAATCATTAAAAAAATCATTTGTTTAAATTGGTAAACATTAACAGACTTTGCAAGATTTTATACAAAGCGTAAATGACTCAATTTTTATAGTGACCAGACAGTTATGAAGCTATGATTTGAAAATTCGTTTGGATCGCTAAATCAGAAGTAATCTGCATAATTTAGGGTTGAAATATATCAAATAATTTACTTCTTATTTTACTCTGTGTGAGTATTTGAAAATGAACACTACATGAGATAGAGAATACTGTACTAAAAGAGCCGAGCCTCGAATCGTAAATAAGTACAGGCAAACAAAAGTCAAAAAATTGATCGTGTTATAATGTTTTGTTAAATACTAAACAGAACACTTTGCTCTAAAGTGTAAACGAACAAATATTCCGGTCGGATTAATAAACTGCTCAAAAAAGGAAGATAATTTAATTATCGTTTTTTTTTTATTTTCTTTTGAGTTGACATCCTGTCACTTCATAGGCATGCGTGACTTTACTATTACTCTCTGACTATGTCCATAAAAATAAAACATAAAAGTAATAGAATGTTGTAAATCACATTTATGCTAACAATACTAATTAGCTAACCAAATAAAGGTACTATTAAAACCTGACTTTGTTAAACGACTAAGAAAGCATTTTCAAAAACGAGTAACGCCATAACAATTTCCTGTAATTACAGGAGAGTACTAGCAACATTTTGCAATATATCTTACGTGTTTATGACATAATAAACTGTGCAAAATTCGTAATCAATATATAATATAAGTTTTAAAAAATTATGTAATTATTTGAAAATTATTAAACAATCGTTGGCTTTCAACTGATCTCCATTTTAAGACGTTTTTAAAAGTAAACTGCCGGCAAAGCATAAGCATAAGACATTTTAAGTACACATTTGCAACTAAGCACACACACACACACACACACAATATTCCTACATACATAAAAACTATAATATGTTAACTACATTATTATCTACTCATTCCTAAAACTCAAAGTTCATAACGAACCTATTGCAATATGACGATTATTCATTGCATATTGCAAAATTCCAAAGTAAAATTACTTGCGATGTATTCATTTCAAAATTACATATTACATAGATACGAAGGTGGCCCGATGAGTTGTTAGCCTACAGAAGAAAAACGAAAATTTTGGAAAAGTGGCTATTTATGTCTCAACATAGTCTCGATACACTTGACGATGCGATGCTCCAACTTTTTTAACCCGACTCGGGGTATGCAAGTAGGTCTCCATCGGACGGTGAGGTTAAGTAGTGATCAGACCACCCTCGTTTATCAGATAGATTTCCATTTTGGAATTTTGCAATCGCTACTTGTCAAAAGTCGTGAATATCAATATTATATTAAAACTAATCAATCGTATTAACTATGAGACATTTTTAACTTGGTTATATTTGATTTTTTTGTTGTGTCTAATATAAATTTTACAATATAATTAAGTTACATATTTATGAAAATAAAATATGAGTTGCTTTATTGGTAAACAAATTATGTAAAAAAAGAAACAAATACAAACAAATTGTATTTTGAATAACTAAATAAAACAATCCAGCAGAACATTTTTAGAGCACTGAAAAATTCACCAGTTAAAAAGTTATGCACTTTTTATACAAGTGTCAGTCTTTTAAAGTCTACAATTTCATGTCACTAAAATAGTGTTGTATTAGACCTAAAATACACAATGTCTAAAGTGTAGACCTGATTTTTTTCAGCGCTAAATTAATTCGCCGGTAAACTGTCCAGAGGTATATAAACTTGTCTGCTGGTAAAGTATTAAGATCCATATTCAACTTAGTGGCTTTTTCCTATAGCATAAAAGGTTGTGTTGATTTTATTGTATGGCAATAGAGAAAAGCTCAATATTTTTATGTTTTACAAAAAATAAATTTAAGAAGCACCAATAAGAAGCGCTATTAGGTCGCTTGATGAGATATGTATGCATTATCGTGCAGTTCTTATATGTATGTTATTTTTGCATTTATATGTATGTGTACCCAAATAAAATTAGATTTTTCGAAATAAAACAAAGTGTTTCAATAATATTATTAATGTTGATAAAAAAACAACCGATTGAGTCTTGGTGGGGATTCGTCGAATAAAATTAATAGCCGGCGGCTAAAAGCCAATTGACGCCGTCGCCTTTGTTCTCTGATCCAGTAAAGAAAATCAGATGTTTTTGTACAAACATTTATCAAAACAGCTGATGAGTTGTGTTTCATGAGCTTATCTGGCCCCCACCTTAAAGTTTGCCAATTGCTCCAGTTGTGTTGGATATGTTTTGTTTTTGTTAATTTTCGCCGTTTTTGTTAAATAAAATTTTAGGGAATAAAGAATATCTTATTGTCAGTGTAGGTTTTTTTTCATGAGAAACCCCAAAATTCAACAATTTCAAGCATTTGTTCCTGCATCCAGCCCGCATTAAGTTTCCACCATTGTCAACCAATCGGTCAATGTGTGAGAAGAAGTAGAGAGGGAGGCAGGACCAAATACGCTTAAAAAACGAAACAAAAATCATCGCATTAATAATTTTAATTTAAAATATGTGTATGTATTTGTTTTTCCTTTAGCAATTGTTTAACAAAATATGGATCAAGCCGCTTTAGGTAAGCTAAAGACATTTTTTTTATGTTCCAATAAATTTAAAAACAAAAATATTCAGTTTCTTCGGCGGAGGAGCAACTCCGAAGTTTCGGGACTTTTCTCTATGAATACGACAATAAGTTAGGAGAATTGCTTGACAGTAAATCCTTAAACCTGACAAATACATCGTCGCCAAGTGGCAGTAGGACAGCGTTTGTCGAAGTAAATTACAGCACGAATCAGGAGCAGCTTTCGCTACTGCATTTACTAGAATCCGATCGCATACTCCACAAGACTTTATTGACTTTTGCTCATCTTTGCGAGGAAGCAAACGAATTAGTGAACGATGCGCGGAAAATGCAAAAAAAATTTCTGTACCTCGACGAAGATCTTTGTATGGTGGATGCAACTGTCCCGATTGCTGATGTTGCTGCAAGCGGGGCAACTGCTAAGCAAACAAACGAACGTCTATTGCTTAAGATGAGCAAGTCCATTGAGTTTCTGTATCGCGTGCAGTTTTTGCTGCAACGTTATATTGTGTTGGGTAACAATTTATTGCATCAGTGCGGCGCTTTTTTGGCAAGCAATGATGGTGCTTCAGTTCTGGAATTTCGGTTTTTTGTAAGTAATACATTTAGATTTATTAATATGTAAATCATGTCCAAACTAGCTTTTAGCTCGTCAGAGTAGCATTTATGATTGTTTTAAAATTGAAGATTGTAAGAGTCAAAATAACATATTCAGTATTTCATTTAATATGTTGAAACCCATTTGTAGAACATATTCGATTGCCTGTCGGAGTTACTGTTGCAGATATTGATATTTGACGAACTGATGACAACTTCAAACTTTTGCCGCTTCTGGCCGACTTACAAAAAAACTGTCGATGCCATTACCCACAATCGTGAAACGCACAATTTTTGCACCACAGCAGAGGCAAACGGATTGCAAAACTCTCTACATGAGCTAGATTTTCTATTTGCCGGCACCGTATTTCGCGTAAGTAAAAACTTATAGACATTTAAAAAAAATCTCTTTTTCGATATATAATTCACACTTTTTTTTAGAATTTTATCGATAGCACTTTTGGCTTGAAGGACAAGATAGGCGCCAAGGGTCTCGGCCAATTGACACAGCAGTGTAACGAATATGTCAAACAGAACCTAAACACAATTGATAAATTCCATTCAAATGACTTGAATGACTTTGGTGAGCCACAACTGCTCGTGCGCCTCAACGCCTTCTGTGTTGTCTTTCATGAATTTTGCGGACAAGTCGATGCGCGACAAGTGCGCCATTTGCTCGAATTGAATGTAAAATTCCAGGGCAGCATAATGCTTGCTGGCAATGTGCCATGGTCGGCAACGCCATTTCTTCGCAAACATGCTGAAACACTGGTGAAATCGTATGAAAAATTGCTGGCACTGGACGTAAAACGTCAACGTCAGCATTATCTGCAAATTCGTGTCCAAACGCTGCCACGTGATTGTCACTCCTATTGCGCACAGATATCGCTGTGGACGCTGAATGTCCGCCGGACGTTGGACCTAGGCGTCTTCGAGCTAAAATTGACGCAGTTCAAGGAGCTCGCAACGCTGTTGCTTTTGGGTTTGCGATATGCCGGCCAAATAAGTTTTCTAATTAAGGCGCTGGTCAATGCGCACGTTTCGCTGCGCATGCCTATGACAAAACAGACGCTATTGGCTGTGTGCAAACTTGTCGAAATGTTGAAAATGATTCAGTTGACTTTGCAGAAGGATACACAAAATATAGCGAAAATTATGCAATGCATTCTGCAGTACTTGCAGTACAAAATGCTACAATTGCTTGGCAACTGCAGGGTATATAAACGATTACTAAATAAATGAATATTATATAAATAGTTGTAATTATTTTAAATGCAAACTATATTTTACAGAAAAGGATTACCGCTGTTAAACTGCACGACCGTAACGTGGACGCCTTGGCCGCCATTAAATTGGCCGAAAAGTGCATGCAGGGACCGCCCACACGCAGTCGTCTGCTAGTGACAAAGCTCGCTGTTAGCGCAACAAACTCTAACAATCGTACTTTACCGCCAGATCAATTTGAGAAGTTCAACGCAATTGTGCAGCGCATTGAACTCTTGTCCGACTTTCAGCTGTATGTGGAACAAGTCTGCGATGCGTCCTTCATCTATTGGCATCAGTCGATTTTGTCCGCTTATTTAAAGCAGATTGTCGAGCGAAAAATCGATTTTCATTCGTTTCAGGTGCGAATAAGAAGTGAATAATTATTTTAATATAATTTACATTTTTGGTTTTGTTGTACACTTTGCAGCATCTCATTAATGCCTCTGACAGTTGTGGCCAATCTTTAGATTTTCTACAGTTGGGCGATTTGAAATTGGCGGATCTTTTGAAAAGATCAAATTTTGAAAATGTTCGCACTGAGATTATTAGTAATTTGTGTGCTCAGATCGAGACGTTTCTTCGTTTGGAGGTGCATTCCAATTTGCAGTTGGAGAAAATGAATCCATTTGAACAGAGCATCAACGATTACCGAGATTTAATAAACCATTGCCCTATCGAAGTCAATGGAAATTATGTTATTCTGAAAGGTATTTAAAAACATTTTATTTTAAAAGTATTTTAAAAATTTAAACCAAAACTTCTTAAATAATTAAAATACAATTTATTTTAATAATATATTTTTTTTATATATTTTAGATCACCTTGAAAACTATTTAAGTGCAATGTTTTATAATTTAACAACAATTTCTCTGCACGATTGGAAAACTTACGAAGAGATGCGTCATTTGGCTAATAATCGCTTGTTGCTTAATCCTGTCGATGACTACTTGCCCAATCAAACACTGGAACAGGTAACAAGCCTATTATGACCAACTTTTTAAATTCAGGAACCTCTCCGACTACTTAACTGTTGTTCAAAAAAAACATTCTTAAATTCTTATAGGGTATCGACATACTAGAAATTATGCGTAAAATACATATTTTCGTTTCGAAATACGTTTACAATATGAATTCGCAAATTTTCGTAGAACAGCAAAGTGCCAACAAGCACCTCGACACGATTGGTATACGACATGTGGCGAACTCGTTGCGAACGCATGGCACCGGGGTCATCAACACGACCGTCAATTTTACCTATCAGTTTTTGCGTCAAAAGTTCTACACATTTTCGCAATTTCTGTACGATGAACAAATTAAATCGCGTCTCATGAAGGAGCTGCGCTCATTTGCGGAACGAAAACAACAAGATCGTTATCCACTGTACACATTCGAGCGTGCTGATGCCTTCAACAAGGATATACGCAAACTGGGTTTACTGCAAGACGGACAAACTTATATGGACTTGTTTAGAAAAGTGATAACGCATGTTGGTGAGTCAATTAGAACGCTTCACAAGATATTTTATAATAATCCTAATAATAAATTCGTTGGATTATACAGGCAACGCCATGGGCTATATACGCCTGGTACGTTCGGGCAGTATTCATGCCAACTATAGCGCCAGCCTTTATCTGCCGAAATTCGATGAGAACCTGGAATTTGTGCAGAAGTGTAAGGCTGCGCAACTGCATGAGGTCACACAAACCGCTGCGGAGAATTTCGAAATTAACATTAGCAATCTGGCCAAGAGTTTTTCGGATAGTACCGATTACTTTAAGGTATTTTCTTTAAATTTTAAATATATTTAAGCATTTTAACATTTCAATTGTTTTTTTGAATTTATTTTGCAGTTGTTGTTAGAAGCCTTCCATCCATTCTTTCAAAATCCACACAACATACATTTGAAGAATTTTTTCCTGATAGTGCCACCGCTCACTATAAACTATGTAGAGTACATGCTCAGCGTTAAGGAGAAAATCAACAAAAAGGATCGCCATGATGCGGTATTATTCGATGACGGCTTTGCCGTTGGCCTTGCCTACATTCTTAAATTATTAAATCAAATCAGCGATTTGAATTCGCTGCAATGGTTCGCCACGATACGAGAACGTTTTGACGCAGAACGGCGTAAAATACGCGAAATGTTGGCAGAAATTAATGCGGCAGCTGCAATTGGTGCCAAAGACAAAGCCAGTGCCGCAACACAAAAGAGTGAAAACGAAAAGTTACAACAAACACTCGCACTGACGGAACGGCGCGTGAATGCCCATCAAAGTGAATACAATTTACTGTATTACAATTTGAGCAGTGCGAAAATATTCTTCCAGTAGGATTTAAAAGCAGTTCCAAGTGAGTTTGATTGTAGAAAATAAAATACTTATGAAATCGAATCGAAATGATTAAAACACGCTAGAAAACTGACTGGCATCAGGATTTTATAATATTCTTAGGCTTATAAAAATGACGTTATCAGCGGTATTAAAAATTAAAGCGTATGTACATATTAGTTAAAATGCGTTTATTTGTATATAAATATTTTTCACTTTTTACATTTACAGAACATCGATCAGTTATAATAAGATTTTAATAAAAAGTGATTAATCACAATTAACATTTAAAGATACACGTTTATATTAATTTGACAACTTGGTTAACAAACAAGTAAAAGCAAAAAAAACAATTTTTTTACACATTTTTTTATACTTTTTATAGTATTCATTTATATTAATTTGAATATTTAATTTAGCAAGAATTTGGTATTGTCACATTTTTTTAATTAAGTAGGCTATATTTCTTTTTATTGTAAAAGGACATTTTTAAAATATGTTAACCGAGATTTCCCTACTGAACCGTTGTCAATAAAAATTAAACTAAATTGCGCAGGAAAGTTTGATATTGCACAAACAACATTTTTATATGCTTTCAAAAAGATAAGAAATGTTCCTAATACAATATAAGACAACATTAAAGTTTCTGATTAAATTTCTCCATGTACTTGTACAAACAAGCACAAAATTAAAGACGACTATACTGCCATTTTACTAAACATTTTTTGTTTGGACATATGTATGGAGTTTTTGAGTTCCAACGGGAATGGGAACCATTATTATCTGCTTGAACTAGAATCTCACCGAATTCGTTTTAGATCAACAAAACTAGCTATGTTCAAAGTTTTAGCTCTCTCTCTCAGAATTTTATAAAAAAACTTGTGACAAACGCTAATTATTAATTCTTCTTTGTATCGTGACATAAAGAATGTTTAAATGTCAAGACAATGGATTTAGAAGAGATTACAAACTCATGTCAATTCATTTAATTGGAATAAAAGCAGAATTTTGCATTTCTGCAATGGAAGATTATTTTGGCTCTATTTCATATTTGTTTTCTAATTCTTGGTAAAATTTTGCTAAAAAATATGACAAAATTGTGCGGATTTCGTAACATAAATATTTGTTAATTTTTAACAATTTTTTTTATTGAGGCACACTTGGAAGTTTAAAGTTGTAAAATGAAAGTTTAACGGAATATGTTTGCTAAGAGAGAATTTGCTAACAATATAAAAATTTGTTTATAAGAATATTAGGTATAAATTATGCAAAATACATAATGGTGTAAACGTGTTGAAATACATTTTGCTTCGAATGTACACATTATTAAGTCTTTAAGTTTGTTAAATAGTTAAAATAAGAGATAAAATATTTAGTTAGTTGGCTAACTAAAAATATATGTATAATGACAATATGTATGCCACATGTATGTATATAAAAATATTTATATGTATATGTTTAAATGCAAAATTTTAAATTTTACCAACACAGTTTTGTGTTTGTTTGGATGCAATTTGTTCGATCGTTGGGATGTAACTTTTCCTTTTCCTTATCATCGGCGACATCAAAAATAAATGTTACCTTTATTACATGTGTAAACATTAGGTAGGCAAACAAAAAATACATTAAGTTTATGCTGCGGCAGATTTAATCTCTATATGCACAAGTAACGATGCCAACTCCAGTTCCTCACTGAATTTATTACGCAACGTTACGCTGCGATACCCCGAGCGTATGCAATTCAGCGGATAACTGGCTTGCGCGATAAAGTGCGTCTCCGCGAACATGTCCTCGTCCTGCAGCTCAAAGCGCAGCAATGCAAAATGCGGATTACGTACATTAAATTCGCAAGACTCATTCCAAACGGGATTGAAGCCGTTGTCACTCACCTTGGTGCGATGTTTGACACCTGAATCGAAACTGGCGCCTGCCAGTTCGACGAGAACTAACGGATTATTTGATTTGCCGCCGCGGAATAAATGACGCGCCGCTATTATTCGTAGCGAAACAAATTTCTCCTCGAGCGGACTTATTGTCAGCGGATTATTTGGATCGAAACCATCGGCTTGCATAAATTTCGGCTTGAGCAGAAAACCGCTCTGGCCGTTGTCATGGAATTTGGCCTGATTCAGCTGCATTGCTTTGTCACCCGTTTGATAATTGAGTGCAATCATTTGCGAGCCTACATTCCAAAATTGTACTGGATTAAAATTAGACGAATCTAGGCGCTGGCCCTTCGGATAGACGCGACTGATCTGTTGGCGATGGTAGGCGAGGAAGAGCATCGTATTCTGTTGGATAAACTGTTTTTCTGCCTTCGTTTCCGGAAAACTGGACATTTCATAGAAGACCCACGAGTGTTCGCGAAACGGTACACTGCGAAAGTAGATGATTAAATCGGACATTTCTTTGGCGACACGTGCCGAACGCTCTTTTTTGCGACGCTCCGTCGCCAATTGGTTGGCAATTTGTGCCGCCTCCTGTATAGCTTTGATCCAATCGTACGCAAGCTCTTGATTGTCAAAGCCGATTATAAAGGAATTTTGCATGGTGGGCGTTTGAATTTGAAGCTTCATAAGAATGCCGGGCTCGTGTGATTCGAAGAGCGAGGCAATAGCTCCGTGGATTTCAATGGAATCAGTACGTGAAAAGTTTTCACCGCTCGTTTCATCACCGCCGCCGTACGAGTTGTAATCATCGCTAGCAGAATCAATGACCTAAATAAAAGTAAAAACGTTGTTACAAAAAAATAATAACACATTTTATGAAATGTTTTAAACGGTAGTTATAGTTTCGACTTTTGTAAAATTAAATTGAAAATATAAAACTCACCTTTACATAATTAGCGGGCAAATGACGTTGAATCATGCCGCCATAATCGCCACGCCACCACATCGTATTGTTGCGCAGCACATTGCTAATAATGGCATGCTTCGGAAAGGATAGCTCATCCGGCTTGTCGGCCTTGTAGCTGTACAAAGCTTTACATGTAACACGATCATCCAAACTCGGGTCCATGTAGCTCGAAGCATCGTTAAAGTCACCATTGCCATTATTATGATGCTCTAGTGATGCTTGACACGCAAGTAATTTTTGACGCAGCAGCTCTTGCGACACCGGATACAACAGTTTGACGTTGCGATACAACGGATTGCGCATGTAGTGATTGACCAACGAAACAAGCGATTCGAATTGCGTCGTATCGACGACATACAAGCGCCCCTCTTGCATAATGCGGCAGTGCTTAATCTTGCGATTAATCGTAAACGAGATGACAAACGCATTTGAACTCTGCACAGAGGGACGGACAAGGAACGAACCCACGTCCAGCTTCATGAGGACCTGTTCGGCCTGTTCTTTGGTTGTGTTCGGATGGAACCACTCTTGCGTTTCGTGTTTCTTAGGTTGCGGCACAGGTTCTTTGAGTGTAATCGAGAACTCGGAGCTACGCAACATATTCTTGCGATAGTAGACAATCAGTGAGTACAGCGAATCAAACACGAAATTGTCAACGAGATAGTATCTGGTCATGCCGTTTTCATGTTTCAATTTAATGCGACAATGGTTCGGACGATGGCGACGCCAAAATGAAAGACTATAGTCGCCGACAAAAGTCGCGGATTCGCGAACAAGAAAAGTTCCATCGCCGAGGTGCTTATAAGTCTCCAGCAATTGATCGGCTTCTTGTCGTCCACCTAACAGAAATTTAAAATTTTTGATTATTATGAGATAATTTTATTTTTGCTCACTAAAAAAAAATTCAAAAATTAGTTTGCTATATTTTCTGAATGACGTCATTTTAGTCTTAAATGTTAAAAACAAGGATAAATTTATTGAAGAACAAAATACCTTCTAATTTGCCATGGAACCAGTTCTCTCCGAAATGCAATTCATCGTTGATAAAATTATCCTTTGGCTTGGGCATAAGTGCTGCCGTTGATGAAGACGATGTCGACATAGCGCTATCATCATCGTCGCCAGCGCCACTCGTGCGATTTTCGTCTGTTTCGGAGGAGTAAATCAACTCTTGCTGTGTCAGTACAAAATGATACAAATTCCAGATCTTGTCGACAGGATCTTTGAAGTATAACATCCCCTCTTTAAGCACATTGCGCACATTATCGTTTTCATCGCCGCCGGTACCGCTAACCGATGACCGGCTGCCAATTGTGGTTGATATGCCGGAACCGCCGCCAACGATGGACGGTCCACCCGTGCAGCCGTCCTCATATTCGGGTAACTTTTTGTGTTTCAATATGATCTTACGTCGGAGTTGATGCGGTGAGGGCAGTTGAGTCTCGGCGCGATCACAGCGTTGTGTGAGAAGCATGTCGCCGAATACCTAAAAATTAAATACAAATGTTGTAAGTATTAGTTTCGAAAGCAGCAAAACAATAAAACATGTATCACAATAAATCTTCAAAATATTGTTTAAATTTGTAATTTGTGTCTATATATACCTCAGTCAAGGCCTGAGCCATATTGCGCTGCTGTTCTAGCGAACAATTCTGCTCGATTGATAATATAACCGGATATTCTGAAGTGACAAAAGCATGCTCCTTAATAGTTTTAATCACATCCTTAAACTTGATTTTCGATGTCATGGTGTGACCGTGAAAGATATACGGCAAATTGTCAGGTCCATTCCAACAGTCAAGTTCGATGCAACGACATCCCATGCGCAGTGCGCGTGCATACGCCTCGCACGAACTCTCCGATGAGAATTGATCACCGGTAAGGTAAGTGTTATGTGACGAGGCGATCCAGTAGGCGGACAATGGCTGCTTCATATCCATATAGATTCGATCACAATTGCGATCCCATGCATCGTTCTGTTTCGAAAATAAATAATCGAGAAACTCGCCGACTGTAAAGAAGGGCTCCTGGACATCGCGCTCAATGTCTTGCAAAAAGTCGCGCATAAAATTTGATACCGAGGCAACATCGCGGGCAGTGATATCCCGTTGCTCCTGCTCGAGAAAGAGTTGAAATTCGCGCAGTGTTACTGTTTGTTGATCCTTGGAGTACGCATGCTCGCCGGGAGCAGTAAATAACAAGTCTTCCTACAGGTTAAGTGAATGAACAATTTTATTAAAAAAAAAAATAAGCAAAAGATTTTCCTATATTTAATTATTTAATAAATACCTGAAAGTTAGTTGGTATCAGAATGCGACGATACAGACGCGCAAAGTCGTCGAATCGCAAATCATTCTTGCGGCGTATATCGTCCTCGGAGAAGCATTCCATCAATTTTGTAGTAGTCATCTTGCAGCTGACGTTGGCCAGAAACGACTTAAAATCCTTTAAAATAACCGGTCCACCTCCCTCCTTCGATGACGATGACTGGGCGTTGGCGTTCTCGATAGCGTAGTATTCGCGTCGCAACCAGCGCTCTACTTGGAGCGGATAGGGTGCCTGTACGGTGTCCTGCACCATGTACCGCAGGCCGCGCACCCAATTCTCGGCTTCCTGCTCAGAGAGCGCCACCACCGAAAACGTTTTAAGTTTGAAGGCGCTCCCGTGTAGAACGACAAAACATTTGCCCGGTTCAAAACGTTTAGTGTCACCGTCTGCACAGTTGCGAAACTCTTTGGAGCATTTACCGACGCGTATCTCACGAATTTCACGTAATTCCAGTGAGCCTTCATGATCGGTTCGTGTGTTTGCCACCACTGTTGACCAAAGTAATTGACGCGTTTCGCGTACCAAAATAAGACGTCGTTGCTCAGGTCGATGTTTCGAGTAGAGCTTTGTGACGATTGTGCCGCGCTCAAGCATGCAGATAGTTTGCTCCATTTCGCCCAGTGTAGGGACGCTCATTGCACTGAAGCAGTTCATCTTAAAATACGTGTGATTAGGAGGAAGACAGAATTTTCGTTTTCAAATTGCTCAGCGGATTATTCAGTTTTTTTTATTTTTTTTATCTGTTTTGGGGATTTCGATTTCCTGTTTCCGCTTCTTTTTTATCACGTAGCTGTTGTTGTTGCTTGCTTTTCCATATTTTATGTTTGTTGTTGCTTTTCCTATCTCTTTTACTTTTTTCTCTAAAATTATTGTTTTTTGATTTGTCCAATTTGACTGGAACCCTTTACTTTAAATACACTTTTTCTAGTTTATTTCATTAATAAAAAAATATGAGATCGGAAAAAACAATTGTCAAGTGAAAAAAAGAAAAAATATTGTAATTTTATTTAGAGATGTGAAAAACGCAATACATTACTAGCAGCTAAAAGTTATCGTTTTTCAAGAGCGCAGGGTTGCATTAAACTTGTTGATGTTGCTTTTATCATGACAGTAAAAAAAATTATGGTCCAATGTTACTGCTATTTATATGTAAATTTACAGTACCACTTTCTAATTATAGTGCTAGTCATAAATTTAAATATACTACGAGTATATTGAAAATAAATTCACTCACTGAATTTATTTTGGAATTTTGAAGTGAGAATCTTATTTTTTTTAACGATTTTAAGTTGATTTTATGATGTTTGTCCATCCATCCGTCTGTCTGTCCCAGTGATAGCAACATAGTTCATAAGATATCGACCTGAAAGTGAGATCATATTCCCAAG
Organism: Suillia variegata; assembly: GCA_949127995.1. Lineage (NCBI taxonomy): Eukaryota > Metazoa > Arthropoda > Insecta > Diptera > Heleomyzidae > Suillia > Suillia variegata. Next base: position 24,180,580 of record OX421846.1, on the reverse strand, counting down.
CGGGGATTAAGCTCTGAGATGAGTACGATCGGACAGAACTACTTTCACCTCCGGATAAAAATAATAAAAATTAAAAAAGTTGCAGTGTAGATAACAAGTTCAAATCCAGAAATTATCATTTTAGTAGTTATACGAAAGTAGTTATCGGATAAAAACAACGCCTACTTAAAATAGAGATATATGACACAACTGAGCTGCAAGAATAAATTTTTGTGTGTCTCTAAAATCTTCTTCTTAACATGATTTTTATCTTCCCCCATAGCAAAACAATTAAATTCAAATTCAATAAAGTTTAATATAAAAAAAGCATAATGTACATACATATAACAATATTTCGTTTTTGGTTATAACAACGTAACTGTTTATCGTATTGATGTGGACAATAATTAAATTTATTTCTAACACATGACCGAAACTAATAATTAACAGTTTTATCAAAATTATAAACTACAAAACTAAAACTAAACATCACACATATTTTCTAGTTTAATCTACCTACCATTAACCTAAACATTACATTTCGTCGTCGCTAGTTTGATTGCAGAGTACTTGTTCCTGCCACCAGTCGTGGACTTCATACACCACATTCGCTTGATTATTGAACGGCAGCAATTTGCTGCTCGACATAAGATGACCAACAATAGCCGATGGACTTCCCAACACACCGTGCTGGTCACCGTAGTGATTGGAAGAGGCTGCCGCGCTAACGGGATAGTGGAATTGACCGATTTCACTATTAAATTGTGCAAAGAAGCCTGCCGATTTATTAGCGTCACGCTTGAAAGCAGCAGCCGCATTAGCCGAAGCCATCGCAATAGTTGAGACCGTGCACATTGAGTTTTTCTTTTTCTGTTGGCTGCTGATGTGTAAGCGTTCCTTGTCTGTTAACGTCGTTCGCTGCTGGGGGTCCGATGAAGTTGGTGCCAGAAATTTCCGTCCAGTCGAACTGCCCGTCGAATCGGACCTATTTAGTGCGTATGCGCGCTTTGTGGCCGACAAAACGCGTTGCTGCATTGAATGCGGGTCACCACCACTGGCGATGGACGTTGGCAGGACGACACTGCTGCTGGCATCTTTTTCCTCGTTTTCTGTAGAGCTAAAGGTCGGTGAAAATGCATCGCTCGTTGGTGGACATGTAGCGGCAACTGTGCCACTGATAGTAGCAATTGCCGATTTATCAATACCAACGCCACCCGTTGGTGTCTTATCTTCCTGGGCGCTGTGACGCATCATTAATTCATTAGTCGCCCGGAGGCCAGCTATAAGCGAGTTTTGCTGCTTCTGGAATGTTGTAAAAAATGTTAATAGAATTAAAAAATTTATCTTTGTACGAGTATGAATCAAATGAAATTAAGTTCACTAACAGAAATGAACATGACTTACGCTTGCATTTTGTGCGCGTATCTTTTTTAAGCATCCTTCCAACCACGTTCTTATGGTCATCTTAGCAACTTCCTCTTCGACCAAATATTCAAACTCTTCGCGTGCCAGCAATTCTTCCAGTTGTAGGGCCTTTCTTATATCCACGGATCGGTATGAAAGCATACTGAAACAACAAATTTTTTAATAACCTTTCATTTTTTACGGGGATTATACGCTCACTTGATAACATCATGAAACGTGACATCTTCCCCGTTGTGCAACTTATCCAGTTCATAGCACATATACTTAAATAACAGGCGATCCTTCTGTGGATCGCACTCCAAACGCCCTTTAAGTAGACGCAAAATAAATTTAACACGTCGCACTGGTATAACACCACGTTGATGGATATCAACGATATTCCAGGTATTTTGAAAATTTCGAATATCCGCATAGGACAACAATGCATCTTCCTCATTTGAGTAAAACAGTGAAAAGTTCTCCATGATAATAGCTGCAGTAATGAAACAAGATTAGATAGTTACTCGTACTTCGTCACATCCAGTAACCTGATTACATACCCACGAGTAAGTTCAACACAATATATGTAATTATTACGTAGAATGTGCAAAAATATATCAAACTAGCAGTAAAGTTTCCTATTAAGTATAAACGAAATTAGTTGGATACGCTTGTCGAAACTATTCCAATAGACGTTACGCTCACCACAATCGGTTTCCCAGTAGTTTTTCCCAGGCGTGCAATAAGGCGGTTGCACCATACAGTCGTGCATAATCTTGTTCCAATCCTCACCGGTGACAATGCGGAATAACATGGCTACTCCGGTTATTGGAGAGCCAAAATTCGCACGTCGTCCGATGCCTTCACCATATTTTACGGTGCCGAAAAGTATAGTGCCAGCTAATGCATAGAAAAATACCAGCAGAAACATGCCAAATATAATGAAGAAAGATTTACACACCGACACGCCCACTGTCAACATCAACATTTTCAGTGTAGTATGCTTGCCGGTAATTGTAAAAAAGCGCAGAATTACCACCATGAAGCCAAAGAAATATGAAAGGTCATTCTAAAATAACAAGAAAACGAATGTTACCGAACGGCAGAATGAACACTTCGAATCGGAAATACGTACGTGCAAAATGGTCTGCAAAAATATCCAAACTACGCCGGCGACAGTGACCAGCAGATCATACCGATTTCTGCGCGACTGCCAATAGCCGCGCGGTGTAAAGGCAATGTTTTTCATAACCACTTCGACGACAAAAACCATCGTCAATACGGCACTAACAATGACCAAACGCTCGGTATGAGTTTCTTCTTTAATCCACTAGAAAACCGATATTTAAGATTCGTATATTACTATGTTTAATTTAAATACAAAAAATTTAAGAACATACCGTTATGGAAAGAAGCATGCTATTGATGAGCACTACGATGGCAATGACACGCTTAAAAATTATATGCTGCGTTATATCATACGTAAATGCACGAATCTTTCTACCATCCGGACGTGGTGGCAAATGGAGAGGTTGCGCAATCTTTAATCGTTTCTTCAAGTCACACCATCGCCTCTGGTCGACAGTCAAGAGAGCAGTGCCCTTATTCTCCGAATAGTTGGCAATGACGACACCGACAAACAAAGTCAACCCGATCATGCAGCCCAAAAATATGTAAATGTGTATGTAAATGGCATGTATCTATGAAGAAAAGAAATTGTATATACAGTCGGTAACATATTTCGTCGACATTGTTAAAACTCATTCGAGTCAATTGAACTTACCGGTCCAACGGCTTTGATCAGAACATCTCGGACATCTAGCCAGCCCTTGAAGGACAACACCTCAAAAAGTGTCAACATAGCATCGCCAATGTTGTCAAAGTTAAAACGTCTCGGATTTGCCCATACACGTGGTACCAACATTGATGGATACGATTCATTTGAACCCGGTGTTAGTTTCATTTTCGTTACAAACACACGTCGCATAAATACGCCGACACAATCTTCGCGCTTTAGTATTGTCGGGTCGTTGCAACGAGCCAATCGGCCGCCATACAACTGCACGCCGTAACTCGCGAATATGAACATCAGCAGTATCAGCAGAGTAGATACCAATAGAATCTCTTTGAAGCCACGGCATAATTCGTAAACCACTTTGCGCATATGCGGCACCAGTGTAAAAATCCGTAATGGTCGGACACAGCGTAATATCATGAGCAGTTGTGCGCCCGAACTAGTCGGAATTTGTTTTGGTGTCCAGCAGAGAAACGAAGTAGAAACCACATAGATAAATACATCTAATGCGGCAGCAACATCCTTAATGTACGCTTTTGGTGTAAAAAATAAACCATCCGCAAGTATTTTGAGTGCTAGTTCCAAACTCATGAAAATCACAAAGCCATATTCAGCAATCTGTAGTGTTGGATGCTCCATAACGCGATAGCTGGGTGTTTCAAACATCATCGAAATGCATGACAGAGTCGTCACGAATATCATGACCCAATCCAGATAGGTGACCAGACCCAGAAAATTACTGTTGAATAAACGAAAAAGGACAAAAAATGGTCAGATTAATGAAACATTAAAGCATTCGCCAGAAACGGCTTACTGTAAGCTCTTGTATTGCACTTTCCGTTCCTTGCCAGTCAGTGGATCTTTTAATCTAGCATCGTAGCGTCCGTGTACAATCTTTTGACATATTTTGCGAAAACGACTTTCGCGCGGCACTAAGAACAAGGGCGTATCGAAAAACGGATGGTTCTCACGCAGATCCTCTTCACGCTGGTTGCGCCGCATTTCGGCCTGTTGTCGTTTAGCCTGCAAGAGCTTAATGTCCAAGTCATGAGGTCGTGCACGTCCCGAATTCGCACGTGGTGCCGCTGCAATATCTCCATTTTCCATCAAGTGTTCGTAGGTTTGTTTGAGCTTGATGGAACCAGAACGAACTGAGCGACGTATAGAACGTGAACCAAACCTAGTCAGAAGAACCAATCATGTTTTAGTAAACTTTGGCTTTAATTTCGCAAGCGATGTACGTACTTTTTCTGGTCGACACGCCAAGGTTTTGAATGAGTAATAGTTCCCTGGGATTTTAGGCCACTTTTACCACCAACAACTGGTAGCATTGCTGAATCGCCAAGCATCAGACGTTGATTGTTCGAATCACTAAAAAAAATACACAGTCAATTAAGTGTTATCATAAATAAATTATAATGTGCAATTATACTTAATAATATGCGTAATAGCAAGCTTTCTGAGGCTACTTCCTGCTGATCGCACTTTAGCTGTCTTGTTCATAATTCTAACCGGCTTTTGCTTTCTGAAAACTACATTTGACTCCCAGCATTCAGACATTGGACGCTTGCAGTTCTCCACAAGAGTCGGATCTTCCGTTTCCAACTCGATAACGAATTGTTTCATAAATGATTCGCGTACCTTCGGCAATGTAAAGTCATTAGGAATTCGATGAAGAATAGTCATTTGCGGTGAATCTGGGAACTTTTCAAAAATTCGAAGTCTAAAAGGAAGCGTTTCCTTGATTTCAGCACTTTGTTCTCGAAATTTGAGCTGCTTTAACTTTTTTATATCCTCATCTAACTCCAAGTTATCCAAAATGACGGCGACGAACAAACTCAGCACAATGAGTGTAACAAACAAATGGTAGAGTATAAAATATATAGCCACTAGTGGTGTTAACGTTCTACTAGTTCGTATCATGGTTTCGTCCATAACCTCAACCCAAGCTTCCTGTGTTAGAATTTGGAACATAGACATAAAGGCTTCGGAAAATGATTCGAACTTTGTGAAATCGCAGAGGAAGCAAAACAACTGCATCGAAATACTGGAACTGATAATCAGCAAACACATAGTGAATATGATAAGTGAACCGAGTTTCTTGCCTGGACCAAAGATTTTGTAAACAAAACCCTCAAGCATAGGGGAAGCTTTAATTAGACGAACGACACGAAGCACCTAAAAAATACGATTATTATATGATTTATGCACAGTCTAACTTTCAATTCAAGGTAGTACCTGAAAATATGTAAATCCTGATAAATAAAACATTGGCACAGTATGTATGGTAGTACCAGCAGCCAGCAGCAATTCAAATTTGTGGATGGAGTGTTTGTAATAGCCACGCCAGCCGAGGCAGTATATTTTAAACAACGTCTCTAAATCCAAGAAGAAGGTGAAAACTACCTCGATGTAATAGTATTTCTCGTAAAAGACATTTCTTGAGCGTCCGTCATGCTTAAAAGTCATCGTTGCTGTTACTATTCCATTGGCCAAAATAACGGACATAACCAACATGCGAAAGTACGGCGAACGCAAAATGGCGTGACACGTTTCCGGTGCCAAACCGCCGTGTTTATTGTCATCGATGGTTACTAATCGCCAGCCAGAATCATTACCGCTCAGTATTTGTGATGCTGCGGTTTTTTGTATGTGGCCACGCGCACCCCACATCTGTTGAAACTGAACGCGTATCTCGTTGAAAGTCTCCGTAATGACAGCAATGAAAACGTTCTTAACTAGCCACGCAAGGAAGAATATCATTGTGCTACAGAAAAAACAATCTTATATACAAATTCAATAAAACAAAACACTTAAGCCAAGTCCGCAACTGATCCTCCTTAACCAACGGCAAATTTTAAGGGAAGATATTTTCATAAAAGTTACTGCTAATCAGTTACGATCATTTGAGAAACCGGGCCTTGGAATATTTTTTACAGTTGACCACAAAAGACTAACTTATGTAACTTTTACGGATAGATTGTTACTGACGATGTGTGGAACTGCCAATCTTTTCGTAAAAGTTTCAATAGGTCGTTTGTATTCGACTGTAAAATTAGGTTTAATCGCAGACATGTTCAATTTAGATCCGCTTTCTTAACTGATAATAAATCGATTGTTGCAAACTTTGTGTATAGAAATTTATTTTGATAAAAATAAATAGCTTAACATAAAAGCTGCACCAAATTGTTTAAGACCAATTATGAAATTGGTACTAAACTGTGTTCAAAATTAAATCTAAACTTTTCTTTAATATTTTTGGATAGCTTTTAAAAGTGGATAAATTTTAGGAAAAATTTCGTCTTATGCTTCATTTTGAGTTACCGAAATAAAGAACTTGGACTACATTAATTCTGTTAGATTTTATTTAGCTAGAAAAGTTTAGAGTATCTCGAGTATAACATATTTGCGAAAAATTCCAAATTTTAGTCTATTAAATAAACTAAATTTGGAAAGATGATGCAAACCTAAAATAAAACGCTGCACGCCATGCTGGTAGCGAGTCTATGGCTCGATACATAATGAAAACCCAGCCCTCTTGCGATGCCGCTTGATATACCGTAAAAATGCTAGTCGCGATATCTTCAAATCCATTGAAACCGATGACATAACTGCTAAGAAAGTCCAGTTTCATGCATTTCATGCCTGGGGAACATTGATACCCCGAATCGGGATCCATGGAGCAGAAGGTATCGGGTATAGCTAGCGAGTTTATCGTTAGTATGCTGTAAAAATGTTCGATTAAGTGTTGTAAACTAAAAATGTATTTGTAATTGTCATGTACGGTCTTCTGATGGCGTCGTAATCCGTGTGGTTCATAACGCAATGATTTTTAAGTTCTCCAAAGAACTGGACGCCCAACAAGCCATAAAGTGACATGAAGAACAGGAAAAACAATGTGACATTGTAGATTTGCTGACTCGAGCGTCTGTAAGGTTGGAAACGAATTGGCATTGTGTTAAAAACATTGATAAATGGTTTTGGTTCATTTTGTAATTCGTGGCTGACTTACTTGAATATTTGATTGATACGGCTTTTTGGCATTGAGAATTTAAGGAAGACGCGCAAGAAACGTATCATTATAAGTGGGCGTGGTGCACGCATTATCGACAAATAGGAAAATCTAAATTGTGTTTTGGTTTAATTTCGTTCAATTTTTGCAAATACTTCATTAATCTTTAAATATTCGACTTACTTTGGCACAATTACAAGAACTTCGAAAACTTGCAGAATTATCGACAACCAAAGAAATAATACCATAAGTGCATCAAATTGACACCAATGATCTTTTAGGTATGGTACTTCGCCCTATATTATTAGTGTGATGCATTTAATATTTTATGAGTATGATAATGGATGGTATAAATATTTAAGAAATCAATCCTTAAAGACTATTTAAAGAGACTCCCACACCCCTTAATTGCATTGTCGCGTGTCATCCCGTTAAGTATTTTGCAGTATATGAAGAAACTCTAACGACACGTGACAATGCAACCATCACGTCTGAGTGAATGACACCAGTGATAAATAGCAACTGATTCTTCAAACATGACATCACTTAAGTATCACATGACGAAACTTACGTGTATTACCCCACGTATGTGCATTTTGGCAATCATCTCGGCGGTAAAGAGCAGCGTTACCGCGGTGTCCGATACGAATGTTATATACTGCAAAGGCGGATGTCGCTCGAAAGTTTTCGGCGTATTCAATGAGACTGAGGCCAAGGAAACTAAGGCACATAAGCGCATCAGTCGCCTTACCCACAGCTTGTTCACCCATTCAATATCGGCACTTTCGTTAAGCGACTCCTCGGGACCGTAATCGGCCAGAAACGGCTCACCGCCCTTGAGACTTTGCTTGCGACCCAACATTTTATTGCCAGCAATTTGCGTTGCAAGTCCAAGGCCGATCGGCGGGACACCAGTGATTGCTGCGCTGCCGCCAGTGATAGTGCTGCCAATGCCGCCACAAATTCCCATACCGACACCGCCACCAACTATACCGCCCACGCCACCACTGCCGCCACCTAAGAGGCTCATGCCGGCGCCGGCGCCATTATTGTGCATATTGCCGCTGGTGCCTCCAGTCGGCGCAGAGTCACAATGTTTGCCGCTGCTGGTGGTGTTGTGGGCGCCACTGGAGCCTCCGCTGCCAATTGGCGCCGATGACGTACCCAGCATCGGTCCCATTGCGGGTAGTATTTGACCACTGCTGCCACTGCCACTGCCCGTTCCACTGCCGCTGCCCGAGTTCACAACTGGTGTTGGACTATTGACAGCACTGACACCGTCAGAGCCATTACCGCCGCCAACCTTTGGAAATGTTCCTCCTCCTCCTCCTGCACGCGGAATTCGCGTAGTACTTCCGGTTCCGTTACCGTTTCCTGGACTACTACCGGGCGGAAAATTGAATGTGAAATGACTCGGTTGATGGTGGTGCAACGATGCGCGCAAGTGCTGATGCAATCCACCGCTGTTAGTACTGCTGTTGACTTGACTGGCAGCCGATGACGTGGTGTTCCCACAACCACTGCTTCCGCTGTCAACAGTTTTGCCTGTGACGACTGCAGTGCTGTGTGCACGTTTGTTCTTTGTAGAGCTGTTGGTACCTAAGCGCCTTATGCGCAGTCTGTCAATCATTCAAAGTCACAAGGTCCCTTGAAATAAAATACATAAATTATTTAAGATTAAAATGTTAAAAAATTTAGTCGAAAACTGAATTAATATAATTACTATAATTATAATTATTATAATCTATTATTACTAATTAAAAATAGAAATAATTAAAAACATCGTTTAAAATATTTTTTAAGTCGAAAGGTCCCTTGGATCTTATTAAATTTAACATATTACCATATGACAGTGTGTCTGTTTTTTTTTTTCAATGTTTATAATATTCATAATAGTGCTACATATGTATGTGCCAGTTGTTTTTGTTTACTTTTCTCTTTGAAAATAAATATTTACATTAAACAGCTGGTATTTTATTTTCCAAGAAATGTAAATATTTATATAAAACAGCTGGTATTTTTATCCTTAGGATATGTAAATATTTACAATGAAACAGCTGGCAGCTGGTATAACAGTGACAAACCTCTGACACACAACTGTCAGTTTTATATTTTGTGTTACACATATTTTTCACACTGAATACATACACAATTTTTTCCGAAGGTATAATCGAATTTTCAGTTAAAATTTTTGCTTTGAAAAAATGTCATAACCATTTTCAAAATTCGAAAATGGATTGAATTTAAATGTTTACTTTTTGAGTTTCAAATAGGTTTTTCAAAAAACTCATAACAGTTCAGAAAATATCTGTTAAAAATGTTTGGTAACACCACAAAAGTCCTTTGTTAGTATTTACCTTAAGCGTATAACCACATTTGGACACTAAATATTCACTTCTGGATATATTTCATAAGTTTTTTATATCGTTAACAATTGCGCAAATAATATTTTTATATTTTATTTTGTTAGATTTTTTGAAGAAGTCTTTTAGTCCTTGTCGTCTTTAACCAAATTGGTTGTTCTGTCAAATGTGACACAACTAAGTGTTATATAGAAATTAAGTTGGTTGTGTAAGCACGTCAAAATTGCAATGTAGCGGTATTTTCGTAACTGTTATAATATTGTTATCAGTCTGTGGAAATTTTTTGTGGTAATACTAAGTATCAACAACTTAAATGTAAACATGAACGGCTGTTTTTGTTTACCTTTGCTAATATGAGCATTCGAACAGAAGAAGCATGGAACTTGTTAACTGTTATAAAAAATAAGGTGGCCTGAAATATGAAATTTAATGCCACCAAAAAAAAAACGTTACGCCAATATAGTTTAACACCAAAAACAATACTTATTTGATAAGTAAAATTTGTTTATGTTAAAGAACTTTGTTAAAAGGACTAAAATTAAATTTGATACGACCACCCTAGCAGAGAACAGTGGACACAATAGGTATCGACTCTGTAGTGCAAAGTCAGTAAGAAATGGCCAAGCTAACAGAAAGGAAGATATTTTAAAAAATTATGGCGTTGAGTTAATAGTGGAGCTGTGAAAAAATTTATTCAGTTCCGTTGCAGTTTAACCTCGTACGGTAGGTAATAAACAAAAGTGTTATACAAATTTCGAATTTGTACCACCTCATTCTGCGCAAGCTCCAGTAATCTAACACGGCAACCCTTAAAGGGAGTACAAATTTTGCAAAATAATATTGGCGTCTAGACGACAATGTTAGCTAATCTAATCTAAGTAATTTAATTTTAAATCTAGCTATTGTTGAGTAAAATCGATTAATCGAAATAAATGGGTTCAAAAATGTCCAGCAGTACAAGTCTAAGTCATCCACAACACGATGACCCAACATACAAAAAGTGCCAGGAGCTAAAGGTTGGTATTGTCAAAATGACAGGAAGTAACTTACCGAACGAGCCTTCTTTTTTTTTATTTTTTTTTGGGTCATTATAGATGGAGCGCTGGATTCAGATGCATTACCAAATCAAAGAACGCGAAAAAGCTCTGGAACTAGCACGCAAACGAGAGTTGTTTTATTGGTTAAGTGGCTTCTATACAACCACATTTTTCGGTTGCGTTTCGTATTACCAACGCATTAAGAATTCGGCTGCCTTGATGCCACTTGTGCCTCTCACCTTCGTAATGGCAGTAAGTAATGCCTTCGTCAGTTGGTCACAACGAAATTTAACCTTTCCTTTTCCAATTTATATAACATAAATATTTTTCTGTTATAGTACTATGCGGATTATGCATATGGCAGTAAAGTCCATCGCATTCAAGGTAGGTATCTTTATTTTTGTAAGCAGATTTAAAGTTCGATTATTGAAATTTTTGTTGTTGTACGAGTTTAGCTGAGGCCAATATGATTATGGACAATGAACCGGAACTACTTACTTGGCCCGGTGGGCTGCCCACTGTGGCCAGCATTGATGAGGCTCGCGTTGAAGTCGAAATGGAGAAGAAGATGCACCCACATCATTCGTAGATTAGTCATTTCCATTGACTTAGCCTAGCTTCCCTGTCAATGGTTGACATTGCTCAAACGTATCATCCCATTTAAGGTTTTCGAAATTTTAGACAATACTCTCTTCTCGAAATGTGTAAGATAAATATTTTAACTTAAACTTTAACTCTAACAATACAATTCAATGTGTGCGTGTTTCCTTTCCTTTTTAAATTTCATTCCATTTTCAAACTAATACATTTTGATTAAATAAGATAATGGCAATATTAACATTAAAAAAAAACCACAAAAAGTTTTAAATCATATAGAATTTATTAAAAAATTATACGTAATTACTCTTTTAATTACATATTCCTTAACAAAATGTATCGCCCAATAAACATTTAAAAAAAGAACTATACGACAGTATTTTTGTTGTTGTTTTAAATTGTGCTCTAAATCTGCATTGGTTAGAAGTTGTTTCACGTGGCATTGGAGCGGGTAATGAATCACAGCCATTTGAATCTGATTGCGAGGATACGGAAGGCGCCAATAATGAAAGTCTCCTCAAACCACACAAGAACATGCTTCTCCAAGCAGGTGGCGCCACATTCTGTAATGGTTTGTGTACTTGGTGCATAAAATCAAATTAGCCTGTTCCTTATTTTTTTATATATTTTAAAAGGGGTATTCCCCTAAACGTTAAAACTGGAAAACTCGAAAAGCTCGAAAAGTTGCAAGCCGCTTTTGGGGAACGCACCTTTTCATAATTTTTAAAACAATTTTGATATAACCCGAAAACTTTGTTTCATAAAATTTTTTTCAGTTCTTTTTCCAGGCTCGAAAACTTGTGAAGTTTCGAGGTAGTTAACTGTAACATATAAATTTAAATCGAAATTAGAACATTAAAATTATTTATTTAAAATAATATAAAAAATGTCAAACCTAAAATATAATAATGAAAATATTGTATATAAAAATATTTCTAAACCAAAATTCAGCTGAGCAGGGCTTGAGACAAATTGCTGCAGCGATCCATAAGCCGCGGTCTGTGAGAAGATTCATTGTAAAAAAATGTTTTTTAGGATTCGAAGGAATGTGGTCACCGTAGTTGTAGTTGCTATTGTTATTGTAGCTGAGAGTTTAAAGTGAATCTAATACAAGAACAATATCTCAATCCAAAGTCAATCGTCAGTAATCGATCAGACTTCAAGCAGTGTAGACCTCGGCTAAGTTCGTTCCAAGCGCATCAAATAAATAATCAAAATAACCGCCAACGCAACACGAAATCGCATTTCCCAGTCGCAGTACTACAAACTACAAACTCACCTCCCAAACTTGGCAGAAATGTGCTAACTGCCGCGCGTCGTGTGCGTGTGGCGTCTGAGCTGCTTTCAAAGTGTCAAAATTAAAAATTAATTATCAGCGACGACGACTACAACAAGCGATGTTGTTGTCATATGCACATGTTGCCACTGCAATGATGTTGTTTTTGCTGTTGCTGCTCGTGTGGCGACAGCGCAAATGTTGGCAACTTATTTGGCAGCTGAACGGTTGGCGTGGCGTTGTACAGCAACCGCTGCTTTGGCTCTGGTTGTTGCTATTCCTCGAACCTAAAAGTTGAGTGTCTTCGCCCACGCAGAAGGAAGGTCAACTTCCAAATAATTTTAGCCGAAAATGATGACTGGGTTTTTTTCCGCAGGTATTTTAGAGTCGACGCAACGTTTTCGCAAATATTTCGGCCGTTCGGTTGCAATTTTGCTGGGCACTAGAGTTCTACTTTACGTCGACGATCCTGCTACCATGGAGAGTATTTATAACGCACCTGAATGCTTGGATAAGACATTCATGCAGGAGGGTTTTTTCGCGCGGCGAGGATTATTGCACGCGAGAGGTACTAAATGCTAAGCGAGTATAGTAAGATGAACTTTAAGAGACACTTAAAACCCGATTGAAACATTCATCAAATCAATTTTTCGAAAAGTTTTGGAAACTTCTTTTTTGCATCAGCGATTAAAACGCTCAAATTAAATCTATTAAAATTCAACGAGAATTGATTTTTTAAAATATTTTTTAAAATAAAAGGAAAACTTTTCACTCAGATTTGGAGAAATCCAAATTTTTTACAGTCTTATTTAATAGAGAACATTTTTTAAACTTGTTAATGGTTTTTTTTTTTTCCAACGCGAAATATTTACTTTCGTTTTATTTTTATATTTTTCAGGAAAAAAATGGAAAATCCGCCGCAAACAGCTTAATCCTGCTTTCACTCAAAACATCCTGTTAAGTTTCTTTAACACCTTCAATTCAGTGGGAAATCGGTTGCAGCAAACATTTGCACAAGAGCTGCAAGGCGATGCAGTAAAGTTCAAAGATGTCGAGGATTTACTGAGCAGAGCTGTGCTGGAGGTGTCCTGTCGTGAGTTGAGATTTAAATGGGTTGTGGCATTTCCACAAGAAATGCACTTTTACTTCTATTGGTTTTAAATGTTTACACACTAAAAACTACGTTCAGTTTTATACTTATCTAAAGATTAAAAAGAAAATTCAATACTATATTGTGTTCCGATTTGGATTGATGCACCCTTCAGTTTTTCAAATATTTAAGAAAATCTCCATTAATTTAATGAAACGAAAATTTATCTGAAGTAGTTTAACGTATGACAAGAAGGTGTTTGCTTTGCCACTTTCTTTAATACTCCAAAGTGTTTAAGAGCACACTTAAGCCGTTTAGAAAGGGAAGATTTAAATGTTCTGTCTTTTCTTTCTTCCAACCACAATTACCGTCTCACCTTTCCTGCGCTGCTGTCGCCGCATGACAACGCAACTGTCGCCCTAGAAACGACGATGGGAACGGAAACGAACTTCACGAAAGGCGATGCTCAGGACATTGCAAGGACATATAAAAAGTGAGTTAAAGGTAAATGTAAAACTAGGTAACACGTTAACTGCAGCGACAATTTCTCTCTTTTATCTCATTCTTCTACTATTACCTGCTTTTGTCACTTTTCCGGCACGACGCCAGGTTGCTAGAAATATCCGCATTGAAAATTGTAAAGCCATGGCTGCAAATCGATATCCTTTTCCGTTTGTTCGAGCCGAAAAACTTTGCAAGCAATGTACGGAGCAACAAGTTGGTGCAGCAATTCGTGAGCGATGTAAGTTTGTGCGCGTGTACTTGTTAGGCAGTGGGTATGCCCGGTAGGAAAAGCATTAAGAGTAGCATGTGAATTTTAAAATGAGTATTAAAGTAATCTGTTTAATTTTAAAAGCATTTATTCGTTTTTGACAATTTAAATGTCATATCTTAAAAGTATAATTTAAAAATTGCTATCTTTCAAATAACCAAATCTTAAATTTAAATCCTTTTTGTTAACATCAAAAACTTAAATTCCTACTGGTTGAGCGAAAATTCGTGTTCCCTTTTAACAGTTTGGTTGGGAAAGCTGGGAAAGTTTTGTGTGCTGTGTTGTAATGAAATTCAAAATTCATTAGATTGTGCAACGCAAACACAGCGACTGGGAGGCGAAAATTCAGGCCAATAACGCGGTTAACCAGCAAAAAGTGGCCGACTTTTGCTTTGATAGCAACGATGATGTTGGTGGCGGCGATGAGGTTGCAGCTGCAGCAGCAATTGCTGATAGTGCCGCAGGTGACGCGCAAAAGAAGCGTAATTTCATTGAGCAAATATTTCATTTAGCTGCGACGGGCCAACTAACGCTGGAGGATATCATGGATGAATCGCAGTCGATGGTATTAGTGGTAAGTGCTAAGGAACGCCTAAATACTGCTCGGGTTTAATAAGTTGGGTATCAAAGGAGGGTCTATTAAAAGTGTTAATTATAAAGTGTTAATGGACCTTTCCTTTGGTAACATTCATCATGATTATTGAAAACTTTTAAAAATTATTCGTAAAATTGAAATCGATTTCAATTCATTTGCAATAAATTTCCACTTAAAGTCTTTCGAGACGATCTCCAATAGCATAATCATCGCACTGCTCTGTTTGGCCATGCATCCCGAATGTCAGACCGAATTACGCCATGAAATCAAAACAATACTTTCGTCCGGCAGCGGAAGTGGAAGTGCCGTCGAAATATCTGCTGGACAGCTGCACCAAATGAAATACCTCGACCAGGTGGTAAATGAATCATTGCGTCTGCTAACAACGGTGCCAATGAATTTACGTCATGTCAGCAGAGATTTTAAACTGAGACCGGGTTGTGCGGATGTGGTTGTGCCGCAGGACTCTATCGTCGTGCTTGATGTCTTCAATATGCAACGCAACGTGGCGCACTGGGGTCCGCGCGCAAAACAATTTCGTCCGGAACATTTTTCGGAGGCGTCAAAACTGGAACAACGTCATCCCTACGCCTTTGTTCCCTTCTCGAAAGGACTGCGCTCGTGCATTGGTAAGTGCAATAAGAAGCAAAATGCACTAAAGCTTGACAATCGCAATTTGAGATGTTCAAGTTTCCCGATCTCGATTTTCGTTGCTTTTCAATGGTGCGCGCATTGTTTTCTGTCTTTCTTTCTTCCTTCTTTTCTTTGCTTTGCAGGTTGGCGCTACAGCATCTTCCTCGAGAAGATTTTGCTCGTGAAACTAATTTCCTCTTTTGAGTTTCGCACCGATACGAAACTGGAGCAGTTGCGTTTCATTGAGGGAATTTCATTGAAATTGCAAAACTCTGACGGCATCACATTTCAAATTCGCAAAATAAATAAATAAGCAATACTATAGAATAGATAAGGAAGCAATCGAATCCGAACTTAATGGGAAATTAAAATCCTTTGTTGGCACGACGGGCGGAAGATTTTAATTGAACTAAATAATGTTTTCGGTAGCTGTTGGTAATATTTGACTTGTAATTAACTGGTGTGACCGAAAATGGAAAATTCTTAAATCTATTTTATATAGTACTCGTACATTAACATTAGATCCAATCTTGTGTGAGGAACTCCTTACGAATTTTATAAAAAAATATAATTTTGCAAGTTAATAAAATTTGTTTGTATAAAAAGTAAAAAATTCAATTATTTATACAAGGTGGCGCAAAAGAAGTCATCCGATGTTGTTTGGCTCTTATTTTTTTTCTAAATAAAAAACTTCGATTCTGTTTTTTGATTATGTTTATTTAGACCTTTAGAATTAATTGTGTTAAGTCGAGAAGATGATATCGGATAAATGGGCGCCGTCACAATTGATTGCCATACGGGCTCGTTTTATGGCATTTTCCATCACTTCGGCGAGAGTTTCGGGCGATAAATTCTCGCATTCGTGTCGGATATTTTCCTTGAGGGCTTCCAAGGTCTCAGGCTTGTTGATGTAAACACGAGACTTCAAAAAACCCCATAAAAAGAAGTCCGGGACCGTTAAATCGGACGATCTGGCGGGCCAGTGCAAATCGCCAAAACGCGAAATTAAGCGACCCGGAAACGCGGCCTTCAGAATGTCGGTTGTGGCTCGTGCAGTGTGTGCTGTTGCTCCGTCCTGTTGGAACCACATGTCCACCAGTCCTAATTCGTCCAGTTCGGGCAGAAAAAACTCGGTCAACATTGCCCTATAGCGCGCACCGTCCACTGTTGTCGTTTGACCCGCGGCGTTCGGCCCGATGACTCCTCCAGCGTGAACAGCGCACCACGCAGTCACTTTGAGCGGGTGTAATGGTTTCTCGTGCATCACTCGCGGATTTTCGGTTCCCCAGAAGCGATAATTTTGCTTGTTCACGTACCCGCTGAGGTGAAAATGAGCCTCATCGCTCATTATGATTTTTGCCAACACCACAGACGAATTGTTACGCAAAAAAATAGACACAATTATTCCGCGTTCTTGGGGAGTGTATCGCTCCATGGCTTATTCACTTGTATTCTGTATCTGTCTAGTCCACAAATGTCAAAACAGATTTGACATTGGCGGCCATTTGCAAAAATGAGAGCATCTTCCAATAGGGTGATTAATTTTGCGCCACCCTGTATAACTTTTAAAATTTTACAATTTTCTTTCTGCTTTTAATGCAAAAACGAAAATCACGGGATTTAAGTTAAGTTGACTAAATCGATATTCTTAGTTCTGAATACAGAAAAATTAATCCTTCCTGGATATATATCTCCAATTTAAATCTTAGTAGTAATAGTTTGAGTTAAAATAGTTAAGAGTAAACGTAAAAAAATAATTTAAAAACTCGTTTTCGTAGAAATCGAATATTTTGACTTACATCATTCTTGTCGCAAAAGCAGATACAATTTTTCTCAAAAGTTTGAATTAGCTTTTCTTATTCGACATATAAGATTATTGCAGATGTGTATCGGCTGGATTCTGCTTACACACAAGTAAACAAACATATACTATCGCACGTTATATCGAAAGCCCTCTTCTATAAACACACACACACACACATCTGCAAAACAACAGTGCAAAGCTTTAAAGTATGTTAGTTATTACTGAGGTAAGTCAGAGTAGAACAAATGTCAATCCTTTTAATTGCATTCACTTTATAGCACTGAGTAAGTTAGTAAGTGAATTAACAGTTTATTTGAGTATTATGTAAGTTAGAATTTTAATTAAGTTAACGAATTTAAACAGTAAATATAATTTCAGAATTATATAGTTCCGACAAATTCGTGTAGTTAATTGATGCATTCGCATATTATCAAGTGTTGTACTCGGTAATTATTTGGGCATAAAAATGCAAATGCCATTAATGTGTCCTTGCACATACACACATATGTATGTACGTATGTACGAGTAAGTACATATGCTGCACTCAGTTTTATGACATTCTCAAACCAATTAAAAAAGTACGCCCAATAATTTCACATACATATACTGCAAATACTACAAATAACTATTTGCGAATGGGAACAAGTACATGAAAATGTAATTTCTACTTTTATTCAAATCGTAAATGAAATGCATTTATTTTAATTACATTTTCGCAGTGAAAACTATATTGCGAAATAACGAAATGAAATCAAATGAAATGCATTTTCATATGCAGAAAATATTAAAACGAACATATAAAAACAAACACAAGCGGACACTTGGTTTGAGGTACTCCGCGCCACGCCCCACGCACCTATACAACGTACGATTATTCGCCATACGCTTGTAATACTATCTGAGCGCTGAAATTATTTTCAATTTGGGTGCTGCAACTGAAAAGGTAATTTAATTCATTTATCATTTGTTGTTTTTTTTGTAAATGTAATTTGGAATTTTTTGTAATGCGTTTTGTTGCTTGAAGCGTACTTTTAATTGAGTTAATTAAGGAAATTAAGCGCGAAAGTGCGGTGATTGTGTAAATAAAGCTGATTGCCGCTTCACCACAAAATGCAAAAGTTAATATCACGGCTTAGTTTTACCGCAAGCAAATTCAATAAGTTTTGATGTCGTTTGTTGTGTATGTATCTGTATGTGGGCATGTTAGGATGGTTTTAATGTGAAATACGTTATATTTGAATAAATGAATTGAGATAGTTTATACTAAAGTCAAATTACTTTTGTTCGATAATTGCTTTTATTGCTTTTGTATTTTACTGCCAAAATCCACAAAGGCCATATCCGAAATTTTTCAATTTATACTATCAATTTTACATCAAGTTTTAAAAACTTTTTTTTGAAATTTATTTTTGATTATTTGAAGTCTTAAGGTGATGAATAAAATTTGATGAAAAATGAACCAGCCTATTGAACATAATGACATTAATTGGCATCAACTATATCTCGTTTATAGTAAATTTAAAGAAAATCTAATAGAGTCTATTTTTTCTAATCTTTTAAATATTTAATAAATTTGCGACTTTTTTTAAACTCCCGGATTAAATATACTTCTCAAAACTTGTCGATGCTCTGTTAAACATGATCTACATGACCTTATAAAAAATTAGTTAACATCGAATCGTGTTACTCCTAAATAAATATCGATGTCGTTGACATTTCCGGAAACATTTTCATTAATTTCATTTTTCGTTTAGCCAAATCTATGCCAAATGCCATCGAACAGAAATCAAAATGTGTTGAGTATGTCGAGCACGTACAACAATTTTATTTTCATTTTCGAAATCAAGCAACAAGCAAGAAGCAACATAAAAAAACAAAACAACGCAACGCAAAAAACAAGCAAGCCCCACCATGCCCCTTTTTGTTTTCACTTAATCACACATTCTTGTTCTTCTATTTAAGCCAGAAGAAACGAAATTCCCAACTGAAAATGAAAACGCAAACGACTTCAGCAGACCGAAGAAAATAACTTCTTTCCATTTAATGTCAAATTTATAATGCCACTCTAAGAAAAATCGAAAAGAAAAGTAAAGTGAAGTGAAGAATAAGAATAAGAAAACCAAAAGCAAGAGCAAGAGCAAAAAGTCTCAAAAGTCTTTTTTGGGACACCGAACTTTAGCAAGTTGGCAACTTTGTCGCTCGATAGTTTTATGAGAATGTGGTTGAGTGTCCTCGCACATACACACACACTAACATGTACAAAAAGTAGGAGCAGAATAAGTCGTTGACACTGTGTTGAGTACTCATGCTGACCAACAGCGATGATCAGAGTTTCGTCCTTCAAATAAAAAATATCAATAATAATTAGGTTAGGCAACACTTTTTTTATAAAAGTATTTGACAAAACTAAAATCCGACACTTAAAGCGAAAAAATAATTGCAACAATTAAAAGTATCTCATTGATCAGCAATACGGTAAATTGTTGTAAAAATTCATCTAATGGCAACGCAGCATGTTGCGAATCGTGTTGGACACCGGTGCGCGATTGCGGTTTTGGTAGGTGGTGGCTGCGTCGTTGTCTGGCCAAAACATTCGCATTATTTACAGACCCAAAAATCCAATCAACCCTATTGAAACTCATGGGAGTTGTGTTGCCAGTTTAGTTTATATTTACGTGTGACACTGCCACCAGATAACAGATACAACAAATTCGTTGTTGTAACGAAATATCTTTTGACGTAGAAATTCGTTTGCGGCGTCCAGCAATAAACTCTATAAAATATTTGATTGTCCTTTTTTTTGTACATACAGGGTGAATAGAGATTTTCTCATCACTTCTTTCATAGCTTTGGCGATATTCAACTTTTTCAACTTGAAGCTGGGACTCTACTGCAATAAGTCGGAGTCAATTAAATCGGATTTTTGTTATTTTTAACTGTGCTCATTCTTAAATCTCCATTTTAAATATTTAGTGTGAATACTTGAGTGTGTATTAAACGCCCTGTCAATGAGAAATTTTCAACAAAACCCTGGTGGATTTTATTTGGTCACTGATAAAGCGAAAAACATTTTTGAGTGCGGTACGAAACGATAAAATGGATAAAATGGAAATTTCAAATATTTCGCTTTGTTAGTTATAGCCATCGCATTAGAAGTAAAGCATTCGTACGAATATGTTTGGTAAGGGCTTTGAGGCATATTCTTGTTACTGACTTAAGTTTATTTAAAAAGTCTCGAATTAATGAAAAATTTTAACAATTAAAATATAATTTAAAATTTTCTATATATTAGTTAAACTAAGAATTAAAGCTTTCAATGTCACTCATACGCAGCGAATGCCAAGCAAAGTAGACGACTTCATTTCATTCACAGGAAATCCTTAAAGAAAGCATACTTAGTAGAAGAGAGTAAACAAAATGAGACATCTTGGTTAACTCGCGATATTTTTATCTGTTTACGCATAACAAAAAGCGCTGCAAGGATAATGCCAAAGCATAAACGTACCCAGCGCCATGCCAAACTGTTTCGATTTGCATGAGCGAAGATGCTTTTTATATATTTCGAGAGCGCTTTAAATGGATTAACCATGATTTAATCGTTTTTTTTTTGCGGTTAAATTTAAATTTCAGTCTAGATTAAACATAGCGAATTCAAGCATTGTTTTTTGTTGTTGTTGTTGTATTTATTTTGTTTTCTTTTTGTGCTGCCTTCAAGGACATTTCAATGAATAATTGTAATTAGTTGTAAAATTAGGCTTTATTCTGCCAGACAAGCCGGAGGCATATGAGCAAATGTTAAACAACGACGCTACCAGGGATGTGTGAAATCAATTTATAAATGTCTTAAAATCCGAAGAGACGAAAGCACGCTCAAGATCATTTTAAAGTCGCTTGAAAATGTATTTTTAGAATTATTGCTTTTTTATGAAAAAATTTTTAACATCATTGACCTAGAGGAAATATTTTTAAATTAATCTAATGAAACGATTGTATACCAAAACTTAACTACTAAGAATTACATATATAAGTATATGAAAATATCTGAAATTTCTCAGATGACGCTCGACCCTGATACTTATCACATGTGTTGCTTGACCCCAGCCATAACGACGCTTTCAGTTTATATTCAGTCTGGGTTCGTCATGGTAATGACAGCTCTGTTCTGTTCACCGTCTTAAGTATAGCCAGACTTTGTTAATGCTTTTTTGTATATTTGTGCATAACAATTTTAAGTTGTTTATGTTGACGTACACTGATGCATAACTTTGTTGTATTTTCGCTTGAGTAATTCAAATTCCATTAGCAAAAACTAAAATGTGTTTGCTCACGAAAGTGCCAGATTCTCTCGAAGAAGTGCATTAATCATTTTTACCTTAGAACATGCGACAATGGGCGTAAGTAACGAAATTTAAATGTTTAGAAGTAGTTAAAATGGAGACAACATTTCATTATATCATTTCTACTCCACAATTTAGTTAAATTAACTTAATAATAACAAAATTGAAATTTCCACATTTAAATTAACTGAATTGATTTAATGACTACAAATTGTTGTTTTAAATTACCAACTTGATTACATTACCAAAAGTGAAATAATGCCATTAAAACATTTTCGAATTTCTCGAAACTTTTCATGCCTCTGCGCTTTGGTTTGAATTTCTGAATTCTGAGAATCTTTGCATTGACAAAACTATTGTATTTTCACTACTTGTTGTTGTTTTTGTTGTTTTTGTTATTGGACAACATCAACGACCAATAATTGATGTTGTCAATTTGTGCGCCAATTAATGTCGATTGCATTCATTTCGAATATTGTCGAAATTAATTGTTGCAAATTGCAATTTGCCTTTTAAAATGATTTTTTAACATTGTTCGTCTACAATTTCAATTTCAAATACTCGTAAATCAAATATTAAATGCTTTAAAGCCGCAAATATTATATTTCAATTTATTTTATTTAAGTAAGCATTATCAACATTTTCTCAAAATCCATTTAAAGTGTTTTAAAAAAATTAAGCTGAAAAGTTGCCGCACAATTTTTGAAAAATTTGAAATTTTCGCAGCGAGTTTAATACCCGTATAAGAGGTTTCGAGATATTTAACAAAATATTATTTAGAAAAGCTGCACACACACACACACACACGCTCTCGTGTATCTGTGTCGGAGTGTGTCAAACTTGACGACCCAATTGTGTTTTTTGTTTGTTTGGTTTTTTGTTCTTTGGTTGTGCAACTCGGAAAAGTTAAATGCTTAATATTTGAGCAGCACTTGCAGTGGAGCGAGCGAGCGAGCGAACGAACGACACTTGAATGTAGAACAAAACTGCAGCGAGTGAGGCGAGTGACAAAAAGTGACAAAATACGTTTGCCATAATGTCGCAAAGTCGCTTTCGGTTTCTTTGTGTAGCATGTTCAAAATTCACACACTCGTAAATACTCGGTGTGGGAGCTAACTTATGTACAGTACAAACGATTTTTAAATGACACCAACAAAAAAAATCGAGGTTTTGCACATTTATTTTATTTTAAAAACTTTTTTAAAACATTTTTAATAGGACATGCATTTGATCATATGTATGGAAAATACTTTCATCGACCATTGAAAATTTGATCCGACTATTTTTTTCCAACTTGGAAATAATGAAAGAAAAAAATTTGGTAATATTAAGTAATATATAAAGAACTTTTAAAAAATTTTATATTTAAAGTTTAAATTTAATAAATCAATATAATTTTTGATTCTAAAATTATATGTTCTAAAAAAAGTACTAAAACGATTGATGTTCGCTTTTGTATGACTTTTACATTGTCACTCAAACTGAGATGACTAATTTGACTGCCACTGTTTCGATTTGTGAGTACTCGTATGTGTGGTGTGTGCGCAAGGCATGCAGTGCTCATGTGTCATTTTACAATTGTGCGACACTTTCCGCAAACACACACACACACACATACGCCGCACACACACAGCCAGGCACACTTTGTAGCAAGTTGATGCGTTGAAGACCGCAAACAAGCTTGAAGTGTGGCAGCTTAAAATTGTTGACACTTTGTGACTCCGTGAGAGCGTGTGAATTGTGGGCGTGTCTTCTTTCCATTGTTTTTAATTGCCTATTGTTTTTGCTGAAGTGATGGCAAAATATAAATGATTTTTTCATATACAATTTTTAAGAATAATATTAAATAACCTAAATAACAAAATATATTAAATAACCTAAATAACAAAATTTATTTAAGACAAAAAAAAAATTTCCCTTAATCGTTATTAGCGAACAATTTAATTACCAAATTTATTAATTTAAAAAAGTTAAATTGTTCTATGCCATGCTTAAAAGTATAAAATCATTATGTTTTATTGTACATTTAAAGTTAGACCTAAAAATTCGATTGCCCAAACAGAGTCAAGGAATTTGTTGTTGCAATCTGTTGCAAATACACCTTCCAGCCAAATATCGATAAACTCAAATTCGATTGGCAGTAAAGTAAATTGACCAATTTCGCATTTACGATTATGCTGGCCAAATACTGAAATACCGAAATAAACCGAATTACCAGAATAGCGAGCAGCACGATAAACCACACAAACCAGTCGAACGTATTACCCAAACCAATAAACTGATTTGCCGGTGTAAGTGTGCAACTTTTGGCTTGGCTAAAATCCACATCAAAATGGCAATAATTATTATTAGTAAGCTACGAGTGCAAACTGCTCAAATGCATTTGTGGCCAAATATGCTCTCGTTCCATAGCAGCGCATCGCTTGTGGATGCGGATGCCAATTGTTGTGGTTGACCGTCGAAGTTCTGTCACAAAATTTACAAAATACGTCCGCGTGGTATTTGTTGTGGCATGTGGCATGTGACATGCATCGCCGTTTGTCGATGGCGCTTTCTACCGTCATGTGATGCAGTTGAGCACTGCCAGAGGTATTTAGTGTAAATGTTACTTTTGTATGTAGAAGATTTGAGTTAAGAATATAAAGAACTAATGAATGATATATTTTTTTGTTGTTGTTGGCTTAATATTGTATATTTTTATAACATTGGATACATAATGGAATTTTCCTTAAGTTAGAAATGTTGTGCTCTACAATTCTAAGTAGTATTAAGCAACATATAGAAAGCAAATTTTAATTTTTCATCTTTTCAATGTAAAACTTTTCTGGATTCGAAAAATAAAAACCTAAACCAGAATTAAGCGTTCACGGAACTGCCCCGATGATTTTGTGGTTGTCGTTTGGTTCAAAGGCCGTTTGACATTGAACAGAAGCACGACTAAGGCTGCAACTGCCACACCGATTGCAGTTCCAAACTTTTTGCCGGCAACCGTGACAGCTCTTGACAGCGTTGCCACATTGCGGTCGATGTGCAACTTTTGACGCAATCATTTGCGTACTAAATTGCGTTTTTGTGGCCAAAACTCATTTAAAGTCACAACGTGTTTGTGCAGCAGCCACTGCTAGACTATGTAGGCCGATCGATCGATCGATGGGATTGCCAATTAACCAGATAGAAATACAATTTTCTAAGTTGCCGTTGTAAAGTATTTTAAAGCTTTGCGCTCGTTTTGATTGATGCAAATGCATTTTCGTATTTATGTAATGCAGTTCTTACACCAGCAGCAGCCGGCGCATAGGTGAATGACACAAATTCAATGAGTTTTAATTTTAAAATATCTCGGAGCTGAGTCTCTGATATTTGCACTTTTAGCTTGATACGAAAGAAAGAAATCAGTCAGCTCCCAGTTTAACTTTTCACAGGCGAAGCAAAATAAAATTTTATTTTGATTTTGCGAAATGACATGAAATATTTTTTGGTTTTTTTCTTTTGCATTTTGCATTTTTTGCGTACTCAAGAAAACTAATCTAGCTTGAAAAATAAATTTGCAATTCAGAGCAGTCAGCAAAAAACCCGGAATAATCAAACAACCAACGGAAGGTACCTTCCCTCAACCATACACAGATTATAACAAGCGAACAAAAATTTCGACACGTTTGCAGATTTTTCATTTGAATAGGCAATTTTCCACTTTTTTTTGTTGCAAATGAAATTTCACTTTTTTTTTTGCGTTTTTGATTGAATTTTGATTATTATTTATTGAAAATGAGAAACATGAAAAAATGTGTTGTGGACAAAATCGTGATGTGGCAATAAAATATCCGATTAAATGAAATAATGAAATTAGCTGAGCCACAAAAAAAAAAAGCATAAATAAAATGTCAGAAGCATTTGATAATAAATAATTTAAAATAACTTAATCCTAGATTTTATCTCAGAAAAAAAATTAAAGTTACCCGGCATTGCCAGGGTTTTGTTTTCATTGGAAATATGTGTAAGATTATTTTTTAGCGAAACTTCCCGTTAATCCCCGTTGTAGCGTTTCTGAGTTACGGCGATGGACGTTAAATTAATTTAACCACGCCCTTTTTTTTAGTAAAGTTATCAACAGTGAACTTATAAACTCAGATAACTCAGATAAATTAAGGAGCAATATTAGCAGAATAAACAAATATTTGCACTTTATTTTACAAATTGTGGGCGTGGCAGATTTTGAATAGCCTATTATTTCTTACTGGTGCATCCCTTTACATTTATTCTATATAGCACAGAAAGAGCTTCAGCTACGGTGATTTTCGTAAAATTGATCATGACATTTTTTATGAAAGTGGTAGTTAGATTGACATATATTTATATATATATAGATTATATACTCGTATAGATCTATATGTATACACATACTAATGTTTATTTCAAAGGTCAATGTTCTGTTAGTTATAAGAACATTTCATTAAGGGTGCAAGATATATTCTTAATTTCTGTTCTAACGTTTAGCTTGCGTCAATATCCTTCACACGATACCGCACTTATGTCATCTGGCAAAATAACGCTTGGATAAGTATAAGTGAACAAAGCAGAATGCACTATTTCACATCTGTCCCCATTTGCATCTCATTTGTTAACAATAGACGAACGAACTATCAAACTAATTTTTTAATAAATAAATTTACAGAATAGTTTAAAAATGCACAAGTGAACACAAAAAATGTGAACATTTTATTTAAATGCACTTCGTGCTTGTTATTAAATGAAAGGACGAGGGGTGGCTCAGGACGAGCGAGAGTCCTTAGAGCATTGTGATGCGCTCATTTGAACTCATTTTGCATGTCGCAAATATTCCGCAGTGGGAAGATACTTTGTCACTTTTATTATTATTGTTATTATTTTTTCATTTCCATTTCCATTTTCATTTTTGTTTTTGTTGTTTTTTTTGTCAACAAAAACTGCAGACAACCACTTTGACAGTGTGCTGGAGTGCAGAGTGGGTTGGCACAAGTAGGTGTGACCTGTTTTCTGTTTTGAAAGTTGCCAGAATTTTTCGTTGTAGTGCAAAGTTTTCTATTATAATTTAAAATATATATATATATATATATATATATATATATATATATATATATATATATATATATATATATATATATATATATATATATTTATTAAATCTCAAAAAGATCTGTAATTAATACTGTGAGTAAAAATTAATTGCATGTATCACATGTAAAAATCTCTAATCGCATTATCTCAAACATGATTGTGTGATTTTTTCAAAATGATTTAAATGATTTTTTCATTGTATTTAAAATGGATATTATTATGTTTTAAATATAAAATGTTCTTATGTTAACAATTTTAAAATTTAGTAACCAATGCTTTGCAATGAGTTACCTTCAAAACTCAAAATTAGTTTACAGGCAATAAATCATAACTAATTCTTTATATTAGCTCACGTTTATCGCATCGATTTCTTTTTCTGATTGCAGAGTTCAATGATCAAAAATATTTTTTTTCATACTTAATATTAATACAAAAATCGTTTTTTGCTTTAAACATGTGGCTGAAATCATTCGTCTGGTAACGCTGGTTTTGACAGCTTTTGCTTTTCACTCGCTTTCTCTTTCACTCTTTTGACAACAGTCAATTACAAATTTATGAAATGTTTTCTTTAACTGTTTAGAATGTATTTTTGGCATGGTTTACAAACGACAGATCAGACTAGAGCAAAAAATGGCAATGAACAACAAATATTAGATGTACATATGTATGTATATAAAATGTTGATAAAATGAAGACGTCACTTTTTTTTAATAAAACATTTAAAATAGTTAAAATGTTAAAGCAAACAAAATACAAGTTGTTTAAGAATGTAATATTGCGTTTAATGGATTTCCTGTGTGAAAAATATTAAAGAAATAGTTTGTAAATTTTTCAGCGATCTAAATTTATATTGTATGATAAGCAAGTTTGTATACAATATAAACAAAAGTTTGTTTATTAAGAAATATATCCAGTAGTTTGCTATTAATGTTAATGATTTTTTTATGTTTCTATATATGTATGTGTATGAGTTTTTAGTTTTCCTATTGAAACCCCATTTGATTCTTTTAGAGGACGTTCCAAGGATCAACCTTTTAACAGATCAATCTAGATATACAAAACTGGCTATATACTAAATTTATGCTCGCTATGTTATCGGAAACCTTTCAAACCAATTGTCGAACCTCAAACCTCCTTTTTATCCGTACTTGTCGAGTGTATAAGCCAAATTTTTCTTAGCTGACTTGTTAAACATTTTTCGCTGGGTGCCTTCTAAATGTGTACATTTTTATGTGTGCACTTGCACTAGGGTGAACTCGTGCACTTGTCCTGATGTCCTTGAGAGTTTACTTTGTTTTTGTTTGTTTGTTTGTTTGTTTGAGAGAGTGTTGTTTTATTGTTTTGCTCTAGTTTTTTGTAATTGCATAAATAAATCAATTTCTAAATATTTCACTTTATTTTCATTAGCAAAATAATAATAACGAATTGTAAAACAATATTTTCAATGTTGAATTTACAATCAATGCACACACACGCACACACACACACAAACTAAATGAAGTTTATTTGTACTGTGTAAACGATTTGAGTGCTGTATGCAATTTGTTGAAGTGTTGAGTTCTACACACTACAACTGCCAAATATTTTAATAATCCAATGGGAATAGAGTTACAAACACACACAAATACTTAAAGCACATAGCAAAACAAACGTTTTTAATATTGTATTTTAACAAAGTTACTTTGATGCAATCGTCCGTTTTATTGTTTTTGTGACATTGAATTTATGATGTAAAATGTTAATTTGAATATTGAGTTAATAATTAACATAAGCATAAACATTGATTCTTCAAAAATGCTAATATTATTAAAATTTTCTGATATTAATATTAATGGTCAACTCAATCGAATCAAAATTGACATAACATAAATTAAATTAATGTCTTTAATATTTCGTTTTTATTGGGGTAAATGAAAATTAAAAATAATCGAATTATTTGAATAATCATAAATTCTGTTTAAAACCATTCTTCCATTCTTCACAAAACAGTTTGTTTTCATATGAAAAAAATTTAATTCGACATTCTCACCTATTGCAAATAAATTCACAAATTGTCTTTAGTTATTTAAGTAAGTTTTTTTTCATCATCAACTATTGTTAATTACTCATACGCCGTGTTGAATGTCTCTCATCTCGCATCGTTTTCATCCAATCTCAGTAATTAATCAAAGTCTACGTTTACGCCACATTTATTTTTCTTTTTATATTAAAAACACACACACACACATATACACGCATGAATGGCAAAATAAAGATAATTAAAAATTGCTACCCTTATGTAAACGACTCGTATCGAGATTATTATTGCACCCGCATATGCCAACGTCAGCAGCAGTCAACGCCGGCGCGCATCTCAATCGGTTTGCATATTCCCAATTGGAGATAAATAGTTATCGTTATATGCAAATATGTATTTTATCTCAGCTTAATGCAAATATCGCATTGATGTGTGTGTGTGTGTGCTTGAGTTGCAGTTATACGCGTGAGTAAATGAAAAATGTGCAAAGCAAATATTTGCAATAGAATAATTTAGAGGAAGCTGTCGTAAAACGACAGAAAATTAACATAATCAAAATAAAAAAGTTATTATTAACAAAATGTGTTTCATACATATGTACTCGTGAAGTAAATAAGAATGTTAGATTTACATATTATTCAGTTTTTAGATAATTTTGTCAAAGACCGAAGAAGTTGATTGCAAACGTCATATTGGAAAACGATAGATAATATCAAAAGTTATTTTTTATATTATTTATATTGGAGTTATCACTTTTCTATGACATCTTTCTATAATTTATGAAATTAAAATAGAATGCTTCCCCAACAATTACCGTCATCTAACTGAAAGCGATGGAATAAAAATACACGATCAAAGTCAACATTAAGTGTCTTTCAATTGCAAGTGTCAATAAAATTTCGATGCATATTCTTTGCTGGTATCGACAAGCAACATATACAGACAGACATATATACAGAGAGCCTGCCTGCAGAGCAGTCTGACAAGACGTTGAATCCAATACGGATAGGTGTATCTTATCTGTACAATTTCCACAATTTCCAAGATGATAATAAACAAAGGCAACAGAGGAAGAAGTTGTTCCTTGTGCTGCCCGGTAATCATTGGCAATTTCATACAAATTGGATTCATGAATAATTTATACGTACGCAAAGAAATACAATGAAATGGCAATGGAGATAATTAATAGTGAAAGTGATGTGATGTGATGTGACGTGAGGCGATGTGAGGTGATGTGAGGTGGGGTGAGGTGATGTGATGATAATGACATGTTCGTTCATGTGATACAAAAGTAATGAATAGTGAAAGAAAGACATCTTGAAAATAAGAAAAAATAATCGCCACTTGTGGATTTCTGTTATGCTTAAGAATGACTGATTAGGTTTGGTAAACGATTAGGGTGGTTCATTTTCATTAATTTTTTAACACATCAATTGTTTGTTTTGGTACACAAACACTCTAAAAGAAATATCGCAATTTAATTAGAATGGCTTATGATTTATCAAGTAAGGGCGGAGCGTGATTTATACTTTTAAAATCTTTCTATAAAGATTTTTAAAAAAATGAACCACCCTTAGTTGATTGTAATATTTAATAAATAAGCAAATTGTATATATTAAATGTTTACTTTGTAATCGTTCCTGTATATAGTTTATCTCTTAAAATATATTTTCAATTGACTTCACTTAAGTAAGTCTTATAATGTCTTGGCTATAACGCTCCTCAATAGTGTCCGCCAACAATTTTTTTCCGCACTGTCTCAAACATATTTTGAAGCAATATTTTCTTTTGAAAAATATTAAAAAGCCATAAATTATTAAAGTACACAATTTGCATAAAAGTTAATTTGCCAAACCAAATTTGTAAATGATAGCGTTAAATTTGGGCCAATTAAAGCAGCGAAGTGTATGAGCCGAATTAATTACAAATGCAAATTTTCTCGCTGAGCAAATTTTCGCAAGTGTCACAGTAACAAGTCAAGTACACAAACAAAAAACGAGAAAAAAAGTGGATATAATACGATACAATACCCAGACGCATAAACATATATTTTAATTAAAATGCATGAAAATGATGCCATCAACACGTAAAATATATAACTAAAAGCTGCCTGCGAGCCAGTATCAAGGATCAAAAGGATGCCAGCCGAAGCACGCGACTTTGCAGCAGATTAGCGCGACATTTTTTTTTGTGTTTCTTTATTTTGAAAACACTTTCTGAAATATTAACAACTGCGTAAAATGTTGCGCGAATGCATCGTAAAATTTTATACGACTTTAGAAATTCGCCAAAGCGAAATCAAAAAAAAAAAAAAATAAACATGAAAAGTCCTTCCTAAAACCGGAAGTGAAAATGTTGTGCCCTCATGTTGGGTTCATAATTTTATTTCTGTTTATTTATGCTTTTTTTTTTGAATGGCTTCGGCTTGCCAAATTGACAATCTGTACATTTTTAAAGCGGGAAAAGTGAACAGAATGAAAATCTCCTCGGGCGAAGAGGGTCGGTCGGCAAAAAACAACAACCCAGAAATTGATTTAATGTGGCGCGCTGCATTTCGCATCCTTTTGGGTTTCTTTGGTAGCTGTGGCGCGCGCCAAGTTCAAAATTCACATAAAAACCGTGTTTGTGCGTGAGTGTAACGGCGTGCATGTATATGTGACGCCATGCTCGCATGTGTATGTGTGTGAGTTTGTTTGTTTGTTTGCTTGTGTAATTTTTTATTTATGCGACAGTTTTCGCTCAGACTTTGTAACGACTTTATTGGTTTTTAACGCAAACATGTTCCAGTGTGGTGGCGGCGGCGGCAGCGGCAGAACGTGGCTTATAAGACTTCGCATGTTTCTTGCGTGCACTTGTGTGTGTGTGCGTGAGTGTGTTGTCTCAGTATGGAGAAAGTTATGTGCAGAAAATAACTTTTTTCCTTGACTTGTTTGGAAAAACGAAAAAAAAAACAATTAAATGCTGTTCTTGTTGAAACTTCAAAAACAAAATTCAAAAAACTTATTTAAAGTAAACGTATTCTTTTTAAGTAAGATGTGTTTAAGAAAACCTTTAAGAGAAGTTATGTAGCATTCAAATTTATTTATAAAAGCTTAAATTTTGTAGCTATTTTGTACATCATATATTTAAAAACTTTTAAAAGGAACATTCGAAAACCGATGGAAACGCGCAGTTTAAGAACTTCGTTAACGTTTTTAAAATTATTCTTGCTAATTTAAAAATCCTCTGCTTATGTATGAAAATTTTGCTGAGTGTATTCTCATCACATCCGCTTTATACAAAAGAATGCAAATCGTTTATTGCCGCATCAAGTTTATGCAAATTCCTCGTATATTCTAATTGTGTGCAATTTTTATTTGTTAAACCCTCGTACACAGCAAAATTAGATTCTTTTCTCTATTGTATTTTCTTGTAAACGTTTTCTCTTTTGCATGCAGAGGATATCAGAAGAATAACATATTCTACCAAGAAGTGTTTTAATACTTCACAATTTCTAAGAAATAGAATTGCCTGAGCATAGTTAAATAAATAAATAGATCATGTGAATATTTGTCGAACATTTGAAAAAAATTATAAATTATTTAACGTATGTTTAAAGATCTAAACAACTAGATCCACTTTACGAATTTGTCTCTTAAACATGTTTAAATGTCAACAGAACCAGACAAAGGTGCTTCTTCTTGTTAGCCAAGAATTTGCAAAAAGCACTTTCACGCTTTCACATCCGGTTTCTCCAGTTTATTCGGTTTATTCTAATGAATGCGCACACAATCCACTTTGCAAACACATTTTTTCCTCCGTCCGTCCATCCGTCCGTCCGTCTGTGTATGTCGTTTTTATCCTGCGGCAGAGAGGCAAAGTAAATTGGCTAGTACTGTCTGCAATATGGTCGTAGTCGCAGTCGTGGTCGTCGTCTTGCTGCAGAAGCATCTGCGTCATGTTTCCTTCTACTTTATTATCCTGTGAGATATTCCAATTTCCAAATGTTTTTCCGTTAACGCTTAACTGGCTTTTCATGCGAATAGCTGTATTTTTTTGGCACCAAGTGTATGAGTATGTGTATGCGTGTGCGTGACGTGTACTAACACTCTTGCACATACATAAATCAACAGCGCTGTTTGAAATGTGGCGGTCCTGTTTCATCCAGGACAAAGAATAATTTATTCATCATAATTTGTTTTAAGGCCATCCTAATGAATTGAATTAGTATTTCGACATATCGAGGTGAAGGAAAATTTATTTATCATAAAATTATAAGAATAAAAAAAACATATAAAATAAATAAGTAAACAAAAGTTAAACAAAGAAAACCATTGAAATTTTGTATTAATCCTTTTTTATGGATAGAAAAAAAAAAACACCCCATGTATATTGAATTTATAAAGTAAACAACACAATTAACAAGGCTAATTACTCTTAGCTCAAGATGAAGAAGCGTAATAAAGCACGAGTACACTAAGTGTACACAAGACCCAGGAACAGGGAAAATACAAGAATTATGATGAATAATAAAACGTAAATTTTAGAATTTCTTTCCGGCTTCGAAACATGCGGCGCTTACTTCCTCCACTGAGTGTACAAACTGTGCTAAATAAATGCCGCACATTTCTTTCTTCGCTGGCCGCGTTACAGTATGTATATTTATATTTATAATGAACATTAAAGCAACAGTCGGTTTTGTGTTCCTTTGGAAATTAAGCCACAGAATGTGCTCCAAAATGCTGCATCGCTTTATTTGGGTTTATTAGCAGGAAATTGTTGGGCTGGCTTTTATGAGTGTTGGACCGAGATTTTCAAATTAGGCTCCAATTAAAATGGATTAGTATTTTCTATATTGCTTTTTGAAAGTCTATTTGAGTTTTAAAACAATTAAAGTTATGGTAACCCTGTTCTTTAGACTCTTCTGTTTCTTACGAAACTCTAAACTGGACTTTTAGACTAATGGTAAAAGTTATTTTCCATGTAAGCATGCAATACTTACGTAAACATTTGCAATCTTATTTTCAATCGAATATCAAAAGTAGAATTTCTGACATTCGAACCATTCGTAGAAGCTGCCGCATTATAAAGATACAGTGAGTAGCTATGTGGGCAATATCCGTATCCGAGAAGGAAACAAAACAAAACATTTTGGATCTATGAAATTTAAATTTTTATACATTGTTCAAGCTTCAAAAATTCATCCGACATTTTCAAATAGAACGAGAAAAGATTAGACTTAATTTCATTTAACTTTGTTGGCTTGAATATTTACACTTAAAGAGATGCAAACTCTTTGATATACCTTCCAGTTCGGCTACATAATATGTATAGTACTAGAGACGCCTTTCAAATTGTGTACACGTTATTTACGCAAACACTGCCGCAATGTTGCAAAACTAATTTCGTCTGAAACTGGCAACTTAATGGGTTCGCTCCGAAAATGTGCCGCCGGCTATATGCTCGGCTACTAAAGAATTTCCGTTTCATCCAAAATAGCTTCAAATCGATATTCTCTTCTTTGGTCTGGGCTTTTGCAACGACGTCAAGTCGACAAAAACGAAACTAAGGCAAAGGTTTTCATTTTACTACAAATGTGGCATGCAACAGTTTGGAACGGAAGTGGATTGGTCTCGGCCCAGATTGGTTGGTCTGTGTGGTGTTTGCCTTTAAATGTGTGCAACGTGCAAATTATGTTGTTTATTTTGTGTCGTAATAAAATTGCAACTTGATGCGATTGTGCAACGCAAACATTGTCGAAAGGTGCAAGCAAATATTGTTAATACTGCAGAACGTGAAAATACTTGTTGGTCCTTGCATCTTTTTACACACGTGCATTCGATATCGCTCTCGAATCCTATCGTGGAAATAAAAAAAATATTTGCAACGCATGGCAACATTTTTGCGCTAACAAGCGTAGAAAAAAGTATTCACCGTGTAGCATGCAGTGAAAAAAAAATAAAATAAAATTTAACTCCACCGCAAAAGTTGGTTGAAGAAATGACGCTGACGCTGCAGGATATTGTGAACGAATCACATGCCATGGCGGCAATGGTTGCGGTTTGGCGTCGGTGGTGGCGTCGTTGTTGGTTAGCTCACACAGGGACGACAAACTTTAAACCCTGTTGAAAATCATGACAGTTATGTTCATTATGCTCGGTGGCAGTAAAAAGCTCAATGGGTTTTTGCTTTTAGTCCAATGCACGTCAGGTGCACTTTGAGGCACTTCAGCGCAAAGTTTCATCGAAGCCTAATTACTAATTAAGGCAACGAGAAATACCCACGAAGGTTGTCTCTAAATTGTTGCGTAGTAATTACTGCATCAGTTTTTCGAAACGCTTTTTGGTCCTTGGAAAGATGCCAATGAGTAGTAGATCATAAAGTTGAAGCACACATCATTTTAAAGGCAACATTCTATTGCGAATTACGACAAAAGTTTTTCATTGAGAGGATCTACTCTAAAGTGCTCCAAAGCAACGAATCCCCAACGTCATATGTGACTTTTTCCAATGGGGCAGCTAGGACCTACCTAAATGTAACTGCGCTGCATGCATGAAAATATTTACTTTTACCTTGGCTTGCCGCACGCTGTGTGGTCTCTCTGATAGTAAGCAGCACAGCAAAATAACTGCTGAGGTGCTACAATTTAATTTGCGTTGCAGTCGTTAAGTTTTCTCTGTTACGAGTGTGTGTATGTGTGTGTGTGTGTGTTGTCTCTGCAGTTATACGGATGTGTATTTAAAATGTGATGCAATTTAAAATGTCCAAAAGCGCTTTAAAATATTTACTTACATAATGATTTATTTGTTTATTCGTTTGTTTAGAATTTGAAACATGTACTCCGAAAGCAGTTCAACTGTCAAGAGCGATGATTATCTGCGGCGCGCGATATCCTCAGCCACGTTGCAATCCAAAGGAGACCAGAGCGACCTCATAACCCAAAAACCGATAAACCGAACCACAGCAAACTAAACCAAACCACTCTGCAACAAATTTGCAACGACGATGAGGATGATGAAAACTTGGCTCCTTTGCGAGCGACTGTTGCTGTTGCTGGCTGTGACTGTTGGCAGCACAATTCAAATTCCCAGCAGCAGTGGCAGCAGCATCGGCAGCAGCGGCAGCGGAATGTGGGTAAATGAAATTGACGCTGTCACAGCAATCCAAGCCTGGTTAGGCACATTAATTACGAAATTTTCATTTCAAATGACGCCGTTGGCATATGTCGCAACTCCGCTGCCAAGAATGTTGTCGTTTGCTGTTTAGGGTTGCGGCGGCGGTGACGGCGATAGCGGCAGTAAAAGGTGGGCGGTGACGATGTTTGCTACTTGCCAACAATGTTTGGAGGCGACGGCGATGTACGCTGTTTCAATTTTAATAATTGAGTTTAATCTCTTTGTGTTTGTGTGTGTGTATGTGTACCGTGTGTGTATGTGTGTGTATGTGTATGTATGATGCGGTATTTAAGCGTATGTGTGCGGCGTAAATGTATTAAATTTACTAAATTAAGTTGGCTTTAAGCACTTATTTAATCAACTCAAATTCGGATTTAGTCAGAAACAGTGACGACACTTTCAACGTAAACAATCTAAGTCAACTCTCAGTTTAATTTTATTAAAATTTAATTATAACTATTAAATACAAGAGGGTTCAAAGAGGCCTTTGCCTGTAAAAATTAAGTAAATTTAATCTGATCAGATTTATAGAGTTTCATATGGACTAAGATATAAATCAAAATATAAGCATGTCCAATCAGTTCCAGTTGATACTGGATTGATAAATCTATTAAATGAATATATGTGTTCTCTATTGCAAATAGTTTTGTTTTGAGTTAATTTAAATAATTCATTTTGGTATGATTTGATTATAAATTGGATCTGATCTGAAATGAAACTGGTGTGATCTGTAAATTGATTATACATACGCGTTCTTAGATATAATCACATCTGCATCTGATATAAAATTATAAATAGTAATCAGTTTTATTTTGATCTGCAATAAAATATATTTAAGTCTTATCTAGGCCAGACATAAATACGCCATATCAGATATACGAAATTTATGGATGCATCTAATCCGATATGTTTCTACTTGGGTGGGTTTCTTTTTTGATGTTGTCATATACGGTATTAGTCATAAAAGGAGACATATCCAAAGATGAGTGCCTTAACCCGAAAAAATAATGGTTTTTAGTTTCCTATTAAACAAAGGAATAACAATAAAACTTACCATTTCAAGTATTTTTCTCATGGTCGACGGAAAAGCACAATTCAAAATTTAAAATAAGCTTTCTTATTAATTATTTTAGATTCCAATTTTTTTTTAAATGTTATCTGTTATTTGTTTTATTTAATAATGCTTGTTCTTCCAAATTAAAAAATTGTGTTTTGCTACAAATCACCTGAGAATAAACTTCATACGTTGAGTTGTAATTTTTGTACTTGTTGTAATTTGATATGCCGAAATGTTAACATATCTGCTGTTTGATGTTAGCCAACACTGGGCATGACTTAATGGAATTTTAATAAGTTTAATGAACTTTCGTACCACACGACATCATTTTGTTAAAAAAAATGTATATATATTTTTACTACCACGTTTATTGCAGCATGTAAACCAACAAATATACTCGTATACACACATATAAACAGACAGACCGACCGACCGACAGACAGACAGACAGACAGACAGACAGACACATCCAGCTAAAGCACTATAAGCATGTACTACATACATACTCGTACACATATTTACGTTGGTTTTGTATAAGAAGGAAGCTGGTAAACAGCTTTTAGTGTCATGTTTATCTTTTGCAGTATTTGTGTGCATTTCGTTGTTGTTGCTGTTGTTTTGTAAATTGTGCTGTTGTTGTTCGCTGCTCTTGCGATATTTTGAGTGTATTCGAAGTACATTTAGCTAAGTACTTGAGTAGCGCAACAAGCCACTCGATTTTTCACAATGGCAGAAGTGCCTCTTGGCGGATAATTTTTTATTGAATACATATTTCGATTGGTTTTAATTAGCTTAAATGCACTTACTAGAAAAGCCATGATAGATAATGTTGGTGATTCTGATTTTAAAGGCTTTGTTGTTTTTAAAATCAATAAAAGTAGGTATAAAAATTTCATTTGCTCAGATTTTAATCAAGTGGATGTGATTATATCTAAGATATGATTGGATATTGTTCCAGGTAGTATATCTGTTAGAAAATATGTTCATGTGTTTTATCCGAAATCAGATACAATCATTTATATTGATTCATATATTAAAATAAATATGAAACTCCTTTTTTTCTATTGCATACTCTTTATGTTATTTAACATAATTATGTTTATATCTCAAATTTTTTTTAGTTCCGAAGCGCAACAATTTGTACTCAATTTTATTTTTTTGTTGGCACATTAGCGATACTTTAGAGGATGTCCTAGTTGAAGCAAAATATGGCCCTGACTGCGAAGACAGGCTACTAACTGACAGTTAGTCAGACAGACCGACATACGTACAGACATTGTGACACTGTGACAGTTTCACCCACTTCACTTGGCAACTGCCATCATTACGTATTTATGACATGTTTTTCTTCTGTTATTGGCTTTTAAGTAATTGTGGCGCATGTGTTGCCAAATAAGAGAAGAACAAAAAATTGTCTGCTAGGGCACAGTTGAAGTTTGTTTTTTATTTTTCGTTGTTGTTGTATATTATGCCTTCCAGTTTCAGCTTCCTTTAGTTGAAAGTTCAATGTGTGTGTTACAACCTACACACACATACAGATTTGACTTTATAAAAGAAGAAATATGTACGAACTCTGAGTGGGTTTCTTTTAAGTGGGCTACTCCTGTAACATATACTTATGAAAATCTATTTATTGATTTGTTTGTATTTATTTTGGGTTGTTTTTTTAAACAGTAAAATTTAATTATTTCGAACTCCGTGCATGACATTTGTTTTGATTGCTTGATATTGCTTTTAAATTGATATGATAAATATTTGTTGATTTATGCAAATAGGATAGACGATTTTTTATGACTGCTCCATGGCCGTGGCGCAGAGTTTGGTTTAAAAATAAATTATTTTTCCATTGATGGAATACAAATGTGACACATTTAATTGATGACTGTATACATTCGTTTGATGAAATGGATAATGCTAAAAAATTCACGTGAACAAATAAAATACTTTGCTACCAAGGCAACGAGTAAAAAAAGGAACTCAAAGCATTAATTTAAGTTAAAGTTAGTCCAAGGCTTTAGTAGAAAGTCCTTTTTTCTTTTAATAAACGTTTGTTTTCAGATATTTCATAATATATATATATATCTGTCTTAATAATTGTTTAAATCGGACTATGAATACATTTTGAACCAAACTTTAAAGATCTTAAAATATTACTAAAAATTATAACACATAATTCAAGTATTTCAAAATGTATTGGCATCGTAATACTTATTTCAAATAATAATTAATAGCGGCAATATAAATAGCGAAGGAAAGTTCCCATATCAAAGATTTATACGACTCTGCACAATATTTAATGCCAACACTAAATTTACATAATTTATATCGGAGTAAGCTAGCTACCCACACCCGAGGGAACACTTCATGCGACAAAATTTCATTAAACTTACATCATATTCTACGTGCCGCAAACCACCTCTGAACTCAGACACTCCGAATCGTACTGCGTCAAATGCATCGGTTTCCCCGAACTACCACCACCCCATGTACAACATTTTACTGCCGGATTTTCACTTGTGTTTGTATGGCACTTGACCATTTCGATGTTGGCCGTCTGGCTGACTGGCTGGCCAAATCGTTGTACAAAAAACTAAACATGTAGATATAACCGTACGTATAGGTAAGTACTTCGGTACAATCTAATCGAAAAGGACCTTTTGTGTTGTAAATATTGCAACGACGATTTGGGAGAACTTATTTCGTTTGAGTTCGAGTTTGTGTTTGCGTTTGTGTTTGCGTTTGTGTTCCGTGTTCAGTGTTCAGGGTTTAAGTGTTTCTTGTTGAACAAGAAAACGTGGTGGAATCGTAAGTAGGACCATGCAAAGAATCCTTCGAGTGTGTTCATTTCAAAACTGAGAAGAGTGGCGAAAATAATGGCCACTTGTGGATGCCATCTTAAGTTGGCTTACAGTCCGAATACTCAAAAGCGCCTTCGACTACCTCTCACGCTCGCTCTGTCTCATGCTTGAAATGTGTTTCTTGTTATTTCGTTGGCAAACTTGTTGGGATTTCCCCAATTATACTGGACACACACGTGGGATGATACAAGTGTGTGCATAAATTGTACGAGTATGTGTTATATTTAGATTGCATAAGTATATACATACACATACGAAATCCAAGGAGAAATTGATTTGAAAATGTGTACAAGGAAATGTAAATTAGAGATTGTTGGAAATTTACTTGATTAAAGAAAATTGAGTGGATTGTTGGT
This sequence comes from Suillia variegata, assembly GCA_949127995.1. Lineage (NCBI taxonomy): Eukaryota > Metazoa > Arthropoda > Insecta > Diptera > Heleomyzidae > Suillia > Suillia variegata. Next base: position 24,140,350 of record OX421846.1, on the reverse strand, counting down.
AAATATTGCCAGAACTTTCTTAAAGTTACATTTAATTTATTTTATTCATTTGTATATATATTTAATAAAGCTTTCGTTTATTGAACTAATGAAATTTGTTATTCTGGTGATATTCAAGTCACTGATCTGTTTGTTAAAATGATTATCCTTAGAAATATTTTGGAAAAATTCGTATTTTAATTAATGCAGCTCATAAATTAAATTGCCACACTGGTCCATTTTCTGAATCCAATTTTAAGTATTATATTATAGGAGACCTTCCGAATAAACAAAAACCAATATTAATAATTATTAAAAAACTTCTTTTATTGATAATAACATATTTTATTCTTTTTTATTAATAGTTCATATTCTGTACTATCATAAAACTCAAGCTAGGTTACACTTTTATGCGCTTTCCTCTTTTTACGCCACTTCTTAAATTTGCTCCGACCTTTGATAGTCAATTGCCCCAAAACATTTTCCAAATAACAAAACAAAACACAAACAAATAACGTTTTTTTTTTTTCGTATGCCGAAAAGTACATAAAATAGAATTATGTGCTTTTGTTCATAAATTGAAGTCGTAAGCAGAGCCAAGCGTAGTCTCATAAACCAGCTAAATTCCGCGTTGCGTGCGCTCTTCCGGCGCAAAACCGTTGTCACCCTGTGTTATAGTTAAGTTGCCACTTTGCGGCAAGGCGGCAAGGCGGCAACTTTAACACGACAAGCGAGCGCAAAATATTTGTGCCACAGAAGCGTGTGAATTTTATTTATTTTCATTGGCGCTGCTGGTGCAATAAATAAAAAAGAAAAGAACATGTCATTTTCCCCTTTTCTTTATCCCTACTACAGGCAAAAAACCACTTTGTGAAGTATTGACAACAAGAACATACAACGTACATATGTGGGTATGTGTGAATGTGTTATTTTGCACGCCTGTGTTGTGTGTGTGCGTGCGTTTGTGAAAGTTCTTTACACTTTCGTCAATATTGAACGAAACTTTGGATAAAACTTTGAGAAACAACTAAAAAAGTTTCCATTCGAATTAAGTTCTGAAGCCAACAAAAATTAACAAACAAAAAAAAAAGGTCGATGTAAATGAACTTCACACGTTCAAGAATTTTTGTAATAAAGTAGTAAAGTAGAATTTTTGTTTTAAAGTAGTACGTATTTAAAAATTTTAACATATACAGAAACATTTTTTTTGTATTACATGTACTCGTATTATTCCACTTTAAAAAACCTGAGCAACGCCGGGTAATATCAGCTTTACATTAATAACAGTTCACAGCTTCACAAACCATAAACGAATTATTCGAGCAATCTTATAACTTAAATGAAATTAAATATTTCGCAAATGAAAATAACGAATTTAAATGTTGCTCATACGCCACCGCATGCAACCAAAAACCATTTCAGCCGCAATTAAAAACCGCAACGACAAATCAAATGAAATCAAAATTCAAGACGCAAAATGCAGATGCGGGTGAACGATTTCCCTCTACTCCATCCCACCGTACATCATCGCATGAATACTTTATTTATGAAGACGTAAGGCTGCCATTTATCAGAAACCGACAAACAAATGCTGCGGAAAATGTGCTTCATATGCCACCAAAGACATGCAGTATGTCGCGCGGCAACGCGCCTCACGACAATTGCCCACATACACACATAAACACACACAAAGATATCAAATATTTGCCGCGCAAAAATTTTAGCGCACAAATTTGAATAATTATGGGGGAAGAGTCAGCGCCAGCGTTAGCGTCTGCTTCGAAAGTTTTGTCGGCACAAAATTCTTCGGAAAATGTTGCCGGCAGCGGAAAATGCAGTGCACAGTACTCTTGTTTGTTTTGTACAATGAGTACAATGAAAAATAAAATTACTTTGCCTTGATTGTATAAGATGAAATGAAATTGGATATAATACAAGAAGCAATAAAAATTTTGAATTATATCGAAGTTCTGTGCAGTATTTGGCAGTGGCACAAATAACGCACGTTTTATTACGTTGCGTTTGAGTTTATGAGGCGCACGCCGAGAGCATAGAAAAGCAGCGTTGAAAACCATGAAGGAACCCACAAAATAAATGAGGGTAGAATTTGGCAAAATTGCCATGACGAGCGGCGGCAGAGCGGTGTGACGAGACGCAGCAAATTAATGACAGCGTTTAAGGCCAGCAAAAAGCTACACCGACACACACACATGAACACACACATACGTACATATGAACACACACAACCATTCACCAACACACACACACACACTCACTCATAAACAGACAGATTTTTAACACATTTTGTAAGGAGATTGGCAACCTTTGACGTTAAAAAATTAAAATGTCAAAATATGGTTGAAGTATGCTCAAAATGATGGCAAGCCTCTACATGAGCATGCACATATACATATACACATGTACATGTACTCATACATATATAAACACTGAATGGCCTTTTTCGGGCGGGTGGTTGTTAATGATGACATTTTGAGTTTTCAAATCTGTTTCAAAGTGTAATTTGCGTCAAATTGTAAAGGCGTAAATTAGTTTAGTCGCTCCGTACAATATTGCTTTATACAATATGTACGTAGTTGGGCATTGTCATTGTAAGCAGAAAGTAAAATTGTTTAGAAACTGTTTTTGCTAACAAAACAAAAAATGAAAATAAATTGAAGTCCGTTAAGTATGTTTAACTTGTTTTGCTGTAACGGAAAAGTGCGCTTGACACTTCGTTTGTATCAAATCGTTTTGAATTTTCTTCTGCATTAAACTTTTGTAATTTCATTTACAAGAATATGAAAAAGGTCAAATAATATATTTTTAAGAAAAAAACTTTAAAATTTTTTATAATTGTTGAAGAGACAGAATTATAAGAAAATTGAATGTAATTCAGTTTTGCTATTTTTTTAAGAGGACTTTATAAAATGTTATAAATTCATTTTCAATATTCAAACAAGCTTTTTAATTTAGCAACTAAATTGATACGACTTATTTTATACAACATGGCAAAACAATTAGAGGTACCTGCAGCACTTGACTGCTTGGTTTCATTGTCAAAAAGCGTGCGAGTGAGAGCAACTCTCTCTCAACTTTTGCAAACGAATTATAAACAACTTAAATAATATATTTTTTATTTGCTTTATTTTTCATGTTTCCTTTGTTGTTTTTATTGCTTTTGACAAGACTTATTTTATACAGCATCCTTGACAAAGGATTTTCATAACTGTACCTAGCCTAGCAAGAGAGAGCTGTCATTACTGCAGATACCTGAAATAGTTGTGTCATGTTGTACGTTAAAATTAATTGATTCCAAAAAAAAATAAATTTTTCACATATTATATTTTTTTAAAGTCAAAAACCAACTAAAGTTTAAAATATATTAATTGGCTAATTTCATAAAGTGAAAAATATTTAAATAAATTATATTTCAAAGAAAATCTCATTGTTTAAACAAATAAACACGTTCAAAAGAACTTATATAAAATTCGTGTTACTGCATAAATTAAATGAACAATCTTTCACCTTTTCAACCCTTTTCGACTGCTGCGTCAAAGGCACACACACATCGACGCAAAAATACCACAGTAAACCTCATACACACACACACACACACACACATAACTTACTCCTGACACGTGTTTAAATGAGCAAATAATACGATTTAAATATCATTTTCACTTCATTGCACAAATTCGACAAACAGATAGCAGACAAATATACACAACCACCCACCGACCTACCTCAAAGATACTCACAATTCCAAATGAGTTCCACGAAGCATTTGATTGCCAGGAGATAGTAAAACAGATAAATACGTCAATATAAATTCGTATGTATGTACGAGTCTATGTAAATCGGCCGTTGAGTACGAAACGTTCGAAATGAAATCGTGTTCATGCAAAAAAGGAGTTTTCACACAACGCAACGCAACCAATTGTGGCACAGACGCTGTCGTTTAAATAACTGCTGCCAGTCGGTCTGTGGACTAACGTGTCTATGAGGCAACGTAGTGAATTTTCCAATATTCCCGCCGCTCGAAACTTTCTTTCAATGCCGATGCTCGTATTGGTTGAACGAAGAAGCACAAGCGGAAGGGGAATCAAGTAAAGTGTTAATGGTGATTGAGTAGAAACATTTGAAGGAATAGAAAAACTTACAGGGATTTCCTTTTAAATTCTTAAGGTTTATTTTCCTTCGGATATCAGATTTGTAGTCGAGTACTTCCGCTGCTGCAGTATCGACTTCCGCTTGAGAAAAGAAAACAGCAAATTGAAAATTGAAAAGACAAATTGAAAATAGCTCGAAACTGCTGCGTAAATGCGTTTCGTTGAATTTCTTTCAGTTGGGAAAAGTAAATATTGGAAGCAGCAGCGTCAGAGGGCGTTTAAATTATTTACGCATAATTTGATGGAGACATATTTTAAGAGAATTTACTTTGACAACAATTTTCTCAATATATCATATTTTTCCATTTATAAATTCTAAAGTGAATCGAACTTGTTCTCAAGTTAATCTGAGAATTTAAAGTTTGAAATTTGTTTGTCATAATACTAAACTAAATATAAACTTGAAACTTATTTTTTTTTTAGAGAAATACACCACCCAGTATTGTAATTTTTTAAATATACAATGTACCAGATTTACTCCCCGGCCTTATGCACTTATACACAAAATAAATCTCACCAAAAGAAGTTAGCTCAATTATAAATAAGAACATTCCAAAGTTGGCAACGCATCCATCTAAATTTCGTTACCACACAATATCCTTGAATGCGTTGTTAGATTTCAAAGAGATTAATTAGTGTCAACAGTTACAAGAACAATAACGAGAACATCGAAATTTATATTCCACCACTTGAATGCCGAGAATGCGGGCTATAAAAATTCGTTTGGCATAAGACCAAGCGAGCTGAATTTTTTTTTATCTACGCTCTACTATCGAAAGTTTCGTCACAACAATTTGTTTAATAAAGTTATGCGTCTGATTGTGTTTCGCACACATGTATGCATATGTATATACTCACATAAGGGTATTCATTGCTTTGTAATAGTCGAAAAATATCCGATATCCGGTTAAAGTACCTTTTTGAATATTTACACCAAAGGACAAAGCGTTCGTTAGTGTTAGCTTAAACGTTTTAACATTGATCTGAAAACAAGAATCATCCTTTTTACATGTGTATGTATTATGTATGTATGCACGTGCTGTGTCATAGCTAAACAGCAATAAGTTCAAGGATAATGCGACCAGACTTCCTTGTATTACTATAGATGTGGCATTAAATCCTCTTAGAGTTTGGTTGATGGGTTCAAAACAACACACAAAAAAAAAACAACAACAAAAAATACAAAAACATATGTACAAGAAGCTTTTTCGTATCACACAAAGCAACGTAATCCTTTTTCAAATGTGGTTCTTCGGTTGCCACTGCCACTGATGTTAATCGCATATGTTCTCCTGCGTAAGTCATGGTGTATCGTTTACTTTGTGATTGTTGGTGTTTTTTTTTTGTATTGTATTTGTAAACCCAGTCGGAAAATCCATAGCAAAAGGTCAAAAGTATTCCAAACTTTGTTTTATTGTTCTTGATTGGATTAATAGAAGCTAAGGAACATATTTGCTATTGAAGTCAGTAAATGTTTCTTTTCTTTTATCGTAGCTAAGCATTTACCGATTTAACCTGAGGTTTTAACAATTTTTCAACATCATTTACAGTTGGAATTTTATTTTTAAAATCCTTCTTAAGAAAAACTTTCCTTCCAAACGTCCAGAGTGACTCAAAACTAATGTTAAAATGTTTCATTTATGTTAAGCCATTACCCTTTCAGAATACTTGATCCACTACTGGAACTGCAATTGTGTAGGTTAAACGCACTGTACTAGATTGATGTATCATGGTTGCCATTGATTTTTTAAATTTTTTAATAAAAAAGTCAGAATTCGATAATTTGTATTCTTACTATCATCTTCGGTGTGCATTACAAAGTCAAAGACCGCCTTCCAAACAACTTTACTTGACTTAAGGAGTGATGCAGAAGAATTCAGAATTACGTGGAGCGTCCAACGTGACGTCTTTAAAGAAATCAACGCGTTGCCGTTCCTTTTATTTTCGTTACTTGGAGCTGTGTCGCGCAAAGAATCTAATACCGCTACCAGAGATTTGTGCCAAGAACCATGCCAAGTCCAAATTGGATTTATTCGGAGATAAATTGGATGTTAAGGCGTGGCTGTTGATCTTTGAAGCGTTGCACCAGGATCAATTGCTGCAGTCGTTGTGTATTAGATTACGAAAAAGTTTGGGAATGGGCAAGTGCAAAAATATATTCCAACCAACTAGTGGAGGACTATTTAATTGTAAAATTACGTCATTCAATGCAGTTTTGGAGCATTTGGATACCGAAAGTAAGGCAAAGCTATTTAAGCAGAAACCTGTGGTCTACACAAAGTTCATTTTCACTGGACTTGTGACCGCTGTTGCCAGTTCCATTGAGTTCAATAAAAATCTTAGAGTTCTGAAGTTGGAAGGTTTGCCACTCAGTGGTAAATATGTGCAGTTGATCGCAAAGGTAATACAATTATTTATAATTTATAATGTGGCGTAAATGTATTTTACTTCCAAGGCACTCTTGTCCAATGAAAGCCTCAAGGAGATCAGTTTTCAACGTTCGAATATATGTGATCCAGGTTGTGAAGCTATTTGCAATGCAATGAAGTACATGGATAATGTGTCCGAACTGAATTTGGCAGCATGTGAGCTGAGCACCAAAGCTGCAGAATATGTGGCGGATATGATCAAGGTGGCTATGATGCTATATTACAATGAAAAGTAATTGATTATTTTTTTTGTATAAATTCGTAGATACAAAAAATAAGCCGATTTATTGAAAGTTGGAAAAAGTCGTTGCGTTATCGCGACATCGATCCTAATATTTCGACCGGCTTGCGATCAATTTCCTTGGCGCATAATCCCCAAATTGGCGATGATGGTGTGAAATCAATTGTTGATGAGTTGAAAGATGATGTTTGGATCAAAGGTGGACAATGAAACACCGATTAATTGTAGTAAACATGAAATATAGTTGAAACCTATTTACTCTAGTAATCGATATGGAATATTGCGGATTGACTGATCTGGCTGCTGAGCTCATACTCGATTGTCTGGATTTAAATGCCGGTATCCATGAGTTTAAAGTGCGAGGTAATTCGGGTATGAGCAACGTTCTACAGCGCAGCATTTGCGAGAAATTGGGCAAGGAAGACGAAGAAGTTGTAAAATCACTCAATGGAACACAGCAGAATTTCAAGACCATATGCAAGAATAAGAATTCCCTGGAAAATGTGTCTCAGTTAATAGAGCGTCGAAAGATGCTCGAAAAGAAATTGGCATTAGAACGTGCGTTACGCAAAAAGGCCGAACTACTGAATGAAAAACTTAATATGGAAATAATGGACATTGAAAATAAGCTTGAGACTGAAGCTGATGTGGGTATACCCGAGGGATATGTTACGATTAAGAGCGAGGCCTTGCAGGAGATAATACGCGAGTAGGTGCCAGTTGAATTCAAATCGTTTGTATATCAAAAATTATTCTAATAATTTTTTTTCCAGACGCAACCATTTCCAGAAGATCATCTCTGACGTTTGTAATATCAATAGTAAGACTATAAGTGGTGTCAAAGACCTAAAGCAAAGGCCAAAGTATATACACAACAACATTCATAAGTATACCATCAAGGAGGTGCCGCGGAATGTGGTTAATGTACGAAAAGTAAAAAGCGAAATGAAATATGTGGAGCCAGCTGGTAACAATTCCTCAAGAAAGCAGCTGTCCAGATCTGATCACACGCTCGGCAACGAGCCGGACATTAGTTTGTTTTTCCAGCGAGAAGTTTATCAGATTTGTTCGTCATATGTTTTGTAAATAATATTATAAGTCATTTGTTAACTATTTATTTAAATATTTATTTTAATTATATTTAGGAATCATCTCTGTAAACATTTGCGATATCAGTGATAAAATATATTTTTTCTTAGCTATTTAAAGTTTCAAAGACTTGATTTTAAAAGGAAGAATTCGTAATTTAAGGATGTGTTATTCAAAGGACTTCATTGAGTTAATTAGTTAAAGCAGAATTATTTGGAATAAAAACTTACTCATTGCAAAGTGATGGTGAAGTGTCACAAGGAAGTATTTTGAGTTTTTTCTGTCAGCACTTGTAGACGGATGCAGTTATCAATAAAATCATGTGTACATCTTTTTGCCGTCAAATTAAATTCATTCCTTGAGTCAAAATACGAAACTGCAAATTAAAACTGTACTTATAAATACGTGGATAAAAAATGGCCACTCTGGCAATTGAAATGAAAAACTTTATTTCTTTGCTGGTATGGTGGTCTTTTTATTTATTATAAATTTTTTCTAATATTCATATAGTATAATTATCACATCTTATATAAGTTTATAATATGTTTTATAAATGGTAATCCTAATCCCAATCCAAAAGATAAAAAAGAAATCGATTAATCATATAATATAATATAATATAACTTAATACACAGTGATGTTGGCTATCTCCATATTGTAAGGAGTGCGTCATTAGAAACTTGTGCACAGTTTTTCTACTGTAACTTTTTTATAAGAATTCAAAATTCAAATTTTTTGATCATGTTAGCTTTGAAAAACATGTCGGATATGTATTATGCAAATTTTTGCATATATAGTTGGTTATTCAGCGAAAAAATGAGCGAAGAACAAAAAGTGCGTGAGGAAATTATAAAAAATTTCATAAATAATCCTCATTTCACATACAAAAGGATTGCAAAAATTGTGAAAGCTCACCGGAACACAGTATCGAAAGTACTTCAAAAGTTTAAGGCGGACCTTAGCTGTAATCGGAAGCCAGGAACAGGCAAAAAAAATGGTTCTGGTGACCAAAACAAAGCGAAGACGGTGGTTACCATGCTGAAGAAAAATCCGAATCTCTCAGGACGAAATGTAGCTCGCAAAGTTGGATGCTCTGAGTCTTTTGTACGGCGAGCGAAAGGCGAAGCTGGTCTGAAGACATACAAAGTTCAAAAAGTCCCAGATCGGAATGCAGCAAAAAATGTTGAGGCAAAAACGCGTGCTCAAAAGCTTATCAACAATTTTGTGAAAAAGTACGAATGTTGCATAATGGATGACGAAACATACGTTCTTTCCGACTTTTCTCAGCTTCCTGGCCAAGAATTTTATGTTGCCGATGCTAGAGGAAATGTCCTAGATAAATTTAAGACCCAAAGAAAAGCAAAGTTTCCAAAAAAATTTCTCGTGTGGCAAGCAATTTGTAGTTGTGGCAAACGAAGCAAAATTTTTGTGACCACCGGGACAATTAACACGGAAATTTATAGTAAGGAGTGCTTACAGAAGAGACTTCTACCATTTTTAAGACAACATAAAGTGTCTACCTTCTTTTGGCCTGATCTTGCTTCGTGCCACTATAGTAAAGCAGTCTTGGATTGGTACCAGAAGAATAACATTGTGTTTGTCCCTAGAGAGGCGAACCCACCGAATTGCCCAGAGCTCCGGCCAATCGAGAGATATTGGGCTCTGGTAAAAAGGGAATTGAAGACCACTCAAAGGGTATCTAAGGACGTGGTTGATTTTCGGCGTAAATGGTGTGCTGCCAGCCAAAGGATCAAGGAAGACACTGTAAAGGCTCTAATGAAAGGAGTTGCGGAAAAAGTCAATAACTTTATCATTAATTAATTATTTTTTATATTAGTTTTTTTATTATTACTTAGAATAAAATTTTCTTTGATAAAATGTAATTTTTTTGAAAATTGATTTAGTGGTTACTGAGATATTTTTATTTTTCGATGAACACATTTCTAACGACGCACTCCTTACGTCAGTGATGATTTTAAAAATATTTTTATAAATGCACGTCACAAGTGTTGTTGTCTTTTTTGTTGTTGTTGGCAAGCGGCTTTTGTTTTAACTTGAGGTACGTGTTTTAAATTTAACTTTTCTAATTTCAATTATTTCCTTTGACAAAATTAAATTTTGTAAGAAACCGTAAAATAGAATTGAAAACCAACCGAATTTGTTGAAAATCGTAAAAAAGTAAAAAGAAATTTAAGGAAAAAAATATAGTTGCTCTTAATCGGTTTGCCTTCAGGCTTAATTCCGCTCTTGTTGTCAGTCAGTCAGTTTATTTATTCCCCAAACTACATCCTCCAAATTCAACCCTCAGCCACTTGACCGCAAACAAAAGCCGCCGCCAATTGCCCCGCCATGTGATTTTAACACTTTGTGATGTCGTTAACAAAAAACTAAAGAATTAATGTCGTCCACTGAAGTGTTTTGTTCATACATAATACATATAAATCAGTGTTCCTTCCGGTTTCTAGTAGATGCATTCGCCCAACAAATCGCATTCGCCCTTTTCCAGCGGCTTTAACCAAAGCGGATTGTAATTGGGACAGAGTTTGTCGTGTATTGGCATTCGTATTTGTACCGGCGTAATGGGTGCGCCCTCCCACTCGGATCCCTCGAAGCGAAAGCCATCGGATTTGTTGCACTGCATGCTGAGCGGCTCCTGTACGTACATCGTATAGAGTTGGCCCACGCGTGCTTGCGTCCACTTAATGCTTTGGTAATTCTTCGAGCGTGCGCCATTTAAGTGGATGCCACGTTGATGTTCTTTTCTGTAAAGTAAGAAGAGCAGCAGCAGCAAAAACATGTTAAAGGTCAAAATGTGCACAAAAATTTGTTCTAATTGGAAGCCGGTAAAGTGTGGGCAACTTGTAAAGAATCATAGAACAGTTGCTTGTAATTTTCAGTAAAGCAGATGGAGGTGGAGGTGGAGGAGGAACAAGAACAAATCGTACAAGCGTTGATTTTGAGGGTACTCACTTTAATTAGAATGTGTGTTTTTTATTTTAAGAAGGCCAAGAACAACACAAAAGTTGTTTAAACACTTTAAAAGCTAACATAGGAAGAACTGCCTTGTGGAAGGATTTATTTACTCTGAACTCTGATAGGGTGGGTACACATTGGGTACACTCATAAACAAAGGAACAAGTTAATATACCATGGAATGTGAAATATTATATGGCCTGAAGATGGACATGGTTTATCTCTCTCAATAAGTGGAATAATCGAATTCACAAGGTTACAAAGTTCATGGAAATCAAAAATAAAAAATAAAAGAAAGTTACAACAACAAATGCAAATACAAACGATTATCATGATTGATAGTTATACTTACTTCTTCATGTACGTAAAGTAATCTCCCAAAGTCTTTTCCGACACTGAGCTCTTGCAAACTTCCAACTTGGTTGCCGGATAGTAGTGAATGTAGTTGACGCACATTTCATCGCTAATGGAGAAGCCACCGAGTGTGACATTCTTTTTGTCGACAGTGCTGTAGTAACAAGTTGTGACTAAAGCATCTCCCTGAAGGTATGGAAAAATGTGCAATTCAGTTAGACAATGGAACAATTGGATTTGTTTTACAAACAACTGGATGGAACATTTGTTTAAACTGAAAATTGTAAGCATCATAGCTTTAATAGTTTGCATTTTAGGATGTCCTCTTAATACCAATCTAGCTCGAATTATAATCGCTTTGCTCCTTAATTTTGCTAAACTTCTACAAGGCTTTTGCGATTATTGTTAGTAATGGAGCAATAAATTTACAATCTACAAGTATTTAATTCTGACTCTTAATGAAATTTTTGTTAAATTTTAATCTAAATAAACTCAAACTTTAAATAATTTTACTTCTCTCCTAATGCTGAAATTTTACTTTTCCTCTTAAGGAACTCATCTGCTAACAATGAATTAAATTCCTGGCTAAAATTGCAATCTGATAAAACGAGCTCTCGCGGGAGTTGAAATATTTTTCGCCGGAGTAGAGAGATAAAAAAAAAACGAACTACAAAATAAAGTTCTCGAAAGTATGCAACACTTTTATTTTATTTCAACAGCATCAAGTTTTGTGCTGCAGGATATTCAATCCATTTGTTTGACACTTTTGCGCCAGTGTTGACATGCCACCGGGAACTCCTGTTTGTTTTGATAACATAATTTTAAATTTACTTAAGGGAGGCAGAATGCCGGCGAAAATGGTGCAAGTAATGCCGCAAAAACTCATTGGACTCGTGTGGAGTAGGGTGGAACATCAACGCTTTTACTCTGATTAAAAAATGGAAAAAAATGTACTTGAGGAAGTTTTTTTCTACGTATATAGAAATGTGCTGGATACGAAATAAATAGTTTGATGAAGTGGAAGTAGAACGTTTAATATTTTTAAATTTATGTTTAGCTTTGTTATTTTTATTGTAGCTTTGAAATCTGTTATTAACATTTTGTTAAACTGTTCTTAACTTTTCTAAAAACAAATATAATAATGTTGTTTATTTAGTTTTAAATAAAACTACACTCACCGGCATAACGTGCGGCTTGTAGTGCAAACTACGCATCTCCTGAAAATGATGCGAATAATAATCATCTCGATTCAATTCGCGCAGCTCCTCTGCGCCACGAAAATGTCGAGTGAGCACACGTACCCCAGTCAAATGGGTGTGCAGTTGCGAGCCAAATACAATGATGCCGAAATGTGGCAGCGCCTAAGATATGAAAATTAAAAACAAAAACAAAATAAAACACATGAAAACCGGTTAAAAAAATAAAAGTGGAAAAAGTTTTAATCTGGGTCACACACCCGTCTGCTGCCATTTAAATGGCAGCCACTGGCACATGCAGCATCATCACGCCAACCAAGCAACGAACGCCATTGCCAAATCAATCAATCGATTCCATTTTACCAACACGACTACTCACCACTTCAGTGCATTCGGCAATGCAATAACCACTCAGCGGAAATCCCACTTGACCCGGCGGTATTGCCATTTTGTCCGTATACTCGAGTCCCAATTCCATTACGCCGGCATCGAATTGTCGCAGCTGTGAGACCATTTTTATTCGTAAGCCCGAACTGTCAATGCGGCCTGTTAAGGTAGGTTGTATATTTTCTTTAATTTTATTTTTCGGTTAATACAAAATAAAAGTTGTTGTTCTATTTGTGATGTTGATTAATGTTAGGCCATTTTTTACAACTGTCTACATAGCAATTAGGATTGATATATAACCGAGTATTTTATTTTCGGTGGAATTTTTCAATCGAACTTAAACGAAAGCATCGAACGGATTTATAAAATTTAAGTTTAATGTAATAGATTTTGTTTTAAATTGCTTTGAAATGACCGAGTGACTTGGCGTTGATAATAAACTACTTATGAAAAAAAGATAAATATTCATTTTACCTTTCACCAACTCTGGATTGTTGAAGTGCACTTCCAAGCGTATATGCCGATTGTAATCTTTGCCGCCAATAGGCAAACCAGTCTCCGGGGGATATGTAAACGTGCTTGCGCCCATCGCCCACAAAGCAATAACTTTCGAGCAAACTTTGGCCGCTTGTGGCAACTTTTCGCAGTCGCCGCTGTACAATGGAATCTTGACATTCGCATCGGTTTCGCAATGGAACACTTCCATGTGGTGGACGATGCCAGGCGTTACAATCATCGGTTCGAATTGAACAATGTGATGTTTGTCCACCAGGAAATCATCAAGTTTCTGTATGTGACACCAGTATGTGGTCTCTTTGGCGGGAATAGGCACCTGTTTCAGATTCACTTCGATTTGTTTTAGTTCACTACGAAAGTTATTAGGTCAGCATAAACGACTTTCAACTGTTTGATATAAGAGACTTACGTTTCGGGTATTAGGATTTTATCCGCACGCAGTAGTTGCATCATTTTAATGCCCGATTCGTGTGTGGAAACATTTGGCAATGGAAATTGATGATCCTCCAATGCCAGTTGATTTTCGCCACGCGCCCACATGACGTACATGGTGCCTTCCTATATATATATTAAATTGTAAATTATCTACTATTCAATTTAGTTCTATGTGCGAGTATAGCTATCATACATGCATTCTAAGATCGAGCGGATCGCACGTATCGAACTTTCTCTTGAAGGCCAATGTGTATTCGTCCATTTTGAAAAGCTCACAATCCTGTTGATAGTCCTTGTGCACATATTTGCCATCGGGACTAGTATAAGTGTCGGTGACAACGTTGAAAAAACCATTTTGATTTTCAAAAAAACAAATATCCGCATCGCCGAGTTCGCCGCGTTTCGAGAAACCCAAGTAGAACCATCGATGCTGTTCGTTGAAGGCGTTCTGCAGATGAAAGAGCACTTCCTGCTTATACCAATCAACCATCCAACTGAGTTTGATATCCTTCTCATCCAAGAAGATTTCATGAAGTTTGGTATCGGAGAGTCCTGCAATTGAGGGATTGTTTTGTTATTAAATATTATCGAATAGATGTGTGCTTGAGATAAATTTGCATGTGATAGCTACCCTAAAACATGTCAACGTCATCTGATGATATTTTGATATATCATGATTTATCTCTGTATTTCAGTTCATAATTTAAATACAATAATTTGAAATTACAGATTTAAAATGAAATAACTTTTTCTTCTAGGATTGTTTTTCAACAGTTTCACCAGTTTCCTGGACTTAAATTTCGAAGTACTGCAGGAAAATGTGTGAAGTCATTAGTGAGTTATGTCACACACTTTCAAGTGATTTACTCGCCCAATCATACGAATAACGACTAAACCAATAAAACGTCAATTCCAATTGGCAAATATCCCTTACTGACTGACAGCAAGTAAAGTTCGGAAATGAGGGCTGTGACACAAATCCAATTACTGACGACTTTTGTGGATTATGTCTGGTCTAAAAAAAAGTTATTAAATTTCTTTGTAAACTTCGTAACTGTTTTTTACAAGCAGACTTTGAAATAAATTATTTTATATGTACACTTAGATTTTTTTAATATTTCTTATTTTAGCTAAAAAATATTTAATGTCCATTTTATATGAATTTTCAATTTTTTTTTGAATATTTCACATTTTGAGGTTTGTTTCAAACCATACAAATCTAAAATTTTCAGTTAAAATTCCATTAAAAGTTTTATCTCACACAAAAAATTGGAAATTTTGTCTCTAGCGGTTTTGTCCTCGCACCTGAATAAAAGTAGATTACAATCACAAGAGACACAATAATGAATTCGACTGCAAAGTTCCATCACATACGCTAACGGTACGGAAGTAATATGCGCGTCATTGCATGATGTATGTACATATGCATATACGAGTATGTATGTACATGTGTGGATAATTCCCTTGAAGGAACATAAATCAGCACACACTTCAACACACTCCCGCACACATACTCGCACATTCGTTTTCGTAATTCGACAAAGAAAATTGATTTGTGTTTGGTTGAAATTTACGTCCTTCTGACACAGTGAAGCGGGAAACAAACACACCAAACACACCGAATACTGAAATGCGAAATTGGAAATTTCAAATTTAATTTTAAACCAAAACGCAAATCGAATATTATTGTCCATCGTGCAGTTTTAAACATTTGCATTTGCATTTGCATGCAATGCAGTAGCTGTGCTCTGCTCTGCTTTGCTGGCGGCGCTCGGAATGGATTTTGAATTGCGAAAATTGCTGCATTGCATTTCTAATGCCATAAAATGTGTTGATGGGCTTTTAATGTTCGTCATCGTCGTCGTCATCGTCATCATCATCATCATCGTGTGTGGTCAGTAACTACTCGATGCAGTTAAATTGTGGGTGCCGGTTAGTGCACCTTTGTTTGTTTCTTTAGTTGTTTGCTTACGTCTAGAGTATAATAATGCAAATTTCTTGGAATTTTATGCAAATTTCTATTGTTAGCTCGTTTCATGTTAACTATTCCAGCATTTTTACTATTTTTGGTTCATTCTTGTGGTTTGGTTTTTTCGCTTATAAAAAGGGGAAATAATTAAAGAGAAGCAACTTATTAATTTTTTTAAGTTGGTACATGTACTCGTATGTATATATCAAATTAAATGCTTTTAATTAATGAGATTTATCGCTTTAGTTGCTCTCGCATGCGAACCGCACATTTATCGCACCTACCCACTTAGCTGGGGGATTAATTATGCAACACTGGTGTCAATATTTATGCAGAAGTTAATGCAGTCGCAATTTACATTGGCTCTGCTTAATGACATCAATTTAAATACATAGCTTATAATTTAGGTAGCGTGGGAATATACTATCACCAGCTCAGGGAAAATGATATTCAAATTAACGCGTATTTGTAAAAATGATTAAATAATTAGAATGTTATTGCATTTAATTGAAATTGGTTTATTATTAAAAATACTTTTAGGTGACTAATATTACATAAGTCAAAAATTTAACTAAATTCATTAAACTATCTTTATAAAAGTGAATGTTTCTATCTTTCTTTCTTATCATCCAATGCGCGTCTAAATCGTTTTTGAGATTTTGGGGAGTTGCTATGCTATATCCGACAAGCCCATATAATAAGCCCACAATTTTTGAAATTTGGTATCTAAGTTGGTAGGGTCACTGTCGATAGCTTCATCAAAAATTGACTTGGTTGGATCCATTTAATGTCTACCGCCGTAACTCAGAAATGCCATAACGAGGAGTAACTAATTATCTTGCACATATTTCTATTCAAAACAAAACCCTGCCAATGCCGGCTACTATAAGCTAGTAATAAATAAATTCGTATTTCAATGACTTATACAAGTAAATATATTAATGCTGAAAATGTCTTTTTGGACAATTTCAATCAAAATATTTTGTCTTTTAATTGATTGATTTTTTTTTTTTTTATAAATTTGTTTTGCTGATTTCGCATTTCACATTTTTCGTAGCTATTCGCTTTGGGTTCAGTTGGCATCTTTTGATTGTTTCTTAATTGGAGTTTTCGAATTGCCATCGGGCATTCTATGGACACAATTTGGCTCTCATTTAAAATAAGATTAATTTGAGTTTTACAAGCAATTAACCCGCAATTTGAAATGGGTTTACAATGAAAGTGTCTGGCTAAGCATTTGTGCGCTGATGCTCGGGCCATGTTAATTTATTCAGTGGATTTAAAATGTTATCAAGGGTGCTCGAAGTTAGGCAAATAAAATATTCCATTTGCACAAAAGGAGAAGAGGGCAGATTCCCTTTTAGATTCGGTTTTGTGTGTGAAATTCATTTCGCTGGTGTTATGTGAAGCAAATTAAAAATGGAAAAATTGCAAAATATTTGTCTTTATTTTGTAGATTTTGAGGTCATGTTTAAAAGGAAATATTTTCCTATGTTTCTTTTATTTAATTTTAACCTATTCAAGGACATCAAATCTTTTAAGGGATATGAACAAAACGAAAACCATAATTAGTCAATAAACATAAGTTTATATTTAAAAAGGCAGTTAACCGATAACGTAAATTCTAAAAGCATTTAACTTATTTAAAATATCCAATTTTTGAAATATATTTTAAAATAAAAAGTTTTGATAGTTCAAATTTTACCCATTTTTTTTATTTAAATAAATATTTCTCATACGCACCGGAGACCGCATTAATTTATAGTTTCATAAAAGCTAAGCCCAACACCCCAAGTGTGACAAATTCTGCGAATATGCATCAAAGTAATTACAAAAATTCCCGAGGTGTCGCTTTGTGTACACAAAAAGCCCACGGAGACGAGCTGGAAGACGTTTCTTTTTTGTTTTTGTCAAATTTATGCGCAACGCAAAATTACGACGGCAGCGCGTTTATAAAAGACACAGTAAATGCGGTCATAAGTTATATATTACGGAGGAGAGGCGTTAAGACAGCCACGTTAACAAATGAGGGTACAAAGTGGTAAAACTCACATTTCGTCCGCCTCTTAAGGGCAACGTGGAACCTCAAAGTAATGGAAATGCTGTGCGCTTTATGTATCTTTTATGGCTACCAATTATTCGATAAGATTTATTAACCGGTTAGTGATTACTTTAAATAGCAGCAAAAATAACTGACCAAATTTAAAAAAATTATGTACATAACAATAAAGATGTTTGGTGCATGTCTGTCCACTTGTTAATTTAATCCTTAAGCTAGCAAAAATACATAATTTGAAATACCAAAAAATCTCAATCGTATTTATTATGCAAATTTAAAACTCAAAATCCCTTCTTTAAGTTACTAGAACTATTTCCCTTATACTCGTATTTTTCAGTGACTATCGTGTATGTTTAGTACGTTACCCGAATTACCGGTTATTTGCTATTCAAATCTCAAACACTAATTTCAAGCCCCAAGATGCCGCACCACCATGTCAAAGGTTCGTTCCTCTTAAACTCTTTTGTATGTGAAAATGTGAAATTTTGTTGCAATGCCAAAAGCCTTAGTCAAAGTCGTCATTATATGCGAGTTTCCTGGTCTTGGGGCGGCTGGCGGTGAAAAATTTGAATGTCTCAAGTTTGTGCGATGCGTTGTCAGTCAGTCACTCAGTCGGTGGTGCCATGACATGCCGCTCTAGAACAAGCCCAACAACAACAGAAGGTATGCGTGCAAATTTATATTTCGTGTTTAATGATGATGATGATGTTTTGAAAAATTGTTTGTGTTTAAATTGTGGCACACAATGTGAGAAGGAAATTAAATTTCGTTGAGATTTGTCGGGAATGAAAAATTACTTTGGGCATGCGGCGGCTGGAATGCCAAGTGGCAACGCCGGCTTTGTTGTGTTTGCAAAAGAAGCATTCGGCTGTTTGCTGTATGCGCTAAGTGAGCGGCAAATTAAAAGTTCAAACGTAAACAATGATTAAAATGCGATGAATAATTCAGGTGCATATACAAAAAGAATAAAAGTAACAAAAGATGAACTCTAATTTGTTATGTTAGACATGGACGAAATTTTGATCTTCATGAAAAGAGACGGACAGTTGAAAGATAAGAATTATAATTTGAACTTCTTTAAGTTAATAAGGTGTCAGTTGAAGTTTTAAATTTTTTTTGTTAAATCATGAAACCTCCTGCCCCCTCGTTATGTTATCAGTTTCGATTTTTGCCAATTGTGTCTCTTAACAAAAAATCATTTGTATTCATAAAACTCGTAAGCACAATGCATTGGGAAATGAATACATTACGAAACATTATTGTGTAAGTAATTGTTCGTGTTGTATGTGAAAATATTTATGTGCACATTAAAATGGTTAACTGTAAAATATGTCAAAAAAAAGTTACAAACATTAAAATTGTTCAATTATAGCAATAACTCAACAACAAAAACGAAATAAAAAATATAGGAAAAATGTTGTTGAATGTTGTTGAATGTATACACCAAACAGAATCGCATTGCAACTAAATTGTCAAAGGAATACATATGTACATATATAAATGTGATAGTGTGTGTATGTGTTTTTTTGTCGCTTTCGGAAATTGAAAAATTGCAGCAAATAATGTGCAGCAATAGCAGCAAAAAAAGAAGATATACACACAATTGGGTAATAAAAACCAAACAGAAGAATGGAATTTGTTATCGGCAGTTTTTTGTGTGGATTGTCAAGAAAAGTGGCTACAAATAAATAAATAACTAAATGAAAAAATATATAAACAAGTTTTCGCATTTGGACAAATATTGCAATGAATTTGTAGTTTTAGTTACTTGATATTTTTCACTTTCAGCAAATTCACACTAAAATCATTTGTATAACTCAAGTTACTAAACTTTAAAAGTAAAGAGTTTTCTCTTCAACTCCATGCAGAATGGACTTGGAGTTATTTATGGCTCATGTTGTGTATGAAATTTGCCACGCCCATTTATTCTGTTTAAAATTAGTGAATTTACATTTTCTGTGTTGGCTTGTATGCTCACTGCCGTTCAATTTCACGCAAGAAAATAATTTATTGACACAGCTACTGAATTCGAAATGGAGTTCAGGTCACATTCACCATATTAAAAATGTCCTTAAATATGCGTCATTGTTATAACGTCTAATTTGGATCGAAGTTATTCATCGGCAAGTTTTGCGTACTACGATGGCTAAATGATTTTAATTGTTGGCCTTACCCAATTTTCTATAAAATATTTCGTCTGATTTAGATATCGCAGGTCTATGCATGGTGTAATAAATATGACAGAAAAGTAGAAAAATGTCCCTCTCCACCTCGATATTGTTTTTTTTTTTGAAAATATAATTTTTGAGCAGTTGCCATGGTTGGTATAAAAACATTAAGTATAAAAAACCATAATCTTCAAAATAAGGCAGACATCGAGGTGAGTTCCTACTTTCCTAACCTTATTATTCAACCATGGTCTACAGGAGAAAATACAATATTTTCTTTAGATGTATAAGATAAGTTATACACGTATGACTCTATTTAATTTAAAATGGCAGTTTAAATACAAATTGTTATTATAAAAAAAAATATTTTTGAAAACATTCCCAGCACTGCCGGCTACTTTAAGGAAATCTTTAATAGGTTTAAACGTATTTACACCAAACTCCGTTTAAATATTGAACATTTCTCCAAGTGTGAAGGAATTTCTGTATCAGCATCGGATATTTTTGCTCGAAATTAATCAATTAAATTGAATTAAAGAGCTTAGGAAATTATTAGAAGCTGAAGCACTTTCCGGCACGGAGAGATGCATACCGAAATGTCAATAAGAACTTTCTGCCCCGCCCAACTGCCACGTTCGCTTTTTCAATTCAGTTCTTACTCCTCCTCAGCTCGTTCAGTCGTTCAGTTCAATTCTCAACCGGATGCAGTAATTAAGGGAAAATTCCTTTGCAGCACAGCACAAATGCTGCTCCTCGGCACTTATAATTTATGCAAATACGCAAATGAAAGTGAAGGAAAAAAGGTGGAAGGCGAGCAGGCATGGCAAGGCAGAATGTTAAAAGTAAAACGGAAGTGTGAAAGTGTAAGGGGTGCAGGGGTGCAGGGGGCAGGAATGTTGGCTGAAAACGAGGAGGATTCATTAAAAGTGAAAGCAGCAGCGCACATTGCAAAACGAATCATAATTCCCGCGCTGCGTCACGTAAACGTGACAATGCCGAATGAATGCCAAGGCAAACACAAACTTAAACACAAACACAAACACGAAAACAAATACGAATACGAATAAAGAGAATATTGGAAATGCCGCTTGTCGCCTGGCGCACTCAACTTCTAGTTTCAAGAGTACGAGCGACCGAGCTGAAGGTGCGATGTTGGGTAAATATTTAAAAGCTGACACGGTCGTGGATTTTAATGGAAATAATACTGCAGTACAGTGAGGTGCAAACTGGTTCTTTAGCTGGGAGTAAAACGGTTCAAGTGGACATTTAATAATAGTTTTGGAAATTTATTTTTTATTCAATATTTAAATTCGTATAGAATCCATAAACAAATCTACTAAATTCTAATGGAAACAGGACCGAAATTAAAAAAGAACATCTGTTTAAAAAGATTTGCAATTAATACAACAAATACAATATCTAAACACCAACTCTTAACAAAAATCAACCATCTCCTGAATGAAATATGTTATAGAAGTATAATCTAATTTATCGTAATTATCAAACTTCATCTAGTAACACTTTAATTAATTTAATCTTTATTTAAAAAAATCTTAAACAAATCATAAAGTTTGTACAGTTTTAATTTTATTTGAACATTTTTAAAGA
This sequence comes from Suillia variegata, assembly GCA_949127995.1. Classification (NCBI taxonomy): domain Eukaryota; kingdom Metazoa; phylum Arthropoda; class Insecta; order Diptera; family Heleomyzidae; genus Suillia; species Suillia variegata. The sequence continues at coordinate 24,118,778 of OX421846.1, read as the reverse complement.
TTTTTTAATATTAAACACTTCAGCGAAAAAATCAAATTCCTTCACACACTCACAATCAAGACCAAGAACATATTAAAGATTAATTGGACTTGAGGAAATCCAACCTGGCATATACAATATAAATCAAGAACAACGCTGTTCATTTTGTCTGCCACTTTGCAAACTGGGTCACGTAGCAAATCCATTTTAATACCCACTTGAAAACCTCAAGCATGCGGTTAGACGGCGAAGCGAAGCGAAGCGGCGAGTAAAGGATATCCAAGCGAAAGAAGATATTTCAACATTGTCGTTCTCTGTCATGTTCACACTTGCCGCTTCACTTACACACGCGCTCCACCGTAAATTTCCAACTCCAGCCCAGAGAACAACCAAGAACCCAAACCCACATGAAGAATGACAATTAAATCTACGAAATGACAGAAGTTTCACGACATCCCCTTTCCCCGATTTTAATAGCACTGAAAGTATTTACGTCTTTTGAATTTAAAACAATGAGAGAGGACAATTCAACCGAAAAGCCGCAAACACCCGTCAAGACAGACATCGAGGCTCAGGATGATTTTGATGGAGACGAAGATGTTCTCTGATGACGCTAACGACTAGCAAAACCAAAAATATTCGAGTATATCAGGGAAGTATTAGTGTACTTCCCTGATATACTGACTTTCTTGATATAGTGACTTTAAGATGACAAGAAAAAAAATAGAGTGCAATTGTTCAGGCATTATATTATTTAAAATTTATTTTCTAGTTAAGAAGATATCAGTTCTGCAGTTAAATAACCTGACTTTTATGTAGGAGATTTTTGGTTGCCCTACTATTGACAATGGCGAAACGTTCCAACACGAAAAGCGGCACGTTTGAGAAGCACATTTATGCGGAAAACTTTCCAAGGCGACAAGGCTCCAACCACAAATGCTGGGCATTCCATAGTCAAGCATTTTTTTCCATTATCATCTTTCGTGTCTTTGTATTTCCGTGCTCCCTTTCTGCTAATGTGTCCCTTTGGTATTTCTGCTGCCTGCTGCCATAGTAAATGGGCGCTGCCTGGCATCATAATAATGTCGTTATAAGCGTAAATAGATAAAGTTCTCAAGGAATTTTTCATATCGCTCAATTGACATGGCGGCATCTTTAGAATGTCCTCGTCGTGTCTTCTTTCGTTGCACTCCATTGAATTCTTTTGTGTTTCGGTCATTTACGGTTCGTGGTTGATAATTGAAGTGAAAATGGTTTATGACTATGATGGCATATGATGACAATTATTAAGCGGTGATATTATTTTGTTATTGTTATTCTTGTTGTTGTTGTTTTTATTATTGTTGTTCTTGTCAATATTGTTGTTTTTTCTTTCTTTGTTTCAATTTTGTTAATATCTGTGTTAATATCTAAACATGGATTTATTAATTCTGTTGATTTTGTTGATGATAAGAGCCATTTGGGAATTTTCCCACAGTTGTTTTAGTGATTGCTGTTGTTCTTTGTTGTTGTTGGGTGAAAATTTTCAATTATCGCAAATGTGTGTTTGTTCAAGAGAAACTTGTTGCGTCAATATTCCAAGTGGTATAACGAAATGAATTTATGGCAGCAGTAGCTATTCAATTTAGCCACTGATAGAAATGTTTTTCGAAACAAGTCAGATTTATTATTCAGAAAACTGTTAACAATTTCATTTAAATAATAATTAAGTCTGCTATTACTTGTTTCAAAACTTTGTTTTCTAGTTATCTAATATAAAGAAATATTCATATAAGATTAACCGAGGTCTAACTAAATCGAAAGGCGAAACCACTGGAAGGTATTTTTGAATATGAATTTAATAGCCAAAAGAAAATGCTCTCTAAAATTTCATATGTAAAACAACCAAGTAAGATCTATTTCATTCTTAAGAATCATTTTTTTATAAATACTAGATTAGTATCATAACTTCTTTGTAACTTAGTCAAAATAGTTTAAGTGAGATATCTTATTATATCGAAATAAATTTTTCAATTCTTATGTCCATAAACGCTTGCGAAATCCTTTTTAAATTGGCAACAACAACGTCAAACTACGAAAAATTCTGAATCGAATGAGTCTGGTATCAAGTTAATTGTGTCTACTAAAGACTAATCCAAAGCACAAATAATTAAAGTAATGACAAGTGGCCACAAATTAACAAAAATCGGTCCGAAAATAACCATATGCGAGATGAACACTTAAGAACAACACTGTTTGTTGTTGTTGTTTTGTTTTGTTTGAAGGTTGCCGACTGACAGAGATTTTGTTTTTGTGTTGAACTTGAAATAAAAGAATCACTTAAGCGTGATTTGCAAAACGCTGCACAGAGTATATGGTTTCCCTCTAGGATTGCCCTAAAAGCAACCACATACATTTTCTACACTCACAACCAGTCGCCCAAGACATACAATCAAACATACATATATACTCGTGTGTATGTATATATTATATGCTGGATAATGTCGACATTCAGAAAGAAAAAAACAATAGCAAAGAAACCAAAAAACAGAACCAAATCCACTGACAACTTAATTACAAAACGTCTTAAAAGCTTTCCATTTGTATTTGCTCGGCATGGGCATTATTTACCCGGACAATGTCTCACAGGTCGCTTCATCTTCTACGACGACTCCAACTCTCCAACTCCAATGTGTTTCCAGCTGCGCTAGTAACACGTGAGCATAATTAAGTTTTGGCTCTGCACATTATCGGCCACATTTATTTTTACATATTACATGCGAAGCAGACAACTTGTACGAGTAAGCATCCACTATAATAAAGGACAACCGTTGCCAGGATGGGATACGCCAAGTGGGTCCTTTCCAAATGTCAGTTCAATAAATTAATGTTAGCCAACTTGTGACACACTTGCAGTATTAATGTAGATTTTGTTAAATTGTTTAAAAGGAGTTTAGATATGTACTTTAAGGAGTTACAAAATATTAATAGAAAGATCAATATCAATTGAAATCGGTAGAGAGTTTTAATTTTCGATTTTAAGAGGTTTACGCAGATATCTTCTAAATTCAGTTTTAATTTTTATATACGACTATCTTTGATTTTTCACAGTGTACAAAGTTCTCCGTTTGCATGTCTTAATCAATGAGTTTTATTGTTTTGCAGGTCTGTGTGAAAAATGGTAAATGTATTTTGTATGATGTTATTTATTTTTGTCTGTGTGGGTACGACACGGCATGGCACGTGTACGCTACAGAGCGTGTGTCGGTAGGTATGTATACTCGTATAAAATATGTTGCCAAATAAGATACCTTAATTTGTGTGGAAGTCTTAAATAATTGTTAGGCCACATGAATTTATGAAACATTCTGCATGAAATAAATTTCGTTCGAAAGAGTTTTACGTTACTTTTACTGGCCAGACGCAAACAATGATTAATAGACAGCTCAACTGAAAATACAATTTTCCATGTATGCCAATTAATTTCAGCGACAGGCAGACAAACAGACAAATATACGAAAGACAGACAGACAAACATACAAGTTGATGAATTAATAACTTTTGCATGTAAATTGTAATTTAAATTCACAGATTTACATAATGTCGCATTTATCTGAGTTTTTGATGTGCGCAGGTGTGAAAATGTTTAATTTTGGAGCAAGGCTAATTAAAGTGATTACAACAACAACAACACCACCAACATTTAAGCGCATTTTAACGAATATCCTTGGCTAAATGTACATATACATATATAAATTACAAATGCAAATTAATGTGCACAAAAGTTGCAATTAACATAAATGTTAATTATTGTTAAGCCACAACTACAGGCACACAGCACAGTACAAACACACACACACACACATACACAAATACAGCAGTACAGTGACTGCCGACGTAAATACAACAGCCATATTGGCTGTTACATATAGATACAGACAGGGAGACAGACATCAATACTAGTGATGGGTAATTCGATGTACATTCGAATTTTTAAATTAAGTTTAAGCAAGTATGAATATAAACAAATATTTCTATAATCTTCTAAATAATTTCGAGACAATACTCAGACGAAAATTGTATAAATGCATTAAATCTCTCTTTTGGTTTTAGAAAACTGTTGGAAGACCTATGGAATTTTCAATATTGGCCAAAATGAGCTTGCATTTTAAAAAGTTCTTCACATTTTTACATATAATTTGTAAATTTTTAATAAATCAGTTCAAAAACTAACATAGTTCCTATACAACACTACATTAAGACAGACCTCCAATTTTATACTGATGCCCATAAGTGGTGTATAGAAGGGTGGGGAAAGGAAGGTGGACTTTTGGAGAAATTATTTTGAAAGGAATATATTTGAGAGGATAAGCAGAGGGAAGTGTTATGCCTTTCAACCTCAGTAAGCTAGATCTTTTAACTACTCGATTTAGTAATTGATCAAAAATGTATTTTCGGCTATTTTAATTATTTAACACATGCAAACAAAGAACAAAATTTCATCAGCTCTAATCTCATCCATAGATTAAGATTTTATTCGATCTGTTTACATCTGGTTTCCGACCTTTAGATCTTATCATTTTTTTATTGGCATATGATCAGATCAGATTCAAGATATAATCAGAATCCAAGAGAATTTCTTAAAAGTTGAGCTTATTCAAATATTCCTTTTGTCTCATCACTAGCGGACAAATTCTTTTTTACTTACTTATATTTTAATAAATATGCATGGGGAATTTAGTAACCAGCGACTTGCAACGTTAAAATTATAATTAAATGCTTTAACGAGAATCGCAGGGATGTCACAGAAAGCATTTCGCGAGGCGGAATTTTAATTCGCATACAAAAACGTGTTATTTAAAATTCATAACCAACTTGACTTGCGTTTAAAAGAATTCCGCACTTTGTGTGATACTTTACGATCTCAAGGCTTCTACAGTGAAACATTTGCAAGGTTTAAGAATAAATATACCTTAATAATTGTAATTTAATAAATTAGCTTTCAAAGTCATTGTACAATGATAAAGAAAATATTGCACCAACAATACAATAGAACAAAAGTACATCCACATAAAGTATTCCAGAGTCCTTCTACATAAATATTTATAAATCAAATGGAATATTTTGCACTAACATTTTAACTTCTCGTAAGATTGTTGTGGACTTTTATAATTTGCAATTAAGAAGGCGGCGACATAATAAATATTAATGCGACAGAAACTTGCGCTCATGGACGCTTTATGGACGGACACAATGTTGTAGTATTTTTCGTTGTGGCAAAGTATTTTGCCAGTGTTGCAGATTAATGTCGCACGGTAATGACAGTTGACCTTATGCTAAGCTCGTAAAAAAATAAAAATGCTAAACGCACGCAGGAAACTTTAGCCACGAAGGACTGCTCCCGACTCCTGATTGTTGTTACTCATCCTGCTGTTGCTACTGCTGCTACCACGGAGTAAAGTCGTTATGTTGTTTTATACTTAAAGGACATAAAAGTGTCAGGAGAAGTAGCACAACGAGGACATGAAATGAGAAACAAAATTTTTGTGCAAATGAGAAACTACGCACTGATGAAAACAAGTTGTTGCACTTGCATTAAAATTGCTAATTTTGATGGAAGAAGTCGTACTGTACTGTACTGTAATACGGAAGTTTGACAGCACAGCCTCATGAGCAAGAGAAGCGGAAGCGGAAGCAGTGCTTGCTCATTAGTAAGATTTTATGTTCTTGACGAAATAACGAGGACATGGAAATCAGCACAGCAGAAGGAGAAGGAGAACATAAAAATGCAGAAGTCAACCTGAAACGCAAAACTTCTAACTTTTGCAAATATGTTGTCAAAATTGTGCTTGGCAGCAGGAATCGCCCAGAAATCATATGATTATTAAAATAATTTTTTCATAATAATTTTTCTTATATTCGCAAGTTTTTATTATAAAAAATCGCAAAATTTACCTAAATTTTAAAAGCTTTTTTTATCAATTTTAATAATGCGAGGACGAGATTGCTGCATTAATACTAAATTCTTTTTCAAATTGTAAAGATAATCACAAAAACTTCATGTCAGAATTTTAAGTTTTTTTTTAGTGGAAACTTAAATTTAAGATGATATTCATGAATTTTTAACTTTAGTCAAATAAATTTCGTTGTCGTTTTTTTATCATTCAAGAGATATTAATATTTTTTATTATTCAGCACGAAAAAAAAAAAATTTTTATTCTAATATGTTTCACATTTTTGTTAGCATTTGTTGAAATTTTTTTATTTTGATAACTTTAGAATGGAAAAAACTTTATTAAATGTTTGTTCATTAGTTAATAATCATCGAGACAATTAAAACTGAAATTTTAATACAAATTTATTTAACCAATAAATATTATTAAATACTAATTATTAATGCTATCGTGAAGTTGTTGGCAAGTTCTTTCCAATGATATGATTTCATTGATGTGCGATCAATTTAAAAGGAGTTATAGAAATGATGTATGTATATATGTAGTAGATTTTTTTTTTAAATTTTTAATGGTCAATAACTTTTTTAAACAATTTTAAGTTTCATCAAACAAATTAGCAACTATTTTTTAAATTCGAGACACTTTTTCTTACTGATTCGTGAACTACTTTTTAATTCCAAAGTCGTATAAAAACATAAAAACAAAAACTTTTAAGCAGCCTACCAAAAAAAAAAAAATCAAATTCGTTTGCTATTATCCTTTGGTGGTTCGATTGTTTTTTTTTCATCTGTGTGTGATTAAGGTGTGGAACTCGTATATTGACAAGCATATCTTGCGCCCTTTTGGGAACATTGTTTGCCTCTTCTGCGCGCATAAAACATTGTCAATGGTCCTTATTAAGCAAATACAAATTTCCTTTGGTGTGTCTATCTTTCTTATTTGTAAAAGCAAAAAAGTCTGAAAAGTTTGCAAAACCTTATCATGAATATTTAGCAAATAAGTTTTTATTCCAGTATTTTTTAAGAGTTATTTGAACCAAGAATAAACTTCGTTTAAGATTTTCTTTGTAACCCAAAAGCAACTCTTGAAAAATTAGGGACAAAAATTTAAATCGATGAGAAATTCAAATAAATTCAAAATAAAATGTATTTTAAATTAATCGAATTGAAAAACAATTTCAAGTTTTCCTTTGATTATTCTGCATTTATCTAATAAATAATTAATTTCTCAGCCTAAACGTTTAAAACCTCATTTTGCTTTAATTTCGTGACTTTTTGCCTTTCAGTTAAGAACAGAACGCCTAATTGAGCAAATCCCAGCATGGCAAATGTAAATAGAGCAGCAACAGTTTGCCGCGACAAAAACAACAATAAACACAAACAAAAACCAAAACACAAAACAAAAAATATAAAGCAAGGCAAATCGTAAAAATCCATTAAAGCCGAACGAACACCACGGAATGAAACGTGACCAAACAAGGGATACGCGTCCATTCAAATGAACCGAAAGAACAGCAAATATAAAAAAAAGCAAAGAAAAGCAATTAACTTGTTTAATTGCTTCATAAAACAGAAGAAACTGTTACGAAAGAAAAGCGCGGCGAGAAAGTGAACGTACGAAAACAAAGAGAAACAACAAAACAAAAACGAACTTAATGAAAGGCAAACACTTAATGCAAAAACACATTGGAGCGAATAAGTTATGCAGCGTCATGACCCACAAACATGCAACCAGGATAACTCATTTTTATTTGGCGTAAGACAGGTGGTTGTGCTGCCCCATTTTTAAGAGGTATGCAAAAATATAAAAAACTAAGTTCATATTGATTGATTTTATTGCAAGTTTTTGTTTTAAATAAGATACGCTCTAAATAGAATATATAACAATTAACAATTGTTACTATAAAACTAAATGTGTAAACAACTTTATATAAGTCCAACAAGTTGTTTAAGAAACCATAAGTATTGCTTTTACTATAACTAAAGCAGTATTATTAATTCTCTTATAAACATTTCGGATCTTAAAATCAAGAAGTTTTTAATCTTGTAGATATTTTAAACTAAGGCTAAAATATCATTGTTTTTATTAAACAAATAGTATAAAAAAAGTTATTAATTCTTTCATATCTTTCATATCGACGCTCCTAACATAGCTTCTCTAAATAAACTCTCGTTTAAAAAATAAACTTCGAATTAAAATTTGTTCGCTTTTTGTTTGTCGAATGAGATTTGAAGTCCTTTGCATGGCAGAGAGATGCAAACGAGTTTTCGCAGATATGAAATCTAGGTTAACGATAACCTATAACTTAAAGTTTTTTGAGTTTGAAAATTGTGTGACAAAAACAAATCTCCAATCGACAAATGTCAAATAATAATAAAAACTTATGCGTTCATTTAGGACGATAAATCATCAGAAATGAGACCTCAGCATAATGAAAGCAATAAATTAAATAATATTACTGACGTAATTTAGATTAGCTATGGTAAAGTTCAAAATCATAAAAATCTACTTATGAACCCTTCCATGAAGATTTGTTTTGCTGGTAAATTATTCGAGAAGAAAATGATGATCAAAACATGAAGGCCATTAATCTGTGTTGCGCTCATGTAGCGACTCGATATTTCCTCTTGAAAACTTTTGAAGTTGACAATTTTAATTACCCTTATTGTAACTTTTCACATCCCTAGTATCTGCGCGCCATATATATTTAAATTAAAGGTCGCTACCTCAAAAACAAAATACTCGTACAGCCAAAGTAAGTATCCTTTGCAACAACGAACACTAACGAAATAATTAATGTACCGCACCGCATGCAACAGCAACAACAGCAGCGGTAGCGGCAGCCATCACGGCAGCCAGAAACGAAAGTGTAAAAATCAACACAGCAACAAAATAACCGAACAGAACAGAAGAGCAAACATTAAAGGTAAACTTACGATTAGCCACAATGGACAACGGCAACGTTGGCAACACCGCCAGTAGAAAAAGCAGCGCACAACCGACAGTGCTACTGAATCGAGAGCGGCGGCGTAAGCAGCTTCTTCCGTTGGATGAAATTATTTTTGCCGCCATTATTCTGATGGCAACATTTACTACAGCGGCCCGTTCGTTCGTTCGTTCGTTCGTTCGTTCGTACGTTCTCTCAAATAAAATATGACCAGCGACTTGAGATCATAAATAACGAAAAATACAAAATGTTGAATGCGAATAACTGCAAAATAAACAGCGTGAAAATGACAAGGACGTAAATAGGAAGAGGAAGACGAGCACGAGGACACAATCACATTACAAAAATTTTGGTTAGCAAATTGGAGCACAATGAAGGGCAATAAATATTAAATTAAGCACAATTTGTCAACGGAAGTCGTCGTCGTCCACGTCCTCGTCGCGTTGAACAAAAGATGCCTATTTCTCCTACTTCTCGTGCTCCTCCTTCTCTCTTGATATAAATGACAAACTGATTTCAAAGTTGGAGGCACACAATTTCGGAATTTACTAAATTGTTATGTCAAAATGATTTTTTTCGTTTCGTTTTGTTTTGTTTTGATTTTTCGTTATTTCAAAAACAAAAGAAATCCAGTGAGGACAACTTTACTTCAACTTCCGGCGAATGTCAAAAACTTAAAAACACGTAAACACTTTTAACGTCGCCTCCGTTACACAAAAATATAAATGTAAATGTAAACGCAGACAGTCTGACAAACAGGCCGACAGACCGACAGACAGACAGACAGTCAGTCCGACCGAATGACAGTCTGACAAACAAACAAACAAACAATTGCCTGTCTGGCAACCTCGCAAATTGCTCTATTTTTGTTTCTCTTTTATTTGGTTTTCTTGTTTTTCGTTGTTTTTGTTTTTGTTTTAGCACAAAATACTCTCACTCCGCGCGCTACCGAAATGCAATCAGGACATCCGCTCACTTTCCGTTTCCGGCAGATTTTGCTTTTATATTTCGTTTGTTTTTTTTTTTCTTTTGCACTCGTTATTTGATTATTTTTTTTGTTTATATAAAACACGCGATTTTGTTTCGTTTTTATGGAGTTTTTTTTTAGTTCTCGACGTGCACTTCCGTTCTGTCGTACGTCTGTTCTCGTTACGTTGACGCCGCAGAATGCTGCCAATTCGGTTCGGCACTTTCAATTTATACTCGTGCCGATTCGTTCGTTTGCTTAAATGTTCGTTCAAGTGGAGCAGTTCGTTGTCTTCGGTTCTTGCCGATAGGAATTTACCATAATGTTCGGCAGCACAGTGGCGGTAATGCGGTTTTTATTAACTCATATGAAATTTAAGTTAATGAAGCTCTTACAACAATAACAATGCTAATTTAGTTTAAATCTAAAGAAGTCAAAAATGAGGTTAAGTGGTGCACATAGTCAGCAGTAAAATATTGTATGATAACCATAAAAAAGTTGTTGTTATATGGCGACAATTGATAAAATTCATGGTTAAAATAATTATCATATTGCTCTAACCTTAAATCTCGTTTGCTTAATTTCCAAATAGGAATTGCACAATCCAGACAAAAAAAAAATGACTTAACACACAGTTTTATCTTGGTTTTACTAATATTTCAAATTGTTCTTATATCAATTTTATTCTTACTTTTAAAAGAGATATATATTTTTTTTAAATATGCGTGGGAAATCTTCTAGAAAATCGGCTAAAGATTAAAAACAAGGTTTGATTTCCAGCAAATTGCATGAATTTTCAAAACAGAGAAATTTTGTTCTAGCCCCTCTTCGTCTTACTTTTAACATTGGCAGATTTAATAAAACGATAAAATTAATTATACATATGTGTTAGTTACCTCAAGAATCAAGACTGAAAGATTAGGCTCATGCAGTAATATGCTTAAAATAAATAAATATCTAAACTTATTTGAAGTAATTAAAACTATTTATCAGTGCACATTCGAATAAAAAAAAAATTAAATGCGTCTGCAACTGAGACTGTATCGCAAGAAAATAAAAACTGCCACTGCGTGCTGTCTGAGAGAAAACAGTTTGATGTGATGTCTTTCTTGTTGTTATTGTTGTTGTGTTGTATTGTCGTTGTAGCCGCCGCCGGTTGTACGATACTGCATCTGTGGTAGTAAGCGCGTGTGAGAGGGTGAGCATGTGTTTGTGTGTGCATGCCGTTGAATTGCAGTCAGTGCGGGAGTTGACTTTTTTGTTTTTGTTTTAATTTTTTGTTTTTGTTAATTTTTTGTTTTTCTTTGTTGGCTTTGGCTTTGCTTTTATTGATGGCGTTGATGTGCTGTTATTCCAAGAGATTGCGCGTGTGATAGTAAACTGTTTGTGTTTTTTAAGAACTTAATTTTTCGCCATTTTTATTTTTATTTTCATTCTTTTTGTTCTACTTGTAAGATATAATAATAAAAATAGGTTCTTGTGTTTTTCGCCTCCTAATGAGTTTAATAGCGCTCTGGGTTGATTTTGTTGTTCTTCTTCTTCTTGCTGTTGTTGTTGTTGGTATTGCTTTATTCTTAAATTGCTTTATCCTTTCTTTTTGTTGCCTTTGTTGGAGGCTGCTACATTAAAATTTTACAATCTAAACGAGACCGCGAAGAGTTTGCCCCCGGGGATTTATTTTCTGGAGCACAGTGCGACGCGTTAAGTCGCGGCGGGAGGGTGTTGGGTTAGGGTATTTTAAGGATCAGTGAGGCGGTAGCGGTGACGGGATGTCAGCGAGAAAATCTCCTAAAAGCATGCAAGTAAACAGTAAACACGAAACAGAAAAACAAAGCAATAAAAACAGTAAAAGCGCGTCTAAAAACATAAGAATTGTAATTAAAACAAAAGCAGGCGATAAACAGACAGACAGACATTTAAAAGGACAGCGGCAGACACAGTAGCGTATGTATAAAAAAACACAAACATTAAGTGTGAGCAAAAACACAAGAAAGATAATTAAAGGAAGGTAAGGAGAACATTGGAACTTGTTTGATATAATTGGTTAATTAACTTTGCTCTGTTGTGAGTAGAGACCAGTGATTGTACATACATCCAGTAAAGTAATACCCGGTATTCGACTACTTTTGTCAAAAAACTTTCGACATTCAATCTGAGAACAAAACATAAATATGACAGATGAAATTGTATCAATGTACTAAAACAGCTGATTTTGACAAGAGATCTCAGATAACCGTTATTATTCCTACTACCAGGTTTTTGTGCCATGCCCGAAATGACTTATTTTACTCTTTATAAAAATATTAAAATATAATATTGCCATTAGTCGATTGACAAATTGTATCTAAATTGAGCAGATCGAACCTAGTGTACCTTTTAGTCGTTAAAAAGGTACAAACGTACCTTCATTACCTTTTTTACTAATTCGCAGCAAAATAAGTTCAAAGCCAGCCGAAATCGCTGCGTAGGCGGCAAAAACAAAGAGCTGTCTAAAGCAGGATAAATACTTTCATTTTAATTTCCTCGTTCGATATTTAAGCTTTATTTTACTATTTAACTTTCTGTTGATGGCTGCGTTTTAAAACGCCAACTGTCAGCAACCAACAGTTGCCTTTTGAGGGCGGTAGAGAAATAAAAGTTTAATTTTTCACATCGTTGCGTATAGTTGTTGGTCTCTCCTTACTAAAACGTTGACATCATTTTTTGAATGGTGCGTATCTGCAGCCAAGGTAATGCGACATTCCAAACAGTTTCATTTAAATCTTTACAAATTAAATTAAATCTGCCAATGAAGAAATCCTGAAACTCGTTACTTATCATCAAATTATTGCGGATCTATTTTGAAATCACCATTTATCGATTTATAAAAGAAGAAATCAAACAAAATTAATGGTTTTCCGCTATCCGCTGAAAGTGTATAAAAACTAAATAAACAATAATCAATGCACGTAGCCAAACTTCCGTTCAACGAAACGCATCCAAATCTTTTCTTCGAATGGAAACAATAACAAAAACGAAAACAAAAAAAAAGTGCAGGCAGGTATTCTCTTCTTCGATCGAAAATGCAAATAGAATCGTTTGCACGCAACAATTTTTTATTTTCTATTTTGTGTGTGTGTGCTGCGTGGCTAAACCAACGCAGAAAAAACGTGTCGCAGAGGCGGCAGCAAGCGCGGGTGGCGGTCACACACAGGCTAAGCCAGGCAGCAGGATATCAATTTCGCATTAAAACTATGCTCGATTTTTTACTTCATCCATTTATTTGTTTTTTTTTTTCACTCTTTCATTCTTTCTTCGCTACCTCGCTTCGTTTTAAGCGGAAAATTGCATTTTGTGAAACACGGTGCTGCGCCACCAGCCACGCTGCATGCTTCTAAAACAAAAAACAACAAAACGAAAGAAAAAAAACTGCACGTACACGTTTCGCTTGAATGCGTTTTTTAAATCAGATTTGCTTTTTGCAACAAAAGAAAATAAATCGAGTTCGATATACAAACAGACAAACAAGCAAACCTCCCGGAAAAAATGGAAAGTGGAATTTTTTAGCACTAGAAAAAAAAACCCACAAAATATTTAAAAAATTATTCTGCACAATTTTCGAATGTACTCGAAAATTCCAACAATTGAAAAATCGAATTAAGTCACGTAATTAATCCTGTGCAATTTTCACTTTAATTGAATGCAAATACGCACAAATGAGTAATTTCCACTTTTATACGCTTTAATAAAGTTTTAATTGTATTTATTTGTTGTTGTTGTTGTTGTTGTGTTTTTGTATTATAATTTTTACACTTTTTTAATTTGTTTGTAATTCGAGTGCGAGTATCTCGTGTCTCGTGTGAGTGGTTTGCAGCTTTGCAGCAGCTCGTGCGGCGGCACTAGTTCTATCGTTCGCGCATGTGGACGGAATTAATTGAATGTAGACACATGGCGCACGCGGATAATTTGTGTGCAATTAATAGACGCGGTTTTAGTGCGACTTCAATTAAAACTGATTTATGGAAATGCGCAAAAAAAAAACACTATTAAATCCAATTTAAATTTTACGGTGTTTTATTTAAATCACATTAAAATATTTAAATAATTTCATTTAGTTTAAACTAAATGCTGTGCGGTCCTTTTAATGAAATGTGATTATGGTTTCAATACTGAAATATTTGCTTTTGAAATAAATTTATTAAAAAATAAGAAACAATCGAATTTTCAACAAAAAAAAAAGAGAAATACCCTGCAACATTGTAGAGACACTTGTGGTCCTTTTGTGTCATATGTCACTTATAAGTGGGCATCATTCCTTAATACTAAATTTCAACTGTTTATCTACGCTGCAACTACTTTTAATAATTTTGTTTATCCACATATGAAAGATTTTGTATTGAAGGTGGGAGTAGTTTTCATCCGATCTTGTTCACTTGCAAACTAACCCTTCGCTTAGAGAATAACAGTTCACATACCAAAATTCTATTGATAACAGGAACAGACGGACATTTGAACGGCCATCGTTAGTTCCACTCAGAGTTCGATTCTTTTCATTTATATATTGAATATCTACTGTCAAACCTACCACGCCTTCTTATTGTCGTATCAAATGAATAACCAAACTGAACAACGATTCGTGCATGTGGGTGGTGAAGGCTTTAAAAACCAAAGCTTCCCAAAATCGGAATACTTTCATTCTTTCTAGTTGAACGCAATTGAGAGTTGTAGAATACAAAAATAAGCTCTGAAGAAGTTGCACAGAGATGAACCACAACTGAATAATTTTTTGGTTGTTATTTTCTCCTGTGTCTTACGTATGTCTTCCGTGTTTCTTTTTTTTATTGAGTATAGTTAACAATTTTCTACTTGGTAAAAAATAAATTTGTAATTATAAATATTAATCAAAATATTCATAAACAAATTTTATATCTTAATGCTAAGATTTTTTATAGGCGAAGATAATTCTTCTAGTTGAATTTAGCATTATTAAGTTTTCTAGTTCAAAGTCTTTATAAAATCATTATTCGAGTATAAACAAAATAAATAAAACAAATAAGTAAAATTCTTTATTGTTTTCTATCTTTCCTACAAACGTTTTTTCCCCGTCGTTTTAGTTTACGAACTTTCCTTCAATCATTGTTGCACATCGGCCGCATTCATGTTCATTTCCATTTCAGCTGCTTCTTCGTTGTGTGTGTGTGTGTGTGTATGTATGTAGCTTTCTTACTCTAGGAAGCAATCCCATCGTAGACGTCCATTTTCAATTTCATTCGATTGTCCGCTCGAGTTGTCCATTTGTTCAGGAAGCCTGCCTACCGCTTTTTGCTTCTCACAGCGAGTTGAACGGTCTTGCCTTTTGGTCCTTTCGCCTTAAGTAGGCCAAATCGCATTCGGTTGTTTAGTGCCAGTTGGGCGATGCTAACGACAGGCTTCAGTCTTAAACTCTTCCGCGTCCTCGTTTTGTTGTCGTCGCGTTCCGTTCCGTTCAGTTCCGTTCCGAAAACGTGCTGCAATGTGCGGCCCCAGTGACGACTGTCGAAACTGCAGGCACGTTCGTTCCTCTGCGAGGGGAGCTTAAGCGGAGACGTGCAGCGGCAGGGCGAGGCAAGGCAACAACTGCTTTCGCATCTGCTAATGCTGCCGGAATGCGGCAAACAAGTCACGGAATGTAGCTCAACTCAAAAGCGAAGACGACATCCTTTTTCATTTGTGTGCCTCAAAGGCATGGAAGGACAAAACGATTTAATAATAAATGTATTTATACGAATTCACTCGCTTAGCGCGAGAATTGTTGTTAGCGGCAGTAGCAGCACTAGCGGCATAGCCAGCGCATAGGAATGCATGCGACATGTCGGCATTTGGCGCTAAACAAGAAAAAGAAAAGAAGGGAGAGTGTGCAGAATGAGTTCGGTAACGAGTAATTGTGATTATTGGCGGAATTGATGAATTTGTAAAACATTTTCGAAAGTTTATGGAAATTTTATAAATACTCCAACTGGAATGGGTTGTGGTTCGGTTTTGGTGTTATCGTCTTCCCTAAAATGTGTCAAGTACATATTTACACAACGGATTTCATCAGATCTGTAAGAAATGAAATGACCAAAAACTGATCTGTTCGTATATCAATGATCATATGTCGTGATAATAACCGATTCCACAAATCCAATTCATTACAAATCTGGTTGATATGGTACCATGTCCAGATGGGATTATACAATATATGCATCAGATCTTATGTCCATAAATTATAAAATTACTAGCTTAAATTAAACGGCGGTGCCCAGGTTCTTTTTTAATAGAATCATATCTTAGTTTATTTGTTAATTAAGATTTATAAACTTTCCAGCCTCGCCCACCATTTTTTGAATTATATGTGTATGAATATCTGATTTTATGGTTGTAGAGCTACCCGTTCCCTAATTACGGCAGTGGGCGTAAAACTTATCCAACCACACTATACAAACTCAAATACCTAATTTTAGATTTTTTGAAGAAGTATTGGCGAAATAATCTATTTATTTTACTTAATTTTATTAATTGTGGGCGTAATATGTGGGCGTGGCAGATTTAATATAGCCTATCATTCCTTCCAGTCCCATCCCGATATATGTTCCAAGATTGAAGTAAATCGGTTCAGCCGTTTATGCGTGAAAACGAATAAATAAATAAATAAATAAAGAAATACACTTGTCTTTATAATATTAGTAAGGATAGTAAGGATATATATCGACTGATTTGATCAAATTTTAATCGCAAGTTTTTTGAAGTAAATTTTTTGTAATGGAATCTCCTGCAGGTTTTTTCTGAGAGGATAGTTTATCTAGGACAAATTATCGTGCATAATATCTCGCTCCATCCTAAACGTCGTTCTTGTTGCCACAAAATGCATAATAACCCCCGTCAAAAAGAGATATCGGTTTTCCTAAAGATTTCGAAAATAGAAAAAATCTGTACATCACTACAATAATTGTGTGGGTACACGACGGCACGACTGGAGTCGCCTTTGTCAACGCTGGAGGAACATTAAACCTAACAAGCGGTCTCCGCAGTCTCATTGACAATTCCAACTGCCAATGCAAACGTACGAGCAGAACACTGCCCGGACAACGCTGCACCATTGTATTGGAGCAGACAATGCAGTCAGAAGCCAACCTCGCAGGCAGGCGGGGACAAAAGGACGCTGGAACAATTGCCAGCAGAATGAATGAATGAATTAAAGCAAATGTCAAAACTGCAATGACCTCTCGTTCACCTGACGTTCAACATGCCGACGGGTGGCAACGGGGCCGGAGCCGGTGCCATTGAGTGGCTGGATGCCTGGCTGCGTGGGTGGGTACAAAAATTGGCACGCTACATTGCGGACTCAATTTAGTCAAAATGACATGAAAACACGGTACGCCAGCCAGCCAGTCAGCCGTCCAGGGAACGTTCAGTGGAAAAAAGCTTTGTCGGATGTGTGGGCGAGAAGCAAGCGAACGAACGAACGAACAAGTGAGATGACAATGTTGAAAGCGGATTCTATGTTGCGTTGCTATGCTGCCACGTGAGGCTTACAAAATGTTGCAACACTGGTCAATTTAGCTGCAACACTTGCCAGTGTGGGCGCAATACGAACAAACAAAATAATAAACAGCAAAAAAAAAAAAATGCTGTTTCGTAGTCACTGTCAGAAGGACACTGGAGTGCAGCAGTTAAACATGGCGGCAGTTATGGCCAACATGCATGACAGTTGTCAGTTGATTTCTTGCCTTCATCATCGTTATTATTTTTACACCGGCCAACAAAATGTGAATTTTTTTCTTAAGTACATATTCGAATTTTCGAGAACTCGAATTTATGTTAAAGTAGATTAATGAAATCATCAATTAAATAATAAATAAGTTGGCATTCTGTTCTGTACAATTCTTAGTTGTTAACTATTAAAGTACTCAAGGGAAATGTTGAAAATCACAAATCCCAACTGATGGGGAAAAAATATTTGGGTCAAGTAACTAAATACATTTATTTGTTGTAAACTTTAAAAGTCAAAGAAATTATCAATTCTCTACTTTTCTTTATTTGTAATGAATTTGATTATGATTTCGGAAAGTGAAGGATGGAAGAATGTAGGATTAGAGGGGACCCATGATATAGTATATAATTAAAAGCAAGCTCCATCTCTTCTTCTCGATCTGCACCAACAAATACACAAACGAGGATAAGGAAAAGTTAAGCTGTAGTCCATACAACTATAGGAGGATGTTAAACGAAAACTCCAAAAAAGATTTTCCAAGTCTTTAAAAGAGGGTGACAGCGAGCCGGAAATAATTCTAAATGAATTGAAATGAATTCTAAGATCGCAATAAACTGCGTCAATGGGTTAATATCTAAAATTTGAGATTTTTATTGAGTTACTTAAGTTATTTTCGAAAAACGAAAAAAAAAAAGTCGATTTTCGAAAAACATATTTTTATTACAATCTGATCAAATATCTTTAAATTAAAAAGTTTAACTGTTAAAAAATTATTCATTGAGTATTAAAGTGTAAAAGAAAACATGATCTCCTTTTAAAAGTTCGTCCTTTTCCGTTTGTAACACAGTGTTCCCTTTGTTAGTTTTCCATTTGCATATGAAGTAATAACAATAAACATTGTATGAAAAAAAAACTCACAAAAGAAGAGAACTGCAACGAGGCACAAAAAAGTCACCGACCAAATTCAGTGAGCACATCAAAAGATGCAAACGAAACTTAACAGAAAAAAAAACAACAACGACATAACAGAAAAACTTGCTCAAATGGCGCACAATGGTTTTAATTGTCCTCAGTGCGGCACTTCATCGTTTCCTTTTTTCGCTGACCTGCTACGGGCACAAAACCACTAGACTCCTCTCTCCCTCCCTGCCTGCCTTGGCTACGCATCTCCGTCCAGCTGCACCTTTGTTTTACAGTTGAGCAAATTCTTCTCCGTTTAATTAAAGGGCGAAAAGGAGTTCTGCTCCCGTTTGCGTGCATTTTTTTTTTGATTCCCACTTTTTTTCGACTTCTTCCTCTTCTTTTGTTCAGTTTTGGCCCGCGGCAAAAGTGAAAAGTGCTTTTACACTTTGTCAACTTTTCGTAAGTTTAGAAAACAAAAATTTCGACAAAAAAAAGTCGCGCATGCGCAGACATTTTTGGCCTAAGTGGCTTGGTTGCTGCTGATGCTGATGCTACTTCGGTTGCGTTCATCTATTTATTTCGTGTTGTTGTAGCTTAGCTTTTGTTGTTATTTTGTGTCCCTTAAGTGTTGTCCTGGTAATTGCGCTTAGCTGTAATTTTTTTGGCGCTACTGCAGTTGCTTCTGTTGATCCACAGCTCGTGCTGCATGCCACACGTGCTGCACATAAATGAGAAAATGAATTAAAAAAAACAAAATTAGATAAGAGTCCCAAATGCAATTAATTGTTTTTTTTTCGACAAACAAATTCAATTAAGCTGGTAAATAAAATTTTTAAAAATTGTTTCTTCTGTGCAGAAGAATTGAAGTTGGCATTTAAAAATATTTGAAAAATTTTGCAAAAATTTCACTTGCAACAATTATTTTCTATTTTGTGCAATTCACACACACACACACACACATGGAATTCTGCTTCGAATTTGCCTCATTTATTTGCAACAGCCAATTTCAATTAACTTGTCTGCTTCAAGTTGCCCAAAACTTTCGCAACTCAAGCAAAGAGTCTCTCGCACTCATCAACCATTCTCCCTCCGAACTTACCTATCGTCTCCTCACATCAGCCCAGGCTCGCCCGTTGGCCCTACAACTCGACTTGCGAAAATAGTTTCGTTATACACATTTGCAATAAATGAAATGAAATTAAATAAAATACAAAATAAAAAACATTCAATCACATCTGGTAGCAAAATTCAAACGCCTCCTTAAGCCTCGCTTTACTCCATGGCCCAAACTTGGCCCACTCAAATCTTTCGAAGCCACAAACGAGCAAAGCAACAAAACTGCTAAAATCTTCGGGGAAAAGTAAAAGCAGGCGGGTGTGCGGATTGTTCAGAGCGACTAGCAGAGAGTTGAGGAACTTGCGAAAGTAACAAAACACAACAAAACAAAAATAGAAACTTTACTTTTGATATTCAGTTGTGCGCTCGTTTTCAAATCGCACAAAATGTCTGCCAATGTTAAAAAATAATTAACGCTACTGTACGTAAATGTATGCGCACTCAATTCCGTTGATATAAGGGCACTTATATCTTTTATTGTACCAATATGAAAATTTTTATATATTTTAGAAAAATTTTTCGGATTTTTCCAGGACTTAACTATTATATAAAAAGTTTTTTCAAACAATATAGAATTCTTTAGCAAAAACTAAAAATTTTAAGTTTATTTCAGTTTCCTTCTTACTCCGGACAATTCTTTTGCCTTCAAGTATTTTTTATTTTTCCAAAGTATTTTTAATTGTTTTGAAACTAAAATAAAAGCAAACAAGCGAGTATCCCATGAGATATAAAACATGCAACGCTTGCGAGGTAGAAGCTATCGCCTGCGACTGTCGTGGAGAGAACTCAGACGGTATTCTCTGTCAGAAGAAATCGTGTCATTCTGTCGATGCCATTAAAAGTATTTAAGAAATGTGCGTTTATTATTAAACAAAAACCGAAATTTTAAATTTTTATTTATTATGCCAGTGTTTCATCTATTATAGAAAATTTTAAGTATTGTGAGATTCCTCGGTTTAGAGATTTCCATCTTAGATTTGTACCCTAACCGTTTTTAAACTAATGGTAAATTTTTGTAAATGGCTAAAAGGTGTTGTTATAAAAATACACCGCACTGTGCTAATGTGCGAGTAATGTTGTTGGTGCTTGGCGAACTCTGTGTGCCTGTGTATGTGTGTGTGTTTGTGTGTATTAGTAAGAGTTGAAAATGTAATTGTAAATTGCAATGAATTTCACTTTAGCCACGCGCAGAGCTCAACATCAAATTGGATTTTAAATTGAATGCATTTGTTGCTGTTGTTGTGTTTGTCCATTTCGCTCTCTGTCTGTCTGTATATCTCTATCTGTGTGTGAATATATACATATACAATATATAAGTGGTACAATTGTGAAGAAAAAAACAAAACAACAACAACTTCATTAATTCTCATTTAAATGCTAATTCCCCAGCCATTTCTGTCTGTCTGACTGTCTTTCGCTGCTGTTGCTGTTGCTGCCCCTCCTAAATTAACAACATTTCTTCTAATTCTGTTTAAATTGCTGCTCGTGTTTTTATTCTCATCAAAATTAAATTCGCATTTTTAATTTATTTATGTAAGTTCATTTTTTTCTTTTTGTTTCTTGTTGTTTTCCTGTGTATGTGTGTGTGTGTGTGTTGTTTTTTATTCTGTTTATCCTTGCTAAACCGTATTTATTGTCTTCTTGTCCGCTTATGTTAAAGAAACAATTAATACCGCCTCTTCGTCCTCGTGCCCGCTCAGCATTCATGTGCAAAACTTCGCGGCCGTCGCTTGTTTCGCCATTTTGATTGATTACTTTTCGAAAGTTTTTTGAACGGTATTTTTTGTTTGTTTTTATCTTTGTATCTGCAAGTGCGAAATAAACAGCAGATAAGATACTTTATGCCTGCCTGCCTGCCTGCCGCTCACTGCTCACTGCCACAGAATGCGGGATTTGATTTTTCATATTGTCGGATTTTTCTTTTTGGTATCTTTCGTTTTGTTTGTATGTTGTTGCTTTCGCTGTTAGTATTTATTTTGCAGTTTTATAAAGTGAAACATCATTTTTCTTTCCCGTAATCTCAAAATTATGTTTCTTATTTTTTTTCGATTTTTCACCACCAGTTTCGCTCAATTGGTTTCGTCTATTCAACGCAGAAGTATCCTTGCCTTATCTGACCTCGGTTCAACACTACGTATGAGTTACCATTTATTCCTTTGGTTCATTGGAAGTTGGCTGTTGTATGTATGTGTTCTTTTAAGTGCTTTTATTTATTTGATTTAATAGTTTAAAATGATTAATTTATTTGCAGTACTTGGTGGTATCGCAGAGTAGTCCCATTTGAAGCACATGACCTTTAGTGTCAATATAATCAATTTATATTATAAAAGATCTCGAGGATACGCTAAGATTTTGCAGAAATTCCAGAGGAAGAGATAAATCCGAGAGTACAGGGATATGTTTAAACTTTAGTTTCAATCAGTTCCCAAATGTATTAAACCGTATTAAAACCCAACCCACCGTTTGTATTTTAAAGGTAAGGACATATTTTGACCATGCCCACTTTTTCGTTCACTTAGGCAGTTTGCCAGATGATTCACCGTCTTCATATCATTTGTTTAAACAATAATGGGAAAATTGTTAAGTTACATTAAAATCGTTACGAAAGAGAAAGAAGACTCATTATGCTACTTCTCCAATCAGTAGCGTCAACCAGATCAACGCTACACAAAATGTGGAGACATAAAACATTCTTCAGCAGAAACAACAAAAATTAAAGTTGCAGCAGGATGACTTCTGACTTTAAACGGAAGCAACAAAAAGCTACTACAGCAACAACAACTGCAATAGTAGTACTCGGTAAGTCATATCTTAAAAAAGATATGTAGATATGTTTAGTGAAAGAGGTGTGGTGGCAAAGGAAGGGACAAACAGACAGACGGACAGACAGACAAAAAAGTAAAAAAAAATTTACTTTTGAATTTTTGTTTCCTATTTGGCAAATGACTCTTGCGCATTTTTTGCACTTAGGTTTGAAAGTTTACTACCAAAGCTAATATCGAATTACAACAGTTTAATAATGAGAATGTAGATGGCGCAAATGTACACTTGTTTAGTCAATGCACCAACCCAGATGAACTTTTTGTACACGACTTATTTACGGGGAAATTATAAAAAATATAGCACAACGTCTTTGCTATGTGTAATTCATGACGTAGCAAAAAAAAACCTATAGTCGATCCTACAACTATTGCATATGAGGTGTAATACTAGAAATGTTTTACATAAAATTGTAAGTCATTATAATTTATTTGAAATATTTATTAAAAAAAGTTTATACAAACATATCATGAAAAACTTTCGGACTTTTGTAGAGTCTATTTTTGTTTTTAATTAAAAAATTAGATGATATTTAAGCAGTTCCAAACATAAGTAGTTCGTCACCTTATATCTCCAATAGTTCTCAAAAGTTTGTGTTATATATAAATCGGTATCAGATAAAGTAAGCACGACTGATTATCACTTCTCATGCTATCGTGTGTTATGAAAGAAGTGTTGGCAGACGGACAGATAGACATGAGAACATTTTTATGGAACTAGCTTTTAATACCCGACTATAAATAAGTAAGATAATTAGGGTAATTAGCGTAAGAGGTGGGCGTGGCATTTCTTTAGAAATTAAATAAAATATTCTACATAAACATTTTTAACACATACGTAACCAATTTTCATCTCAAAGTGATTTAGGGCAGAACTGGATTTAAAAAAATGAGTGAGGAAATTAATCGATCTCACTTCGATTCCCGCCTTAATTTGAAGGTTTTATTTTATTTTTTACAATAACCTACTTTGTTGTTTTTATTTACTAAATAAACTACAAAATAATTAAGCTTTCAAATAGAGAAAAAATATCGAGGTAAAGTGGGACATTATTCCATTTTCCTCACCTTAAATTTATTACACCATGATTCACACCAACACTTAATTCATTATTTAATGTAATATTGGTTTATTATCTAATTAAATTATCACACCAGCAAAACTTTTTTCATCAATCGATTTGAAATACAAATTTACAAATTACGAAATTGATAGTAAATTTACCTTTTATTGTTACAAAATAATTGCTAAACTGTCTTTCATATGTAAGTGCCGATCATGTCTAAGTCTAGTCTAAGTATGCTAAGTAGTACTTATCATTAAGTAGCACTGAGCAGCCAGTCCAACTGACCCACATCCCAACAAATCAACCGATAACAAAAACATTATTTTACATAACAATATCACAGATACACTTAGAAAAATACTCACACACATGAACGTCATTCGTGCAAAGTGGGCTCAATGGAAAATACCTCTTACCAAACGTTTAGTAACAATTTCCAAATTGTTCAATTTTTCAAGTGTACCACTAAAAAAGATAAGAAAGAAAAAAAAAACAATTAAACCCAACAAACGAAATTGACAACAATTTGTAAAATATATCGACGGCATACTTTTCCGGTACGTAATCGCCGCGGCAAGCACTCTTCAACACCGAATCTTTTGTCATGGGTATTTCACGCCTAATGCGCTTTATAGAGCGGCAGAGGAGTACCTTCTGCCCGCACCAAGCGACACGATTGCGCAATCGCAGCCAGCCAGCCAAAAGTGGCCAGAAACGAGGAACCGACAAGAGTGCGTCTCATTATGAGCGACATTTAATTGTTGGTTGAAAAGCGAACGAAGATGCCTCAAGTGCATATTGACACGAATTTCTGGCACAGTCGCAAACACTGGAAATCAAATATCAACAAAATCAATCAATCTGGTCTTCCGCCATGCCAAGCGATTCCATGCTACGCTGTGAATTTGTAAACAATTTGTCAAACTCGACATACATACATATTTAGCTACTAGCTATTAGCTTTGCTTGCTTGCTGGCTTGCTTTTAATTCAAATTGTACGTGGGGTAAAAATAGCAATTTAAGCGCAAAATTTCGAGTTGTTGTATTTTTATGAAGCGTCTCTGCGCATGTGTAAAGTGTTGAATTGAAGTGCGCATGCGCATGCGCAGCGTTTAAAGTTGCGCAATTTCAACAACGGCGGTAGGGGGCGGGGGGTCGGGGAGAGTTGTAAAATTTACAACGCTTCTTTAGATTGTCGACAAATTGCATTGGTCATGCGTTCATATGTGATGGAAGATGCCAAATTTAATTACAATCAGTTAACGAAAGTTGAGTTCATTTTGCAATCGCTTCCGCCATCGGAAATTGATTTGTGAAATTTCAAGATAAATATAGAAAATGTATTTTCGTAAATATGAAGATTGAAATGTTAACTTTATACAATAATGAGTGCACGAGCTATAATTTTCACTTTCGCGAATGGGTCAAAAGCTTTAATAATCAATTGAATTAGATGAACTTCGCGTCTATCTGCAAATAGAATTGATTTATTGAGTTGGTGCATTTAATCTATTTTATATACTCGTATTAAGCCAGAAAATATTACGCTAATATTTTTAATGTAAACAAATTTATAACTTTCAATTGTTGAGACAGTAAATCTTTATGTATTAGTCATAGAGATCAAAGGGCGAACCTGTGGAGCTTAATTTCAGTTACACATTGGTTGGTTAGTTGCTATCTTAAAATATATGATCTAATTGAAGAATTGAATAATTTGAAAGCTTTTAATCTAAATCTGATATAATCACAAAAAACCACGAGAGATAAAAAAATTTTCTCGGATATAATTTTAAAATGTTTCTTTACTTTTACAGTACTAAATTATTTATCTTTTAATAAACTGACAAATTGCGAAACAAGATTTGTATAAATCGCATTTTTATTTGAAATCTTTGGATTTGTCCATGGTTGAATAAGAAAGTTAGGAAAGTACAAATGGGAACGCAAATTGAGCGAACTCACCTCGATTTCTGCCTTACTTTGAAGTTATTACACCATGGATTTGTCGGTGTTTGAATAAAAGATTTTTTTTTCAATTATTAATAATAAAACCTTAATTTTAATGCGAAGAAAATAATTTAAAAATGTTATTATAAGTTTGAATTCAGCCTTAACAATAATTGTGAAGTGCTAAATCTTTTCTTCTTCCAAAGAGATTGAAAATTGTCTGTCTTCAAAACTTAATACAAGAGTTTTTTAAATACTGAGTATGGGGCAATTTGGGAACTACACTAAACTTAGTTGACACTGAAATAGAATAAATTTTATTCAAAATTTTCAGTTTTGTAATTTTAAATTTAAAACTTCTCAATTGTTAAAACAAACAATTATAAAAAAGAACTTGTGTATAAACTGCGAAAAGGTTAGATTAAAAATGGCTGAACTAGAAGATCACACATAGACTGGTAATGATCCTTCGTGTTACCAAGATTTTTTATAGGTTTAAATAAATTTGCGACAAACACGGTTTAAATTCAAAAATTAAATACAAAACATTTTTTTAAATTTTCAATTAATTACAAACATTTTCAAAAAAATCTGATAAATTCGAGAGTGAAAAATGGAAATAGTAAAAATTCACTAGAATTCATAAAAAAGAATCTTGATCTTTGGAATTTAACAAAACTAGAAACAAGTTATATCACGGATATCTTAAAATAATAAAAAAATAATAACGTTGCCCCGACTAACCTCAGCTAAGCTGAACCATCTTGAGATTTAAGCGTTTGTGTGACTGACTGCTCGTCAATCGTAATAACGGCAATTTAAGGTGTCACACTAAATCAACGCGCCAACTTCCAACGCCAGCGACAAATCGCACCTGTTGCAGATAAATTTCAAATTGCCGCAAACAAAACTACACAAAACACAACAACAACAACAACAGCAGCAGCAACAATGCAACAACAATAGCGTATAATAACAGTGATAAGAGCAAGCAAAAAACCGGCAACAAAATAAACGAGCAGAGCAACAGTTGCTGTTGCTGTTGCTGACGCAGCAGCGGCGCCAACCGATTCAATCGAAACTACGAAAAAGAAAAGTGAAAATAGAAATAAAATATACTCGTAAAATACAACAACAACAAAACGAAAAAAAATGACATTGCGGCAATTGTTGCGCGGCGCGTCGGCGCGGTAAAAAAAAACCATTAACAAAATTACTCAGTGGGGAAGCACTTAAGCCGCATTCGGATTGTCAAGTGCAGATGTACAGCGAAAAAATTCCATTTAATGACTAAAAGAATGTAAGTCGACTTAAAGAATTTTCCAGATAATTGTTTAATAAATTTGAATTTTTTATTTTTTTTGTTATGCGATAAAATTGAAGTAAATCGAGAAAAAATTAAAAAATATTCTCAAATGTTGACTGCTACTTAAAAATTCTATCCTAGAATTGAAAACAGTTTCGTATGATTTTAAATTAAATTAAGGTTAAATTCAAGATTAAAATAGAACATTTTAACAACAACTTAAATTCGAAATTAAAATTGTTAATAAAATATTATAAAAAACTGCAAACTATTTCCTTAAATGGTGCTTGTCGACTTAGACTGTTTATTGTCGAAATGCCACAAAATGAGTAACGTTTCACGAAAGAAGATGCTGCCTTGCGTAGGTGCGCACAGATATGTAAACCGAAAATCCAGTCGCTCGCTTAAAATACCGAGTGCAAGCAGCAGCATCAGCCACACTTCCAGTGCCGGGCGCAATTTCAATTTTCTTGTCAGCTCCGTTGTGCGCTAAAGACGCTGACTGCTGCTCCATGGCTGCTGCTGCCGCTACCGCTGCTGTTGTTGCTGGTGCCATTGTCATGCGTCGCAGCACCCCGGCCGCAGCGACAAAATCGCAATCGCAGAAAAAGAAAAAGAAACAGTTTCAGTTTCATTTCGGTTTCATTTTTAAACTAACGTTCGGCACGAATGCCGCTTTAATGTTTAATTGACTCTCAACGTGCGCGGAGGTCGATAAAGAAGTGCAATCGCAACACAAAAATACACAATTAAATAAATATATACAAACAAACGAATAAACAAAAAAACGCTTATCACACACAAAACGCTAACCGAGTGCAACAGGAGTTTTCCCATAGTCTAAGGATAGAATAAATTCGTGTCACAATTAACAATTAAATAAAACAAAAGTTAACTAAAATGTCACAAAGAACCTATCGGTGGCTCACAATCGTGATAGTGTTAGTTTCCCTCGTTCTAGTCGAGAATCGCAGCTACAACAACGGTTTAATATTCTACGATCTGCAGACGTATCTGCCATATTTGCCGCCCACCGTTTCGGTATCGCGCGGTCGCGGCCTCAGCAGTGTCAAGTATTCGGATAAAGGCTCGATTTGGTCGACGTTTGGCAAACCCTGCGAATGCGACGGCATCGTCTGCGGCTGCTGCGCCGGCATCAAAGTGAAGCAGTACAATTTCGATCAGAAGAGTATGTCCGCAAAGTATTTTCACCAATGAGATTAAGTGCCGAATCAATTTCTAATTAAGAAGAGGAATTAGTTGATTGGAATTAAGTATGCTTAGGAGAGGGGAGAAAAGCGTTTAAGTTAAAAGTGAAAACAAGTTAACTTGTGTATTTTTATTAAGCCGATGAATAAGTTCAAATGTTTCCTTGCGTCATTCCGAGGAAACCATAAAATTATTTTTTGCTTAATGAAAAAAAATCTGCTCACTACTGGTTACCAGGCACTTGTATAGTACAACTTAATAAACCCTCGCTAGCAGACAGCCAAAGTATGTTATTGGGTGTAAAATGATCGTACAAATACTTGAAGTAAAACTTCAGGTATCTGCCCACATACCAATTAATCTCCGCTGCTTTCCATGCTAACTGCGCTCTTAGTTCGGCGCATTTAAGCTACCAACTTTAATACAGTCGCTGCACAATTGTTAAAACATTTTTCTTAACAATACTCCAATTAAAATTCCATTTATATAAATTGTTGCTGTGGCTGTAGCCGAGGAATGAATGACTTTCTCATCGACTGATTTGCATGGTTTACATGCGCGCCGTGGCTGCAACAATTTTAATGAAACTTTGAGACAAGTTCGGTAGTGCTGTTGCTGCTGCTGTTGCTGCTGATGATGACGATGATGATAATCACGGTGATCATGGTGATTTTTAACGCTAGAGATGACAAAGAAAATAAATTATGCGCTTCTACTGTGCTAACAAAAGGCAAGTGTTGCCGACTGTCTGTCTGAGTGCTTGCCTGCTGCCAATGTCATTAGAGCCCGCCCGTCGCAAACCAAGTTGAAGAAGAAGAAGAAGAAGACGCGCCATAATAAGTACCCCAGCGAGTGGGGAACGCTTACAGTGTTCGTTGACAAGTTAATTTGCTAAAATGATTTATTGTATTATGTATGTATTTATGTCAAAATGACGCCCTTTTGATGTTCTTTCGGATATGGAAATTTTGTGGAAGCGCCGCGCATCGAAAGTGAACATTGTCAACCGAACAACAGAAAGTGAGAATGAGCAAACAAACGGAAACTTTGTTCACTTGTG
The DNA here is from genome assembly GCA_949127995.1 of Suillia variegata. NCBI lineage: Eukaryota > Metazoa > Arthropoda > Insecta > Diptera > Heleomyzidae > Suillia > Suillia variegata. The sequence goes on along the minus strand of OX421846.1, from coordinate 24,089,810 downwards.
ACATAATTGAGAATGGGAAAAATGCATTATTATGTAGTTCTGTATATATGTACAAAAGTTTATATGATTTTTTTATAAATTCATTTACTTAACTAAAATTTCCGAGAATATTTCAAATACTTTTTTAAATAAATTCTGAGTAATCAATGTTTAAATTTTTAGCAGCTACTCATAAGCTTTGTCGAGGTCTAGTTTATGGTCAGAAGTCCATTCAATTGATATGGTTGTTATACTAAAATAATAAACTCCACTTTTCTCATTTTAGTGTGCGCCAACATGACATTTGTGACAGCGAAAGAGGAAGCTCTACTTGAAGTTTTTCTCAACGAGAAGTCATCGGCAAAGTACGGTGTCTCAGCGCGCAATCCCTCGCCTTTCTGCATTCCGGTTATGATGGGCATACCAATGGCGATGTGTGTCCAGATGTCTAATATCGGCATGCAGGGAAACAATCTCAACATGTGTATGGACTTTATTGTGCGATTAGCGACAACGGATCTGTTCGAGATGCATTTCCAATGTATGCGAATGGGCTTGGACGGAGTACAGTATCTCGATAAAGACGGCCAACCCGTCATACCGCCGGGCAATAGTAAAACGGAGACATCATCCGATTATGAATATTATGACGAAACGGCGGATAGTGCAAATGAAATAAATAGCTATGAAGGGGAGAAGCAAAGTGAGGCGGGAGTTGATCAAGTGTCTGAAGGTGATAAAGATGAGGAAGAAGCTCAAGCAGAAGACAATTTGGGTGAAGATTTAGAAGAACCAACAGAAGATCTTGTTGATGAACATATGTTCGAAGAAGTGGACGAACCTAACGAAGAGTTAGTAGAAACGCAGAACGAAGAACTGGAAGAAAATGATAATGATGATGAAATCGAGAAAGATAAAGAAGAACAAGCGGAGAAAGAAAAGGTGGAATTAAACGAGGAAAATGAAAAAATAGAGGAAATTAAAGAGCCAGAAGAAAATTATGCAACGAATTTTGGACAGGTGCTACAAGATAAAATGGATGAAGATAATATTGAGAAAGATAAGGAGGAAGGTAATATGAAAGAAAATCAAGTGATAGACGAGAAGATAGTCGAAGCACCCATAGCGCCGCTGATGGCCTCACAAAGTGAAAAGTCAACCACTGTTGCGACACCATTCATTGATAAGGCCACAACCGCTGAAACGCCGACCGAAGCAATCGATGCAATTACTGTAACATTAACCACAACAACAACAACAACAACGACCGAAGCAAATTCACTAATCGATGTTAGCCATAATTCCAATGAAGCGGCTAATGCCACAACAACTACAACGACTGCAAATGTTGAAAATGGCAGCAATAATTCCGATAATGGTAATGATAATGATGAAGTCGACGAAGACAACGGAGACGACGAAGACGTCAACGAAGAAAATGAAGCAGACGCCGAAGATGATGAAGAAGAATACGATGAAACTGACGATGAAGCTGAAGCACCTGACATGGATACCAGCGGTTATAGTCAGCCTATTGTCGTTCCTGATGCAGTCATACTGGCCAACACGAACGAGACCTCTGCTGATACCCAACTGCCAATAACGGCCAGCGAAGGTGATTTGGTTGCCATGGCAAGCGCCACAGTTTCTGATGCGCCAACCAGCGCTGCTAGCAGCGAACCCGCAGAGTCAGAGTCAGAGGAATCGCACAAGACGATTAGCTCAGATGAAATGAGCACTTATGATGTTGGGGCCACAGCGGCACCAGAGGTCGACGACACAATAACGTTTTATCGGCGTCGCTTGTTCGGTTAGGCTCTCTGTGCCACGTTCATTTATGACTCGCGCGGAGTTGGAAAAAATTGTTAATTATTTCATTTAAATAACGGTCATTTAAATGAATTGTTAATTTGTTGCTTAACTTATTTGTATTTATATATTTATATATAGTTGTAGTTGTAGTTGTTAATTACATGCGTTGTTTATTTATTTTAATTTAAATATTTAGTTTACTTAAAGAAATTATAGTATAACAATTTTGTATGTATTGTACAATTGTAAATATTGAAAAATAAAAGATCAGAATGGAATTTTTGGATTTTCTTTTATAAATGAATGTGTAACTTTTTTTTAAGGTTATATTTTCAATTTTTAACAATTTTAATGTTCTATTTCAAAAAATAAAAGTTTCAATTATTTTTTTTAAATTTACATGATACATTTAACATTGTGTCTAAGCGTTAAAAGAACCTGAAATTGTATGTATGTTAATTTAATATGATGCAGTGTGAATTTAACATGAAATAGCGTCAATTTAAAATGATAAACTATAGTATCAAATTAACATATTTCAAGGTAACATGCGCCAATTAACAAATATTTTACTTAAAACTTACGAGACACAAAGAGTTAGATTAACATTGGATCCTATTGGCCCAACATTTTCTATTGTAAAATGTTGACAGAATATGTCAAAATTGTTGTCTAAAAACTGAATTAAATAAATAACACTTAAAATACAATTTTATCTAATTAACTTTGGAAAATATTAACTAGAAAAACTGTTAATTTAATATGATTTTGATTTTTGTAAGTAGAAACTAAAAATTTAAAAAATTAAAATTCTCAATATTTGTTAAGTTTTTATATTCACAATAAGAGAAACAAATTCAAACTTCTGGTTTCCTTTGATGAGCTATTCCATACGTAAATCAATAAACATCTCTCATCTGCCAAGACATTTACGAGTATTTGCGAATTGCAAATCTTTGCTCAACCCGATTTAATATTCCGTTAGCAAAACGCGAAACTCTTTCTTTTCTTCAATATTTTTTTTTTTATAAATATTTTCAATAAACCAAATAAACCAAATAAAATGCAAATCTGAAATAATCAAAAAAAGAAATACAACAAAAAAAACTCTGTTGGCAACGAACGAAACTGAAATGCGCCAAAGAGTCGTGCATACAAATGAAGAGAGAGAGAGAAAAAAATGAAGATGACGACAAATGCAGGCCACCATCGCCGCCGTCGCCGCCGTCGCGCAAACAATTCACGCGAACTGAACTTCTTCATTTGATTTCATTGCGCGGAAAGAAGAAATTCACAGCAACTACAATTACAAAAACAACAACACGATAAACAGTAAAAACTCCGCTTACGCCAAGATATCGCAGCGAATGCAAATTTAACTCAGCCAAGCAACCACAACAATAACAACAACAACAACAATAACAACAACAACAACAACAACGGCAAACATCAACAACAATGGGTGGTAAATGTGGCGGGAAAATCAGACTGCTTGTGCGTAAGCGATCTTCTGGCAAAACTTACGCAACTTGCGTTAAGAGCGACGTTAATTATGCACGAAATTGCGAAACCCTTTCGGTACTGCTACGAGTATCTCGCAGATACTAAAACTACTTTTAAAAATTAAAAAGCTTTTTACTAATTTTCATCGAATTAATCCAAGAAATCGAACAAATTCTTCCTTTAACCGAATTCTTATCTCATTTGTAATTAGATAATTTTATCTTTAGATATCGCGCAGCCTGAGCGGGTTAATTATTAAAAGAAACAATAGAGTTTCGTAGACAATAGAAAAACTTCCCAGCTTACATATAAATCCGACTTACTTAACCCCTGCTAAGTGTGAAATAAATTACATTTGAAATTTATTTTGCTAATTCGTGCATTTAGTATCTTGTATCTGGTATCTGGTATCTTTATAACGTCGTAATTGGCGACAGTGTGGATGGATGTGGTGATGCACAAACAAACAAACACTTTTGCGCTTTTCACTTTTGCTTATTTTTTGTTGCTGCCGTTATTGTGGTTAAAATAATATAGAAAAAGAAACAAAAAGTTAATTTAAATTTTCTTAAATTGTCAATTGAATTTTATCTTTATTCACAGTCGACGTTCCGTCCGTCGTTGCCGTCGTTAATCGCAAAAGGTTAAAATGTATTTTTAGCTTTTGACTTGCAGCTTCTTCAATTTTTCTTACGAATTTTGCTCGCACACACACACACACACACACACACACATTGCACAATAATTGCAGCGAGCGTCGTGCGCAAGCGTGGAAAGTAAGTCTAGCCTTTTCAATCAATGTTTTGTTAGCTATTTATTTATTAACATATTTATTTTTTCTTTCAATAGCATACCTTAGTTATGTTTTGCACTGCCACATGCTCTCATATGTATGTACATACTCGACTATGTTGTATAAATATGTGTGCACCCTGTATAAACATAAGTTTGTTTATTGCTAAGGTCCATCTTGTGGTCTCATGCCTTGTTGTCATTGACTTTTGTTTAGTTGCAATTTTCTTCTGCTTTTTTATAATTGAGCATTGAACTTCGATTCGACCATATTTGGTAATGCATGACTATGACCAATTGTATGTATATATGTATATGCGGTTGTGTTTGGTCGCTACATAAAAACTAAAAAAATAATAGTTTTCTTAGGTAATGCCTGCGTCATTGAATATTTTGTAATCAATTGTCATTTGTCCTGCTGGGAAAATACTTTAAAGCTATATAAATTTTTTGTTGGAATTTTAACATGACATTTTGTTATTGTTGATGTCTCTTGAAAGTACAATTTCAAGAATAAGTACGACATTTTCTCAACGAAATTTTATTTGGTATTAAGTATTTCATTTTTTTTTTAAATATGTTTTATTTAAAAATTTGCGATGAGGTCTTATTAAAATCTACTGAAGCTATTCTGAGTTTTGTCTTATTCGACGACAAAAGCTTTTACTGAATACGTCTGTTAACATTGAGATTATAGTCTATGGAATCGTGACCACAGAATCTATATAAATATGAAGTGTTCCAGTGGCATTTGAGTCTTTCTTAGTGCTTGCGGTCAAGACGTTTTTGACCAATGTCATAAAAAAAAATGTTTACTTAATCTGTTTTAATACTGTCGCAAGCTGTCAAAAACTAAAATCCAAGAAAATTCCTTTGACTTTTCGGGTCCATTTTCAGCTGACCCGAAAAGTCAATACTACAGCATAATTAAAAAACAGTTCTCATAAAAATAACAGATTATGCTAGGTTAATTTTAGTTTTTAGACTATACACAATACTTGCTTGGTAACTAATGTGGCTTACGTTATTTAAAGCTCCTCTGCAAGGAGGGGATTAGCTGTAGCTAATGAATACGTTGTTTCATGCGGCTATAAAGAGAATTTAAAAATTATTTGTCGGATTTTATTTTTGATGCTGGAATATTTGTGTAACCTATTTCTGGCTTTTATACATTTTAGATATTTAAGTTTGACTTTACATGAATTAATTTAAATGTCAACAACTTACAAGTGAAATATATTTGCTCTGTTAATAGTCCAACAAATGGTTCAGTTCTTCGCTAAGCCAACAGCAAAGCTTCGTAAAGCACCGCGCTGTAATGTTACTTCAACCGACCGAAAAGAAAAAAATGAACAAAACCAAAATTCAAAATAAGACAAAGAAAAAACCGTAAGACAACATCGACTAATGGACGTGTAAGCACATTTGCCACATCCGCTGGATGCAAAGATTTGCGGTGCTGCACGTTGCTCAAGTATTTGTGTTTTACTGTGTTTCTTTTACGAGAGAGCATAATTGCGTGGTTGAGAGCTTGGAATTGGATGGTTTCGGCTGGCGGCTTATAGTACCCTGTGCCGTCCGTTCCTGCCTTGCGGTTATCTACGTGCTTCAGTTAGCTTGTCGAACGTTGTTTTTTATGCAGGTACGTGTATAATTTGAATTTCAGCATCCCGCTGCGCATGCATTCCGGAACCAGCCGCACATCCATTTTCCTACCCGCCTTTCTTTCGGCCACTCACGTAAATGACCGTTCAAATACCAAAACGATTTTCCGCCAACATGAATGATTTAATCGTTTGGTGTAATCAAAATGCAAACAGCAGTTCGTCAGCTGATAAGAAAGGTAAGGCTAAGACTGTTTGTTGTTGTTGTTGTTTTTTTTTAATTTTTGTTTATTCTGCTGTGGCAATGTTAAGTAACATTACAGCAACAACAAATACAAAAAAATGTTAACTATGAGCAAATAAGCGCACGCGCCCACTGAGAGCATAAAACAGCATCCCAAGTAAAACAACTGAAGTAAACAATGCAATAGAGCAGTGGCGGTGTGGTATTAGTTAATATATTTAATTTATATCATGTAATATTAAATATTTTTTTAACAACTTTATGTTAATACTTTGTGTTTTGGATAAAAGAACAACAATAAAATAACCTTAAAAATCTTATGATAGTAACCATTTATTGAAATTTGTTTCCATAGAGAGAGAATTACTATCTTTCAAGGAATGTTTTTTCCGAACAATCAAGAACTAAAATTTTCAAATCGTTAATTCCATATAAAAAAAGTATTTGAGAAAAATGAAATAAATCGAGAATACTCCGAATATAACTTCAAACAAATATTTTATTTGCTTCTAAAAAAAAACGAACTTTTTATTCATACTAAACAATAATTATTTTAAAACGAGTTTTTTAAATGTTAATTATTTACGTTTTCAAAAGAAATCGACATTTTTCGATTTAAAAAATTACCAATCGATTTTTTTAATTACTGTATAATGTCAGTTGGAGATTACCCTAAACTTAATTATCAACTAACACAAATTAGTTTAGTCCAAAATTGGGTTTATTGGCTTCTGATTTTAATCAGAACAACAAATAAAAAAATTCCATTGCTACTACTAACAGTGCAACTTAACATTTGAACTTTTAACACGCCACTGTACCATTTGAACATCCTGCATCTGAGCGACTTTAAACCGAATGTGCACAGCCTGGCCTAGCCTTTTTCTTACTCTGGCGACGGCAGACAGCTTCAGTTGAACTTTGTGTGCCGATGTGAACGCGTATAAGACGTGTCGTTTCGTCCTGCGGAGCGTATTTTGTTCAAAAATACACAAAACAAAAGCAACAACAATTGTCAAACAACAACAAAACATATTTCAATTTAGTAAAATTAAAACAGGGGCCCAGCTAAATACTTTATTTAAAAACTAAAAATAAAATTATAATACAAAAATTGCATTACAACAAAATATTAATTTATCTATTGAATTGTAAATTGTAAAGAAGTGTAAGTGAGCATTATAAAGAAACAATTTAAATATAACAAAAAAGAACTTAAATAAAATTTTGCGAAACTGTTGCATTGCCTCTTGAAAGAGGTTAATGAGTAAAGCTCCTCCTCACCTCGCAGTTAAGAATTGTAAATCCATATTTCGTATCTTATCTGTGGCACACTTAAGTGATTTATATGCTGCGTCAGTCAATTGAATCATTGCGACAGAAAACAACAACAACAACAACAATAACAATAACAAAGCCTCAACGACAGCGCACACACATTGCTCACGCATCCTTTGATTGGGTGCTTTGCCGCCGCTTCACGGTGAGTCTTATGCTAAAAGTGTATTTGTGATGATAAGCATTTATGCCATTCTTTCATTTGACATCTTGCGAACGAACCATCATTTCATTGTTACAAGTAGGTTATGGCCTGACAGATCGTGTCATGCCATATCGGTGTGTGTGTGCGTAAGCGCCTATATCGTGCGTCACATACTCATACATTTAGAATTGTTGTTGAAAGTTTTGCTATTATTTGGCTGCTACCCGAATTCCACGCAAAATGTTTATTTTTACAAGCCTTTAACACAAAAGAATGTAGACTAACGATTGTTCAATTCACTTGGATAAAGCCACGTTTCAACTTTAGGCCAACTCCATATGAGACGTAAACATTTTTATTGTTGGCTTTAATAAACAAGAATTTGTATTTAATTTGATTGGCTTCCGGTAGTTTTTTATTGACATCCGCATTGTTTTGACCCATCAAATAAATGTAACAGTAGAAACACAAATCACTTGTTTATGGTCGGAGCGTTTTTTCGTCTTAACTTAAATTTCACTTAAAAGTTGGGGTAGGAAAAAAACTATTGAGGAAGTTCGAGAAAAATTAATAGTTCTTGCTAAGGTTCAGTGGTGTAATTTCTAGCTGAGACATAACTACAGCATAAACTTATTTATTTTTATATATTTTGAATGTTTAACTTAAAATCCAAATACGAAAAGCAATTAAGCCACAATAGTTAAAAGTTAAATCGATTTTTTTACATTTAAAACCCTTAGCAAAGTAATCATTGAATTAAAACTATGATAGAAAGTATGCAAACTTTATTTGGCTCCTTAAAAAGTATCTTTGGAGCATCTCCTCTGTTCCTGCCCAGCATTATCTAAAACTCTTTTAAGATTTCTAGGCGCAGCTAGGTTTAGCGATTAACTTATATGAAGTTGCAAAAAAGGTATTAACGCTATTTTAAAGATTGCCAATCGTTCCCGCATACTGAATGACGTCAACTCAAATTTAACTAAAAATAGCCCAAAAGGATCTCAACCTGGTATCGCCAAGGACCTAATAGGTCCATATGTGGCTTTTGTCAGCCAGTCCACACTAATGTAACCTAATGAAAACTTTATGTCGGTTTTCAGATATAAAAATATTTAAAGTTGTTTTAAAGCGAAAGTATTTATAAGTATGTACTTATGTGTAGACAGATTTAAAATCAATTCAACAAATGTTGATAGTTAAAAAAATGTTTTAATGTATCATAATTTTATGTTTATTATTAGAGAAATGTGAGCACATACAAACCACATTGCAAATAATTTAAATTTTTGTGCATGTATTCTTTGGGCTATGATGCCATTCAAGCCCATTTGATTATAGCTTGTTGACAATAATGACGATAATAATAATAATATTGTCTATGTCCTATTATAAAATTGGCGACATGAAAATGTCAAGTGAAAACCATTTAAAATGTTTAATTAAATCCAGTAATAGTTAAATCAATAATTTGAAGTAATTTTAAGCATAAAATTGGTTATCCTGTGAATGTTAAAATATTTTAAGCAAATTTTAGCAAATTAAGGTATTTTTGATATTTTATTGTCGGTATTTAACATATTTAAAAATATGCAAACACCTGACGAGTATGCGAATCCTTATCATGGAATGTGACATATTTCACGCACTTATAAACTCGGCGTCATGCTGATAAGACCAGACAAAAAAAAGCTGCAAGTTTTATCGCTTTCTAACTATGTATGTTAAATACCGAAACGTGGCCTCATACACATGAACCGGGCTGTCGACATGTACGGGCGTACATCGAACAAACAATGAATGACCTGACGCGCCCGTTGAACTACAATCAAGCCTTGTTTATTGTCGGCTCGAAGACGACACGTAGTGGCGGGGGCTTTGGCAGTGTCCTTCTGGTGCCTATTTGCTCTTAGAAACTACGACTTAACCCCGCCGCATCATGTGCCGAGTTCGCTCATCCTGTGCAAACAGTGGAAGAACAGCGAAGAAAAACCGTCATTCACAGGCAGACTGAGCTGAGCTGACGCAGCAGCAACGAAACTGAAAGATTGTCTTCAAGTTGTGTGCAAATTTCTTATTCTTCTTTTTTCGTGCCAGTTTTTATGGTATGCAAGAATTTTATGTCATTGTGTGAGTGACTTAGTACGGCAGTGTGTGTGTGTGTGTGTGTTTGTGCGTCAAGAGTGTTTGTTTGTTTGTTTGTTTTGCTTTCATTTTGCCATTTCTATTTTATTTTATTTTTATTTTTTTCGTTTCGTTTCGTTTCGTTTTTCGCATTTTTAGTTGCGAGTGCGAGTATTTGTTTCGCATGAGTTTGTTTCATGGTGAAGTGCGGCGTTCTTTACAACCTCCACTTGGAATCATTTTAAATTCGCAATGATGTGGCGTTATGTTTATTTTTCGTTTTTCGTTTTTTTATACATATTTTAATATATATTTTTGTTTTTGTTGTTGTTTTTATTTTATAAAACAAACGCACAGTCGATGTGTACGTGTCGTAATAATGTGCGAGTGTATCTGTGTTTGTGTGCGCTTGAGGCGTGTTTGGCACCTAAGCTACCTTCTTAAATATTTAAGTTCCGGCTAAACAAATATGTACATATGTATGTATGTCTGTACATCCGCTAAATTTAGTTTCAACAAATTTCTTATAATCCAATTGATCTGTTGGATACGTGAGTTATACGCTTGAATTTGTAATTTAATACGTTCAATTGCGATTTCTGGAATATGATAAATTTAGTTTTTCCTTCTGAATTTGGAATTTGTCAAAATGACCGGAAGGCATTTATTTATATTTTACTTCGATGAGAATTATATTTTCTTCAGTTTAAATTGAAGATTTAGAATAATTTAATATTTAATGTTCCTAGAACATTTTGATATACATTAAGTATTATTTCAATTTCATACGTTTGTAATGTATTAAATACTAGCTAATAAATAATTTTGTTCAATTTAATTTAAATTTGGATATTAAACAAAAAGTTTAAAATCAGTGCAACAACAATACGCCAGACCATTTCGAGTTCTTGAGCATTTAAGTAAGATATTCACATTAATTGGAATTAAAAATAAGATTTCCATAGATCGCAGCTCATCAACAGAATCCGGAAGATAGCTTTTGCAGCACTGCAGCTTTAAACTTAAATCGAGATCGAATTTGTATCCCCGGAGGAGGACTAATGTAGCCAACTTGATTTGGAATACAAATTATCTGGTTGCCTTAACTTTTCTGTTGCTTGAAAAGAATAAATTTTTAATTTAGTTTCTTCTTTAATAATTCAATAAAAAACTTAAATATCTTTTTCATAAATTAATTAAATATTTCGTATCTTTTACTGCAATCAATTTTGTATCCCATTTTGTATTCCATTTTATTACAGCAATTGTTATTTTAATGCTGCATGCATTTTTGCCGGCATGCATCGAAATGTTTTGAATGAATGTTTCCCATCTCCATTTAGCATTCGTTTTATTACAGGACATGAACAGTTATTTTCTTAATTAAAATAACATAATTTCAATTCGTAATGTCTTTTTTTTAATTAAAAATGCTTTACTTTGTTGTTGTTTAATGCCATTAATTGCACACTTAACTTCTTTTATAGTAGATTGCTTCATCTAGAAATGATTTTTACATTTTCTGTAAGCTTGAAGAGATTGAAGAGGTCCTTAACCGAGCTCTTTTATTTAAATTGACAGATGGTTTGATTTCATTTTAAAGTTCCTCAGGAAAGTCTGCAAAGCACAAGTGAAATCATCAATTTTTAAAATGCTCTTCCTAAGCAGGACGCCACAGGAGAGCTCGAAGACAAGCAATTAATGCCACACAAATACCACAAAAGCTTTAATTAACTAACACCAGCGTACCTCAGTGACTTTGTTGCGAAACTTCGAGGATTCTTTGTGGAAATCTTACCGAATATTTTTTGTTTGTTTTGCTTTAAAGAAAATTAAAATTCACCCATTGCAAGAAAATCTGAACAAGAAAAAAATTGAAAATGAAAATATTTTATTTATTCTAGGAATTAACCACAAAGCGAGAAAGAGAAGAAAAAATATATGAAAAAAAGAACCTTCCAAACTTAAAAAAAAAAACGCCACACAAAGCCTAAAGAAAAGAAAACATTCAATGGGAAAGGAAAGGAAAGGAAAATGCTTTGAAGTTGGAAAAGTGTCTTTGAGTTATTTATTTATTCAACAAGTAAGAAAAATTCTTGTGCCCGCATTTTATAGTGTTGAAAGGATTTGCGGTTACACCCAAAGAAATGTAAATTGACAAACATGAATGAGATACCAACAATCACACAAGGAAACAAACAATTAAAAACATAAAAAATTAAGTTTTTCGTAAATGGAAAAGGAAAAGAGAGAAAAAATGCTCGTCTACCATTGGCCTACATTTTTTAGATATCGACTGTTGTTTGAATTTTCAGTAAAAAATTAAAGTTTAATATCAAAGTGGAGTTGGCATAATGGCCATGGCCGTATTCATTTAAGCACGTTTAGGGCCTCGTAAGCTGTTTTTATTTACCATTCAAAGGAATTTTACGAAGTGCTCATAAATTTATCAGGTAAATTCAGCGCACAAACTTTGAAAAAATACAAGCAATATTTAACTGTTTAATACCGCTAACAAAGTATTTAAAAATTAACAAAACGTTTACTTCCATGTTGTTAACTAGTTTAATTATTTTTTCTTTTTCCTATTTTTGGCATCTCATTTATTTTGTATAAGTTTATGGTTTTGGACATGTTTTGTAAGGCTAAAAAATACGATTGTTGCGAGTTTATATGAGTATTTTTTTATTGTAAGAATTTGTCCAAAATCATCAAAACCAGAATTTAGGTGCCTACTGGTACAAATCTGGATCTAATTGACCATGAAATGAAAAATTAAATTTCACAGATGAACAAACACTTTTCCATTTGTGATCGACCTTATATACTAAATATAAAGAACACACTCACACATACACACACTAAGGGGAAGCTTATTAAACTTCGAATTGCTGTTGACACAATTTCGCATCAATCAAAGCTTATTTTAAAACCTAGCCATATTTCACCACACACATACACAAATAAGTTTCCACCAACAAACTGTCAATATCAAATTTCCACGCAAATCGCAAATCTCAAACCTTTAATCTCAAAAAATATCGTTTAAAGTACATACTTATCCACCATAAGCGGCACAGACAGACGGAGGAACAGGATGACATGATGACAAACAAACAAATAAATCGCTAAAGATACGATAAATCACCTCTAGTGGTGGCAACCCTGAATATTTGTGCAATGTCATGTGTGCCACGCCCCACGCCCATCATGCATGCCTGAGGGGCGTTGTTCTGAGTAAGCCAGAAAAATGGCGGTTTTATGTTGTATGTTTCTCGTTTAAGTATTAAACTGAAAATGATGCATGACGACAAGAAAAGCGACAATAACAATAACAATAACAACAACGACGACAACAACAACAACAATAATAATAACAACAACAAAAGAATGAGCATGATTGAAAACACGCTGCACGTAATTTCCGTTAAAGAAATCTTTTTTGTCGTTTATCCTTTTTGTTTAGGTTGTTTGGGCTGTTTAGTTGGTTGGAGGGTAGCGGGGGAGGGCGCGAGTGTATAAAACAACTTTTTAATTTTATTTACAGTATACAACATCTTGTCACACAGCCTAACTCAATTGAAAGGCTTCAAAAGCAATTTTAAAAGAAAAGAAACACTAGGTTGGCAACCTTGAGCCAGAAGATGCTTTTGCATGCTTTTAGGCGTCTTTGCACATACACAAACAAAATAAATAAAAAAATATTTTGGCAGTGCTTTGCGTACGTTAATTTCACTTTACTGCGTACTTGGCCATGTTTACTACAATTCGGGCCTGTGTAATAAAACGCATAAATTCATTTTCATTTGCGTGTCGTCGCCCACAAATGACCAAACACACACACACACAGAGAAGCACACACATACGAGTATATGGATTAATTAAAAGGTCTTTTGGCACGCCCAGAAGTATGCCACAAAAATGCTAACTACGCCATGTTCCATGCTGAACAATGAACAATTTGTGCAACTTAACGCACGATGCCGTTTAATCTCTCAACCTATTACGTCCACCCATCTTAACCAAGCCACGAGAGCTTGTCATTGTGTACACAAATTACTGCAACAAAAATACTATCGGGCATGGCAACCCAGTTGGTAATTATGTATGTATGCCAGCATCCACGTGCTACTTTATTTCGTCGCCAAGAATGCGATAAAAATCAAGTTTTTAAGTTTTTTTTTTGTCAATAAAAAAATTTTGAGTTTTTAAAAATTATTAAATTTTATATGAACTCCCATTAAATTGATTGATCGATTGAAAAAACAAGTATAACAATACATAATACCCTGATATATATATATATATATATGTAAATTGATCAGGGTGGAATTCTGAGTAGATTTAATGATCGTTTGTCGGTCCGTCCGTCCTTCCATCTGTCTGACTGTCTACCCAATAGATTGCAGGCGTAGTTTAAGATATTTGTTATGTGAGCTTCTATTCTCCAAGCGGAGGTTAAGTTCAAAATAGAAAAATCCGACCATTAACTACTGACTTGATCGGATGAGAACAACGTCCACTAATAATGGAGACCAAATATGTACATTATATTTGGTCTAAAATGGCGAGGGGTATTTGAGCTTCAACATAATCGATTCTTACTATTATTTTGTTTTGAGTTAACCAGTTTCAAATTTTATGCTCTAAACAATTATCAAAATAGGACAACCGATTTGTTATGCCTTTTGGCATTTTGTTTTAACTACGACTCTCATGGTGGAATTCCATGAATTGCATCCTCATCCACCACTTTCGCAAATTCATGAATTTTCGCAATGAAAGTTTTTAACCACTGAACGGAACTTGTTGTTGTTTTTTTCCTCTCTTCATTGTTTGAAAATAACAAACAATAGATTGTGAAATCGATTTTGAAAAAAGAAACCACATGTTCAGTGCGGTTGGAAACTTTACAACAGTCTACTAAATTGACTTGATGGTTCTTGGCCCAAACTTGCTGTACAAATACGAGCGACATTTCTTAGATTTCGTAATGAATTTTAAGCCTAACCTCATGGCAAACAGTTTATAAATCCGTGTGGAATTTATTACTTGAGTTTTTTCTGAAATTTAAAGAAAATTTTATCATATAGAAAATACTTTAAAAATTTTGATTCTATTCATTTTACTGTTTGTGACGTCATTTATTAAAACTGTGTTTGGTTAAAGTGAACATCAATTAAGGGCTGATAATGTGTCATGTTGATATGATATACGAGTATGTATGTAGTCGCTTGGACTTTATCAATGCATTATTGCATTGCATTCCTACCATGCATTGCACACACACACTGCGACTATTAGGGTTCGGATTTATTTTAATATACAATGTATCATTAGTATTAAAGAATAGAGATTAAAATTTAAAAATGTTTAAACTGATTTTCTTTAAAATTTAAAAATATATAGAATTGATTTCAGATGTACTAACATATAACGATCGGCTCGTTTCCATAAATATAGAAAATAGTTAAATTTACGCATGGTAGATCTAGTCTATGCAACAAATTATAATATTCCAATACCTTCCTTATTTACGGCGGTAGGCGTTAAACTGATCCAAACAAGCTCACTTTTTATTAAGTTGTCTAGAGGAGACCATACCAACTCAGATACCTAATTTCAGATATTTAGTATAAGCTAAATAATCAAATGTTCTAACATAGTTTCTTTATGTTTGAAATCCGCACCTTTGTGGTGAAACAAGTACTCGTACATATAGAAAATACTTCATGCTTTTTTGCGTTGCGCGCTTAATACCAAACCGGAAGTTTTTCATTGTCATTGCTGTGGGCGACGGGCGTTGCAGCGCTTTTGTGCTTTGCTTTTGTTTTTGTTTTGCCCAAATCATTTTGCATTTTCGTCATTATTTTGACATTGCGTTTATAAGGATTTTATGTGAGCTTTTCATGTCTGTAGTTGTTTTTTAATGCGGTTTGTTATTTTGGCTTTAATTAATGCAAATGAAAAATTTTTATTGTATTTAAATTGTGGCAAGAGATTAAAGTCCAACATGCCAACATGCGGTGCTGTCAAAACGTGGGATTTCATGAATTGACACTTTCAAATAAGCGACAAAAAATAAGAAGGAAAAGAGTAGAAAGCGGATAGCTGAACAAAAATATAAAATATTTAAAACGCCAAAGGATAATTTGGACCCATTTCATTATGCGCCTTGGCATGTCGCTCGCAGCAACAAATAAAAACGACAATCTACGTTGTTGCAAAAAATCCCTTTTTTTCGTTGTTGTTGCTGTTGACGCAGCGAACCAACCGACGAACGAACGAAAGTTGCCATAAAAATGGAAAATTTTGCAGGACAACAAAAACACAATAAATAAATGAATAAATGAAATTATTTTGTGTGGCATATAAATTGTTTAATTTAGGAATAAATGTGTCACTTGGGAATGAATGCGAAGAAATCGTCGAAAATGATAAAGAAAAACGAAAGAAAAACGAAAGAAAGAAAGTAACCCCGAACGAACGAAAGATGAACTCACTCACAAAAAGTGCAAAAATGTAATAAAAATAAATTTTGGTGCTCTTTTGTGAAGCGATTTTCAGCATGATATGTTGGTCAAGTGTGTCTGTCCGTCTGTGTGTCTGCTGGAGGTGCTCAAACAAAGCAGACAGACGACCTTAACGAGCTAAGAACGCGTAAAGCAGATACGAGTACATTTTCATAAATGATGAACTGAACAAAAAGATAAAATAAAGTGTTGCAACTTGCAAGCATCTGAGGAAGGAGCTATTTGGAATGAGAATGTTACTACCTGCTAAGCGTTTAAGTGATTATACGGTATTTTCTTATGTTTCTTTGCTTTGGGCGCACGCCTTTGAAAGTATTATCTCATTTCGACCCAAAGTGGGATTTCATGCAATTTAAAAGTTTCGAGTCATCTTGTTGCAAACAAAACTCTTCGACTAAGAACGAAACAAAACGCATTTCTATGCAGAACTTTTCATCATAGCGTACAGTAGTCCATCGTATAAAAGCACAAGAAGAGTTGCCATTCAACTAGAGTTATTTGATGTTTGTATATTTAGTACTTAATGTACTAAATTGAAAACTAATTAATTTCTAACGAATTTTGAGGGTTCATCACATACCCACAATTAAATGGGACAGAATGAAACATTTTTTAATATTTATGATCACGATAATTTGAGTACAATAATCTACTGAATTATTTAATTGAAAAAAGTCTAGAAAATTATTAAGTCTATAAAAATAAAATCAACAACGCTTCTTTATATATTAAAAAATTAATTCAAAACGGTTTAAAAAATTCTTGTATCGCTTTCGATTTCAAGTTTTGAGATTTATCAATATTTATAAATTAATTCAAGCTTTAGGTAAACGATTTTTGAAAAAGTCTTTCATGAGAATCTGTTTATTTTTAAAAACTGATTTTCGTTTAAAAACCTTAGTGAAAAATTTCCTACAAATTCGATTGCTTAAAAAGGAATTTGTTTTCAAAAAATGGATTCATCGGTTTCAAAATATAAAGCTCCTTAAATTGGTCAAATGAATTAATTTTTATCAGTAAGCATTTTAAGCAAAGTAAAAATTTGTTTTTGTATTTTAATTTAAAAAATTAAGTTGCTCTTTAGTAAATGATTTTTAAATTAACAATAACGATGTTTCAACTATTGAGAAATTTTAGCCTAAATCGAAATTTTTCTCCAATTTTGGAATACAATAAATTCCACATAAAAAATGAAGTGTTGCATACTGTGTGGCACAATTGCACCAGGCATAAAAGCACCGATTTACCTAATTGCAGGAGGAATACGATTATTGAAGCTTAAAAGTTGCCAGGAATAAATGACCAGAATTGATGAAGTTTGCAATTTGTTGCAGCAAGAGCGGACAAAAGAACATCAGACATCGAACGAAGAGTTTGCAAAGTTTAACATGGGATATCGCAAATTTCCTCAATCAACGTTTTCTGACCCGTTTACTTATTTAAACTGTGGTATTATTTAAATCAAATCACTTTGTTGTATTTGCAGTCCGTAACTGTTTAAAGCCATTAGATTTTCAATATTGGTTTTATTGTTAGAGCAACAATTCCCTTTGCAGGCATATCAAAAATAATTTGAGCCAGATACGAAATTTCAATATGAAGACTTGCACTCCTGCCAATCAAATGCGAACTGAATGATTGATGGCTGACAATGAATTGAAATTCAATATCGCACTTGATTGAATACATAATCAATGTAAGCGTTTATTTATAAACTTTTCGAATTAGTATACATATACATATATATATATACGATAAATCGGAAATAAATTAATTAGACACTGTTGCGATATTTTTAGCCAAATGGAATAATTTTCGAATTTTCGCTGGCATAACATAAACACAAAACTTTAACGCAATTTGCCGGAATATAATTCCATGAAACATAACAAAGCAAAACAAAACAAATTGACTTAATTGAATTGCAGACAATGGCGTAAAATTTTCGCATAAACATATTTTTGGTACGGATGTGCCTGCCGATAGGACAATTTTGCGACATGTTGGCAAGGACACATGCGGAACATTTCGAGTCTGAGCAAATGGACAAAAGAGATTACGAGCATTTGAAAGTTTGTTCAAAAGCTGACACAATTACATACATATATGAATTATTGTCATTTTATGCTTACTATAAAAGCAAAGTAAACTAGATAATTGCTTTTACTCTAATTGAATTACTCTGCTCTTAACTTGTTTATACAAAATATAAAAGCATTTGCATTGGACTCGTTAGCTATGAAAATAATTTTACATTTTAATTGTAGAGATTAAAATATCAAAAGTTAATTGTTAACTTGCAAATGAAAATCCAATTAACATTTCTAAGTAAACTTTTTAAAACTTAAATATCCTTCATTCCAATTTGTTGTTTTCTTTGGAACTGTGCTGAAATGTTGTTACTGAAATGCTTTTTTGCAGCATACGAGTTCTTACTACAAGTGGGATGCAGTTCCATCAAATTGATCAAACTACGGAAATTACTTATAAAGGAAAATTTACCCAACATTGGAAATACATTGTTAAGGTTTTGTGGAAACTGTTTTGATATTAAGTAAATGTTCGTTACTCTTCTGGGAACTTAACGACAAATACAATCAGTAAATAAAATTAAAATTGTTTTCTATTTACTTATTTCAATTAAAAAAAAAAACCTAAAGGAGAATATTTTGTTCTGAGAACCGGAAAAGGTTAAGAAATGTTCTTTAATTTTGAACTGTAATTAATTATTTAAAACAATTTTTAAAAAAATAAGCGAGCTTTTAGGAAACTTGGATGCAAATTTCTGCCGGGATATCGTCAAACAAACAACAAATTAAATTACAGATAATAAACAATTATTTTTATTTTGGGCAGTGTGTGTCAATTTTCTTTGTACTTAATAATTTAAAATTTTAATGGATTAACTTATTATTAAAATTATTTCATGCTTTAATTTTTATTTGTTTATTCATATGTATATACTCGTATATATATGTACATACATTTTAAGACTTTAAACCGTTTCGCATTTTATTTAAATCCAAGTAAATTGTTCATGACTGCAAACCATTAAAAGTCTTCAATTCAATTTAAACTGCTTAAAAATTTATTACGACGGAAAATACCTGCAATAAAAAAAAATGTTAAAACTTGCCCGGGCAACAAGTTAATTGCTGTGGGAAATTATGTTGTCAACAATAAATATATTTTCCATTATCGCTTTTATTCTATTAAAATTTAATTGGCTTTTGTTGTCGTATCTCGCGTTTAATTTAATTTCCGTGATATTTTTTTTAAATTCCGTGTAATTTGTGTTTTTTTATTATTAATTTTACATATATTAACATACAAATGTACAAAAGAGCAAATGTTTTTAAAATGGGTTGACAACATTTTAGTATTACTATTAAAATTTTATATTTAAAAATTAAAGTTTGTTGTTCCATTTCTTACATAAAATGTCATATTGAACATTTTTCAAATAGCTTAAATTAGCAATAAAATTAAAAATTTAGTTCGTCTAACCAAAAACTTTAAAACTTTGATACTTTTAAGTAAAATTTACATTCGAATAGAGTGAAAATTTTTCCAATTGTGTAATTTTTTTTTCATACTTAAATATTTAAAATCAAAGCCCTTCAAAAATTTTGGCATAAACTAAACCGACTTAAGCCTCTTTTGCAAGTTTTCACAGTTGCACGAGTGAGAATGCCTCCTCAGTGTAAGTACTTCTCCCTTGAGCTTAAATTTTGATTCCAACAAAAAATGTTTTCATTAAAGATTTAAACAAAAAAAAAAAGAGCCATTTAAGCTAAATGCGGGCAAAAAACACTTCAAGTGATGTGTGGGAAAGCACAACACAACACAACAAAATACAAAGACTCATCACAACAAACTGTCAGCGAAGCAGAACGAACGAACGACGAACGAACGAACGATGTGAAGTCTCCGTGTTTGTGACAACTTTGCTGTGATGGTCTGAAGTGGAAGTGTTGCGCTGCCAATTGACATTTTGCACTCACATCCGAAAGACGAAACGAAACGAACGAAACGAACAAAAACGGAAACGGAAAGAAACGTACATAACTAACACACATATACGAGTACATATTTAGTTACAGTTTGTACGTTGTTGAAAAATGCAAAATTTATTCCACACCAGAATCTTCCTTGATGTCATTTTTTCCAACATACCAAAATAGTGATGCATCACAGCTGAGAGTTTATCCTACAATTAGGGTTTATTTATGTTTTGTTTTTGCAAAATTTGCATATATTTATAACAACCACATGAAGCTTTTTCTATGCGAAATTTGCATGAAAGACAATTTTATAAGGGAATTTTTTATTATTATCATATGGCATGATATATTTTCAACGACCACACATTTGTTGTTGTGAAGACAAGATTGTCAAAACATTCATCATCCATCCATCCATCCAGGTGAGGGCATGGGTAAAATGGATATGTTCTGCTTTTTATTTGCGAATCAATTAAGGCAACATAAACAAACTATGAAAAACTGTTGCAATAGGGAAAATGACATAACTCAAGAAGGTTGTCCGTAATAGTTCAATTATGAAGAACATACCAATTGGAGTTATGACGTTAAACAGGAAATTTTTCAAATTAAAATATTTAATTTTGATCCGATATTATATATTTATATTTTTATATTTCTTAGGACTTTAACCTATATAACATTTAATTTAAATAAAAATAACTCTCCAGATTGTTAAACTTCATCAATTCCATTTCTACAAAAAAATTCCATTAGCACAATTTCGTTTACAAAAGTCTTTATTGAATTTGGTCGATTTATAAAAATATAAACTAGAATAGAAATGCATTTGGCTACTGTACACACAAAAATCAAACAACACAAACAACTCCATTCTGTCCTGTAGCAACACCGTCGTCGCATCGACAAGTCATCGTCAGTTTAGTAAATCGCCACCGTAAACCTGAATAAGGGCAATATTGCTGTCGATGGGAAAATCCAACGTGTTCACATCGAAGTCATTGGCGAATACGGCGCCCAGATAAGCACCATCGACCGCTTCGGGCGATTTGCGATACAAACAGCCGATGTCCTTCACCTGAACGGGTCCATCGAATGCCACGACATAGTACCGCACTCGCCAACCATTTGCGGCCAAGTCGGCAAAAGCCATGTCCTTTGGTATCTTTGTCGATTCCAAAGCGCCCGCCAGTAATTCATTATACTTGGGCTTGAACGGCGACACGTAGCAGCGTCCCTTCTGCAAACTCACCGTATCGTAGTAGTCGCCGAGAAAGAGGTAACAGTCACGTGCGTTATTGCCCGTGCAGAAGCGTAAAATGCAATCGAATTCGCCGTCGCGCGGTTCTAGTTTATATGCGTATGCAAAGACCAGACCGCCGCGTTGGCATTGAAAGTCGGTGGCGAAGAGGCGAAAACTGCTGTCGTATTGCAGTATGCGTAGACACGAGCCGCCGTTGAAGGCGTCCGCATAGTAGTGCTCGGCTTGCTGATGCAATGGCACCGACGGTTGCAGTGACTGTCGTGACAAATTGAAAAATCGTCCGTCATCGTGCGTGCTGCTGACATCAACAGTAGCTGCTGCCTCATTTTCATCCTTCTCCGTTTTTGCGTCGACTAATGTTGATGCTGGCGACGTCGTTTCCAAGCCACTCGCGTATGTGCGCTTTCCCGAGCCCAGACAAAAGTCCGTGTAGAATGGTAGTCTATTGTAGGGATGCGTTGCTAAGTGCTCCCACAGTGCCCACCAGAACTTTTCGTTGCGCTGCAGAAAAGCATCATTTACCTCATCACCGCCTAGTGGCTGTCGAATATTATAGCCAAATTGTTGCAGTGTCTCGAATGTCCAACCGGGCGCAAAAATGCCCGTCGAAAAGCGTTGCTTTGCAATGCGTGCCAAGGTCTGTTTTGTCTGAAACTTGGCAACTTGTCCGCGTCCAAATATATCGATGCCAAAAAAGGCACGTTGGCATTCGGCCTGTTCTTGTGCGCAAGTGGCACGCGTTGTCGCAAGACTCTCTTCGTTCCACGTATAATTCAGCAACATCGCTTCGGCCGAGCGAAAGAAACGCACATTCTTGGCATTGATCTCGTTCTGCCAACGCAGCTCGCCGGTATCGATGATGCTGTCATACCAAAAGACAACGCCGTAGTCTACTTGGTCCTCGACAGTGGCTCGTAATCGCTCGACAAAGTAGCTGGGCGAGTAAATAATAAGATGGATTGCAAGTGTTAGTAATGGCTTTGGTAGCAAAGTAGGACTGCCTACATTTTATATATGTATGTACTTGGAATTCCTAAGAAGCAAAAAAGCTTTTAGCTAAAAAATGTTGACACAAATAATAAAAAGAAAGCGTTCTCATGCTAGCATACAACCAAGTACCTGAAAAAATTGCAATGGTGGTCTTAACTGCGAAATAGGTGAGTCATTTACACAACGTTTGGCATCGCAGAAAAATGACAAAAATTCAGGGAACCACCTACCACTTAGGAACAACCTAATAAACAAAATTGTGTCGTTATTCTTTATTTTGCCACACCGAGTTAAACGTTTAATAATGAAAAGGAGGTAACAAGCTTCCAAGTGTTTTTAAATGAAGTTGTTGATTCGCAACTATTTAAATAAACTACGTAAATTATGTTACAAATAAGTAACTCAACAGAATTAGAATAAATGCAATTTTCTATTGACGCCACATGACAGAGAAACTTTTCGTTCCATTTGAGAAACTTTTGTACAAGTTTCAACTCGCATCCTATTACAACTAGACCGAAATGCGAGGGTATGTGTACTACTCAACAGTTTCGTGGAAACACCGAAACAACACTTCAATAAATCAGTGATGCCACTGACGGCACGACGAAGCATCTGTGTTTCTGTGTTACGGCCAAAACATAAATATTTGCAAATACACTTAACCCCTCCTCGCCTCGCCTCGACTTTTAGCCAAAAGCTACGAAACTACGTTAAACAAATAACTCGGTCCATTTGATATGGTTGCGACGCAGCCGCTCGCGCTGCTGCCGGTTTGTCAGTTGCCCGCCACAGATACTCACTACAAATTCTCCATTGCATCGGCGTTAACTTTGCACTCGACGTTGACCAGCCAACCTTCGAAGCCGTAGTGTTTGCATAACTTCACCATAGCATCCACAACTTTGTTCGCCATTTCCGTTGATTGCAGCACTTCGTGTAGCAATTTGCTGCCGCTGGAGCCTTCGGTTATAAATGTGCCTGCAAGTGGTAACGGAGGTTACATTGTGTGTGAGTGTGTATGTGTGTATATATACGGTATACAACAACGAATGTTTGTGTAATTTTGGTGAATTGTTGCTGAGGTGCGAATTTCATGTGAATATTTTATAAGGCAAATATATCAACTTACCGAGCACACGTACGCCATGTTTGTGGGCTGCATTCAACCAGCCGCAAGGTGGAATCGTAATGTATTTGTGACTAAAATAGCAAAAGTAATCGATGGCCGACCAATGGTAGAAACGATAATCATCGAATTTCTTCGACGAGTGATAATGCCTGAAGGTATAAGATATTCCGTTGTTATATGAGATACTCATTTAAATAAAATGAGAAACTATGATAATTCTTTAAGCATGAGTGGAAGTTTTAATTGGGCTTGCGAATTATTTAGGTCCTACTCACCGATCTTCTAAATAGTTGCCCATCATGTCGTGACACAGTAACACCTCTCTACGATTGTGATCGCCAATGGGTTCCCGATAGTTGCTAATCAGTCCAAACTGTCTTTGTAGATAAACGGGCGGTGAACGTAGCTGCAGTGGCTTAACATGCTCAGACCAATTGATATTCTTACTACGGACATCGAATGACAACAACTGATCGTTGGAGTTCAGCGCCTCCGCTTCCAGTTGATCTTGAAGTGGTAAATTGGACATTTTATATAAAGCACTGCCAAATAGAATTTGCGTTCCTATCTACTCGAACTATTTTAAAACAATGAACGGCAGACAGACGTAAACTTCTAATCATATTGGTTGCGACAAAGTATCGCACATGTAAGGAAATCGCAAGTATTGCAGCTATTGCGAATGTGTGAATGTAATGGAAAAAGAGGCAACTGCTTACTACACTACAAAAGACTGAAACCTTCTTTATCTGAAAATGTACAATGCACGCTTAAATGTAATCTGCATTTATTTTTTTAATAAAATGCAATAATGAGTTATATACATAGTAAAGCAATGCAAAAATTAAATACACTGAGGCAATGTCATATCGTCATGACGACACTTTATGGCACATTTATACATTCATTATACATAACTAACGCGACGCTCCATGCACCGAATATGGGTCAAACAACGTATTTAGTATTTGGTTTTTGTTTTTGCGTAGTTCGCACAAATGTTGTAAAGTGCATATAATAAACAACAAAGATTTATTGAAAACAACAATTAGAGCAGACGAAGCTGGAAAAGTCGAAACACAAGTTTAGTTTAGTTCGAAAAGTTTGTTGTCACGATAAACATTAATCTTTTATTACAGTTTGGCAATGTTCAGCGACTGACCAGAAATTCGGCAAATTTATTTTGATTTGTTGTTGTGTACGAAAGCATTTAAAAAGTGCAGCAACAAATTTAAAAGGTCTTGAAATAAAAGTTTGAATTTTGAATATTGATGTTTAAAATATATACTAAGATTATAACAAGCTTAAAGAGAATTCGAAGTTGCTGAGTACGAATTTCGAAATACCCTTGAAATGGCTAAATCAGTACCAAACTCTTAAAGGGTTTAAGAAAGACCAATTAAAGACATTTTCAAAAAAGTGTTTTCTTACTTTAAATTTAATTAATATAGTTTCGCAATTTGTTTAAATATTAAACAATTTTAACATAAAACTTGATAAAGCAAGGCATAAGTTTTTTCTTTACTCAAGAACACAAAATTTACAAACATAAAAGTTAAGGCGGCAGCAGCAAAGAAATTTGAAGCAGTCATATACATACACACATAAATACTCATACATATCCAAATAAACCACCATCGACATGTGGCGTAAACGGCTTTTGTAAAAGTTTAAGTTAGTCATTTACGCCATATTGTGATATTTATCTTAAAATGTTGTAGTTATTTATTTAAAATTATTACATATGTACGAGTATATAGTTGACAGCTATTTTAAAGTAAATAATGTCTTACTTTCAGAGCCGAAAAGTTTGATAGAACGAACACTTTTTGTATTTTCAGTTGAATGTTTCATTTTTCTTTTGAATGTTATTTTTGTTCTTGTAAAATTAATTGTCGAAAGCGGTTTAAATGGTTTTGGAATGAGAGTATCTCAATATTTAATGGTCAACATTAAACGCTTAAATTTGGACAAGTTCAAGCGAACAAGAAAAACCAATTAAAACTTTTTAACCACTCGGAAGATATGCTTTTGCTTGCTTTTATTGTCAAGATATGAATCACCATCGAATGAATTTACATCGGAAGCAGGTGGAAAATTCGGATTGAGAAATATTGCACATTTTATTGTTGGGTTTTGTTTTCTTCATATATACATACATATATGTATGTAAAATACTGCGTACACATTTTTTATTACGTATTTTTTAATGTGGTATTTTTTTTTATTGACAAGAGAATCTAATATATTTGAAAGATACGAATTTCTTTTAAGTTATACGAAGAACAATGAAAGAAATAAAACCATATTAGGAAAAAAGAGAATTTTCTTCGACAAATAAAAATGTTTAATTACTGAATTTGATTTTTAAGTTTCAACAGAATTTCGACCTTTAAGTTTTCCGTTTATTTTGAAAACCACTAAAAAATTAATTAATACATTAAATTTTTGATTTACTTTTCTCGGATTAACGAAGTTAAATTCTTGATTATCGAAATCTATAATTCTGTCCTTATGGTTGTGTGATTTCGAAATCTAGCAAATTAGTTAAACTAACCTAAGCTATAATTTTAATGTTATTTATTGATTTTTTTTAACTATCCAAAGATTTGTATTAAAAATACCCGTCATTATTATGTTTAATCTTGCTTGAGTCGACAAGTTTAAATATTCTTAAGTTACTTTAACGTCTTTAATAAATAAATGATAAGCACAACGCCATCCACTCCATTTACATTTCCATTAATGTGGATTCAACAACCTTGTTGCAACTATTATTCTCCAGCGATTTGCATGAAATAAAAGAAAGCTTTTAGCTTTAAATATATTCGTGGCTTGAATATTAATGCGAAGTAATCTAAACATTAGTACGAACACAAGATTATGTATGTTAATTTCAGTTATGATTAATTCTTTGCCAGCTTCGTTAATAAAATTTACTCGTGTTCCTTTCCATTTCCAATTCTAATTAAGGACAATCCAAGCGAGCAAATCTTTTTTTTATTAATTTTGTGCCCAGCCAGAGATGAAAAATTCGTGTTATTATTTATGTTAATGGAAATGCTTGACCTCGGCTAAATACCCAATTTATCTAACTGTAATGGTTGTACTATAAATGTAATGTCCTCTTCGAAGCTGTGTGCATATTTTAAGCAAATAAGTCCGATGCGATTTACATACAGTAAATATAAACAGAAATAAGTATGTATCTAAAGGAATTACATATATACTTTTGATAGTTGAAAGCGATGATAAAAATAACTTGAAGAGTTTCTATCATATTGTATATGAATTAACATTTTTCTTAGCTTTATTTTCATTTATAATTTATATATCAAATTCTATTTCAGGGAAAAATATAAATGTTTTTGCTTTGTTGTTGCTTAAAAATTAACAAAAGAAATAATTTTTGTTAAATGACCTAAATAAAGTTCTAATAAAACCATCATTATAATTTATAATTTAAGATCAACATTTTTTTTAATTAAAATAGGTAAATATGTTGCGGCAATCATATTTATTAAGTTTGTTTAAATAAAAATAACAATTTAAACTATAATTTCATTTAGAAAAAAACCTTTGATTGATAGCTTCCAAATGAATAAAATATTTAAAAATTAAGTTAAGAAAAGGTGCTTTCAATCAAAAAAGTTTCAGCGGAAACAAAAGTTACAGGTTAGGTTAGGTTGAACTGGCTGACCGAAGCCACGCATATACCTATTAGGTCCTTAGCGATACCAGGTTGAGATCCTTTTTTACTATTTTAAGAGTTGAAGTCTTTTAGTATGCAAGAACGATTATCAAACTTTAAGAGAGCATTAATACCTATTTTGGCGATTTCATCCAATCGATCAAACCTAATTGCTCCTAGATATCTTAAACGAGTTTTAGATAGCGCATGTGCTGCTACCATACAGTGACCTCTTAATAAGCCCACTACTGTTTTGTAGTCTTTGCGATTGAATGAAATAAGAGTTTTTGTGATTTTGTTGTATGGTGTGCATATCTTTGCGATTTTGCAGGTGTTTAAGTTCTGCCTTCATCCATATTTTAATATCGATTTTCCTATAGATTTCCTTGAAAGGCATCAGTACGTTGCTAATTTGATCTAATGGCAACTTAATTCTGTTTTCAGCAATGTCATCTACTGTCTCGTTCCCTATTGGTATTGATCATGCATTCTGTTACGGATCTCACAATGTTCCTGTAGCGACTTTGCAGTCAGGAAAGTGCAGGTTAGTGAGATCCTCAAGCGAGTCCACACTGTCATTGGCCCAATCGCCGTTTTCATTCCGAAGAAGACTTGGCATGGCTTGCTGTTTCGATAGCAGCTTTCTAAGTCTGACTATCTTCACTGTTTTTCCATGCTCCCACAGAAGTCCTTTCAAGAGTTTCTTTTGGCAATGCGAACTTCCTTCGTAAACCCAGCTCCTTGTTCCACCAAGGTGAACTGGGTTTGCGCTTTATTCGCACAAGAGAACAAGAGATGTTTTAGGGGTTATTGAGAATTTTTTTAAATTGTTGAATGTTGTTTTCAAGATCTAAGTGAGAAGTGCATTTATCTATCTTTCCCAGTTCTCTTACAAGTTATATAAAATTAATCAAAATATTACTAGAGAATCGAAATAATAATTAAAAACATACGAAAACTATTAAAAATAGTTATTCCATTGAATGCCATTAATACAAAAGTGCCCGAAAAACTATTAGGTAGAAAACTCTTATCTCCAAGATTGTTTATCTATGGTTTTATCTATAAACGTCGACGACCGACGTTAAAAGATGATGATGAATAATAAATTTTTTCTTTGAGGTGGAATTTACAGAAAAAAAAACCCGCCGCATGTTGCATTAGGCTCTAAAAGGTTTATCTATGAAGGCTGAGTGGTTCTTTGGTTTGTTGTTAATTAGAAAATGATGAAAACATTGTTTTCGGGAAAACTCACTGCAACATTCGCCACTTTCATCGCACATTTTCCACGGTTGTTTTTTGTTGTTTATTGTTGTTGATTTTTGTCTCCTTTTTTATATTCTACGCTACTTGTATTTTTTTTTATTTTACTTCTACTATTTTTACTTTTTTCACTCTTAATCAGCTGATTTTGACAGCGAAGATTTGTTCTTTGTTAGCGAAGAGTGCTGCCAAGTGTGCGTAGAAATTAGCGAAATAGTGCCAAGCTTGAGTTATTTTGAATTTGTAACGAATTATTACAAAATAATTAACACAAACGTTTTAAATAAAACAAGCTCAAATAACAAATTGATTTAACAAAATTTGTTTAAAGTTCTAATATAAAAACAACAACATTTACATAATTTAATTTATTTTTTGGTTTTGTAAATATTTCATGTTATCACTCAAGTTTTATTTAATGATATTTGTTGTATCTCTGTAAAAGTGACCCAACTAAAAAAAATCAGTTGTAATAAATAGTATGTAAAATGAAAAGCCTTTTTTGATTTTTCCAGTAAATTGCTGGCAAAAATCAGTTGATGCAACAAACAATTGGTACAACTTTTCATTGGTATAACATTTTGGATTGACTGTCTGTTTTACATTTGAAGAAATAATCGTTTTTTTTTTAATTTATGACTTCAATTTATAAAAATTTTGTTTCATTAAAAGTGGCACAGTTCATAAAAAGCATTTAAAAAATTACATGAATATTTCAAAATAAGCCTAACTCAAAAAGTTCAAAATTTTACATACTGAATTAAAAAAACAAACTTCTTTAATTCATAATATTTTCAACTTTATTTTTAATAAAAATTTTTGCATATGTTTTCTGAAAACTTTAATTTTTAGAGTTGTACTACTTTTGTGGTGGATGTGTAACATGTATGTACATATGAACATATGTGCAGCCATTTATTCCATTTCCCATACCCTCCATAACTTTCCGCAGTAAAAATTAAATATAAATAAATTAAAATTGAAAATATAATATGAAAAAAATATTTCAATCTTATTTTTAAATTTTTTTTATTTAATTTTGTGTTTCATAAAAAAAGAATTCGCGATATTCCTTAGGCAAGGAAATTTGAACCAATTTTCTGAACATAAACAAAAATAATTTAACTTTAAACAATTTCCGTTCATTTTGAAATAATTTAACCATAACTTATGACGATAAAAAACAATTCCATTACAAATGCAACAAATAAAATAAAGCATTCGGCCAAAAACTTTCATCATCCATTACAAATTCCGGAACAACTTTACGGTGATAAATTGCGCCAGAAATCTGTTACCAATGCTACCACTGCAAACTTGTCAATAATCATTTAGGACAAACTAACAAATTCTGTGTTATTTATAACTTCCAGCCATATCAGCATCAGCCGCAGAAGCAGAATCAGCAACAGCAGCAACCAATAAAGGCGAACTACTAATGATCATCGCAATAGCAACGACAACGGCAACATTGAAATGTTCAAACTAATGTCAGTGACGCCATTTTGGCGGCCATTTTCTCTAACATCAATAAATGATTTAATGCAATATTGTATGCGATACCACAACGCGGCGGCATCGACATCGACGACGGTGTCGAATTCGCACAACCAAGGCCGCCACTAGACAACAACCAAAACACCAACAAGAGAAAAAGCCAAAATTAAACAAAAGGGTCTGCGCAAGGAGCAAACGGCAAGCAAGCGTGTGAAAGGACAACGGAAGCAAAGCAAAATACAATAAAAAATAAAATAAATGTGGGACATCCTGCGTTAGTTTATAGTAATTGCAGTTGGAAGGACAAACTTTCACATAATCAACAACAATAAGAAACAAACAAAAACAACTACAAAAAACATCAACTTTACCAAAAATTCCGAAATCGCCAAAAGCGCCAGCGCCAAAAAAAATTTAACACCAAAACCGACACACACAACAAAAAAACATAAACAACAAAAACAAAAAAAAGAACAAGTACACCACAAGCTTAAAAAAAAGCCAAAACCACCAAAATGCCAGCT
Organism: Suillia variegata; assembly: GCA_949127995.1. Lineage (NCBI taxonomy): Eukaryota > Metazoa > Arthropoda > Insecta > Diptera > Heleomyzidae > Suillia > Suillia variegata. Next base: position 24,059,374 of record OX421846.1, on the reverse strand, counting down.
GGACGTGTGGCCGGCAAAGCTGGTTACTCCAACCATTATTACAACGGTGAGTGTGCGTTGCAACGCCTAACGGTGTCCTTCATCCTCACACAGCCGCCGAGCTGGCTCAGTCCCTTTCTCCCTCCCTCCCTTCCTTCATCAAGTTAATTGAAATAAATGTGTTGGTTCGTTTTGCAACTGCCGCCGCAGTTCGGCTGTGCGGGGCAACCAGCAAACATAATTAAAATTAAAAGTTTTTCTCTTTTTTTTTTGGTTCTTTCGGAAGTAAACACGATAAAAATAAATGCAAATTCCATAATCGTCAACATAAAAATTGTAATTGCATGCAAAATGCTGGAGAAACAAGCGAACACAAACAAAACTTCAAACGATTAGAATCACACAACGTTCAAGTTAAAGTGTACGAGTCGATTTAATTTTATTAAATGTTTTGGCACTTGGCAGCAAGTGGACTTAAAAGTTTTTCGTACCGGAAGTGGGATTTATGTTTGGTGAACTGATGAGCAATTTATGAAAAATAATAATCTCACTTCCGGTTCGCTCGCTAATACAAATGCATCTTACTTTGGGAACAATCGCTTTTTGTCAAGGTCCTCTTCATTCCATGGAAACTATTTCGAGATAAAATTTCCATGGAAAGGTGCACACCATGTTTATCATAAGAACGAATAACTCGTAAATGTTAATTTTTAAGGAAATATTTTTTACGAGGTTTGTGAGCGTAATGTGCCCGATAAATAAACACGTCGTAAAGGTTTTCTATGAAAAATAAAAACAGCTGATTTACGGAGTATTATAATAATATGTAATGTACACGAGGTAAACGTGATATAAACGAGCTTAAATGAGTATGACTAATGCAAAAACAAAACGATGTTAAAAAAATTATATAAATTTATTTCTAATGAAGACAATTGAAAAGACAATTGAAATGCCAAATTAAGTTTAAAAGTTGTTTAATTTTATTATGATTCGTCCTAACCAATAAATTTAAAAACTTGTTTAAAGAATTCAAATGAACCTTTTCGAAATGTATTTAAAATGTTTTTGAACAAACAGAAAAGTACTTATGTACATGTTCGTTCATGTTGCGATGCCATTTTCATATTACAACACGCCGCCATCTGCTGTTGTAATTAAGTCAAATTAATGTAATTAAAACCAGCCTCTCTCCTGCCATGCTCACTCGTAGTTACATATCAGATTCACCTGGGAAAGGGATAACGCGCGAGCGCGTAAAAGTGCCAACCAACTCGCTTCGTGCCTATGAATTTAATTATTTTTCCATCAGTGCAACGCAACACTTTAAATTTACATATTACCTTCCTTCCTTCCTTCCTTCCATTCCTCCGACCTTAGTTTTATTTTTTGTTCATCTTTTCGTTGTCTATTTTCGCTGGCAGGTCGCTCCTACGTGGGCATCAATGAGGAAATCATGTGGGTCAGCATTGGCATGGGTTGCACTATTGCGCTCCTGATCACCATAGCGTTGTGCTATATTGCGCGCGAGAAATGTCAGAAACGCCAGCGGGAGTACTATGTGACAGCATAGCTGGTTCCGCGCGAAACGAAAAAAAAATCAACGACACGACCAGATATGGACGTCGACGTGGACATGGAATGGATGGGCACCGCTATCTTTGACATCAGGAGGAACAACAGCAGCGGCATTCGTCTGCACTATCCCCATCCGCAACTTCCACCCTACCACCTCAGTGTCAGTCATCATTACGCACAGCGACAAGCTGCTGCTGTAGCGACGAGACCGCCACCGTCATTTCCACCGCAACAACCTCATCATTCGCCACCGCCGCCACAGCAGCAGCAGCAACTGCAGCCATTTGGCAATCTGCCGCCGACCTATATGTACAGTCTGGAGGTAGGCATATGTGGCACGCGCACCTGGGGCTAATTTAGAGTTTCCAATTTGAAAGTTGATTAACCGGTTTAATGGGTAATAATTGGTACCAGCTTTAAATTAAATTTATCTGTTAGTTTAATTTTTTTATCTGAAAATAATTTTCCATTGATAGAGCGAAGTTTCAAAAACTTTAATTTTTAAATTACAATCGAAGTTTCAAAATATAAAAAATGGATTTTTAGTTCCTATTTACTTAAATTTATGTCGACAATTTCTTTGAATTTATTGATTTTAAGAATTCGACATTTTTATTTAGAAATTTTAATTTTGCACAAAATTCTGACACCGTTGAAAAATAAATTCAAACATAAATTTTTTCAAAAAATTCGAGATAATTGTCAAAATTAAAGAATGGTTTCTAAAGTCATACATATGTAAAATTTTGAATTTTCAAAATATGCCTCCTTATATAAATATATTATACAATATATACATACATATATATGTATGTTTCTCTCGAATTTAATTTTTTTTGAACAAACATCCGGATAACGTACTTTTTTTTGTATAAATAAATACCGGTTACAAATTTGAAAACTCTAGATTAATCGCCTTTCGGCCTTTTGATCGACAAATTGTGCAACGAACATATAAAAAAAAGAATTTACGAGTATACTACAAAACTGGATGACTCAGTTCCACGCACCTCCAGAAAATGTACCCACTATAGGAACATCCAAAGTCAGCACCCTTTCCCAGTTCGTTAGATGCCAAGTACCCGACATTGGCTCCTCCTCCTCCCCTACGCAATTCTTTTGCAATTTTTGTAATGCGTTTTAAACTTTGTTGTTTTATTCCTTATATACTTACCAATACGAACTATTCTTATACCAACACACCTATACGCACTTTTACTGTTGTTAAATTTGAACTTTGAACTCTTTGTATGTATTGTTAATGTTAAATATGGATCAATTTTATATTTTTTAACTTCGTAGGCGTGTAATATCTCCTAGAATTGTTATTGTACCTACATACATACTTCCAAAGTAAGGAATTACATACATATGTAAATGTATGTATGTATTTACTGGTAAATATATTTACTCTGAAAATGAAAAATAAATAAATTCAATAATAAGAATTGGAAATGTTTGAATTCTTTTTAACGGATTATTGGGTAAGTTCAAAACGAGAATCTTCGTAGTTTGAAAGAAAAGCGAAAAATAAAGTTTTTATAGATTTTTCAATAGTTTTAGAGAAATTAAATCAGGAAGTTTTGGTTATAAATTATACAAAATATGTAATTAAAAAATGTAAATTAAGTTCCCTGTAAATTTTTATTATTTTTAAATATTTAAGAAACGTAATCGAAAACAATAAAAAAATGCAACACATACTCGCATCTCTATAAATTGCTATCGATACGGGAAACCTACTGTTTGTTTTAGAAGTGTCTCGTTTGCGGACAGGCCAGCTTCAAATTCGAAGAACTCCGAGTTGATTGGGAGTTGATGCAGTTCGTTCGTCACTTCGTCATTAAACGCATTTGGGACATATGTCTTCATTTGTTGAACCTCTTTGCGGAGGGTAATCACTTCAGCAACCGTAGTATCTCCGCATCGGGTAGGAAATTAAGGATAGGAATGAAGTTGTTGACGAAATTGGTTATGAAGAGGTTTCTATTATATTGGGATGATTGGGGTGATTGACCTAAATGTGGGAATTGAGGATTGAAGGATGATGAAGGGGTTGTAATAGTTTGAATGGGGATCTGGGAAGTTAGGGAAACAGATGGAGTAGGGATGGATTGTATATTAGTAGGAAGGGAAGGAGGGGAAGATGCGGAGCCCATGTGCTGGTCGATATCAGCCTGTAGCAACTTATGCGACCTTAAAACTGCTTTGGCCTGGACATCCGATTTTATATAACTGAAAAACTAATAATTATATAAAATATATATGTATATACTAAAATTTTATTAAATTTTTTTAAGTAAAAACCTGAGTTTGTGCCAAAACGATGTTTTTGGCGTTCCCCTCTTTATTCGCGTGACATATCTTTTTCGGTAAGTTCCGAAAACCGATTGGATGAAAGTGGCTATTAAAGAAATTAATTTTATAATAATAAAAATAATATATTATTATAAAAAATTTAATTACAATTTTTTTTAAGATTGTCTTTTTTGCTTTCTGCAAAATATAAAAGACGTTTCTTGTAGATTTCCTCCGCGACCCGTCTCCACATCAATATCCGTTGGCCCGTTTTTTTGCGTGCTGCAACAGCGTCCCTGCCCATCGAGTATGTAGAGCTCCATAGCACTTTCATGCGCTCCGCCTCCACAAAGATGTCGGTGACCAGACATTTGAAGACTCGCACGTGCTTCACTAATTCGAATGTTTTGATTGAATTTCAATTATCTACTAAATAATTCATTGATTGATTTTTTGTTGAACTTTTTCATAAATAATAAAAATTACCGAAGTTTCTGTTACCAATTTTTTTAAACTTAAAAAAGGACGACGCTAAATAAAATTTATTTTTGAGTCGCTCTTTGCTACACTTTCCATTTTTCATCTGAAAGCAGTGCTTTTGAAGGATTCTCAAACTGTGCATGGAGTTATTTTTAGTAAGTAAGTGCACAAACCATATTTCAGCATAAACGTTCAAACTGTAGCACGCGCCATCTTATGACTTGACATTCACAGGCAGATTGTTGAATCAAAACAAAACCAAAGAAACACATTTAAAGTTGATAAAAACAACGTGCACGTTGTTTTGCATTTTTCTGTTACATTTCTTAGTTAATTTATTAAATATAAATTAACGATTGTTATTGTTTTTACTAATTAAAAACAAAATGGACATTGCATTAAATATTACGACAGCGCCACAGCCACTGCGCAGCAAAGCGGTAACAGTAAGTTGAAAAAAAATTGTTTAGCGGAGCGCCGAATATTTAAACATAATTTATCTTGCAGGAAAAGGCGACACTAGTGAAAACGCCCAAGAAAAAGTCGGGCAGTGGCGCGTCCAGTGGTTTCACATTTGAATTTGGTGGTGGCGGTCAAAAGGTAAAGGCGCTTGTTGCACGAAAACGTCCTCAGTCAGCTACAAACTCAAAAACTATTTCGGCACCAACAACACCAGCGGGTAGCATTAAGAAGTCACCACCAGTCAAGCAATCGCTAGCGCTTAGACGTAAATCTTTAGCAATATTACCTTCAAATGAGAAATCGTCTGAGAAAGCAAAATCTCCAGCCGCGCGGTCGAAATCGTTGAGCACACCCCAAAAAGAAACTATAGCTACAAACGCAATTGCCACGCCTGCGAAATCGATTGCCTTCAAACGTAAAGCCGCTTTACCAGCGTCCAAAACTATTGTTCAAGCGAAACCAGCCAAAAACGATGATGGCGACTCGGATTTAGACACCTACTTGAAAATAGCGAAGCCAACTCTTACCGTCTTGGGTGGCGACGACCTTATGCTTAATATTTCCACGGCGCCAGCAAAACCTTTCACGCCACGCCCACTAAAAAAGCAAAAACTAAATAAAACCGAACGTATGCAACAGAAACAGGCGCAGCGTCAGGGTAAAGGAATACGCACATTGTCCGAAAAGCAAATCAGCGAAGGCATACGTAAATTCTCCAAAAATCCTAATCAGGAACCACGTGCTGCGGATATTTTCGATCAGAAGGAGCGCGAGGAACGTAAAGCCGAACTACAAGCAGGGCAATCAAAACAGGCAGAACATACCGATGCGCCTGAACTGGGCAAGGTCGATGCAAATGCGCGCAAAGCAAACGCTTTTCGCGTCAAGCTTCCCGGCGATTCCTCAGTTAAAAAAATCAATCTATTTACGAAAAATCCAGAAGCAAAGTTAATGGGTCAGCGTTTGGTCAGACCAATCACCGAACGTATTTTCGATGGGACAAAAGTTGAGACACTGGGACTGCACGCACATGCGCTGAAAAATCTAGCGGATTTGCTAAGCATCACCGAGTTGACCACGGTGCAGCAAAAGACCATACCGAAGGCGTTGGAAGGTGTGTAGAGTAGTTTTTCAAATTTTATTATGTTTTTAATTATTAAATTTATTTTTTATGCAGGCAAAGATTTGCTTGTTCGCTCCCAGACTGGCTCTGGCAAAACATTGGCCTATGCCCTACCAGTAGTCGAAAAACTGCAAGAGATCCGTCCAAAACTGACGCGCGACGCTGGTATCTTAGCGGTCATAATTGTTCCAACACGCGAATTGGCCATCCAAACGTACGAACTCTTTCTGAAGCTCTTGAAGCCATACACATGGATTGTACCTGGTGTACTGATGGGCGGCGAAAGTCGAAAATCGGAAAAGGCTCGTTTGCGCAAAGGCATAAACATTCTCGTAGGCACGCCCGGGCGTCTTGTTGATCATCTGTTGCATACGGAATCTTTCAAACTAAACAAATCGAAATTTCTGATACTTGACGAAGCTGATCGCCTGCTGGAAATGGGCTATGAACGTGATGTCAAGCAAATTGTCGAAGCCATTGACATGCAACGCGCTAAACTGGCTGATGAGAAGGCAGACGAAAGCGATGAGGTAGTACCGCATCTGCAGCGTTTGTTGCTTTCCGCTACGTTAACGGCGCCCGTGCAAAAATTGGCTGGTCTGACGCTGCACGAACCGGTTTACATTGATAATAGTGACGAGGATCCTACTAAGGCGATACGCAACACCAGTGGCGGTTATACAAAAGACTCGATCGAAGCGGCCAATGCGGACCAAGACTATGTCGAGGATGTGACTGGTATTCTGACGATACCGGAAAGTCTGCAGTTGAGTTATGTTGTCGTGCCGCCAAAGTTGCGGCTAGTAACGCTTGCTGGACTGCTGGCCAAAGAGTTTGCGGGTGGCAAACTGAAAGCGATCATCTTTATGAGCTCCATGGAAATGGTAAATTTCCATCATGATTTGCTTAATGAACAGCTGACACAGAAAGTGCTCGACGAGGACGATGAGGAGGCCGCTAATGAAAACAGCGACGCGGATGGCGATGAACCGCTGCTAAAGGGACTGCGTTTCTTTAAGTGATTATGCGCATAATTTTATGTAAATATTTAAAAAATATACTTAACATTTTTTTTTTTATAGATTGCATGGCTCGTTGACGCAGACTGAGCGTCAAGGGGTTTTTAAAAGCTTTAGAGACTGCAAGTCGGGTGTTCTCGTGGCCACGGTAAATTATAACTTCTTTAAATTAAAATTAGCATTTTATATATAAAATATTTTATCCAATTTTATATTTTTAGGATGTCATTGGTCGCGGTATTGATGTTGCCGGTATCGATCTTGTCGTACAATATTCGCCACCACAAAAAACCGCCGATTTTGTTCATCGTGTCGGGCGAACAGCGCGTGCCGGACGCAGTGGTCGTGCTGTGCTATTTCTCGCGCCAAGTGAAGCACAGTTTGTGCGCTGCTTGGAAGATAAGCGTATAAGGTGGAATATTAAAAATTATTTATTTATTTAACACTATCAAATAGTAAATGGTTTTTTTTTAATGAATTTATAGAATTTCCCAAGTGGATATGGACGTTTATCTAAAGGCGCTCAACGATGCTGATGATGAGGCAAACTCGCTGCAAGAGGCCGCTTCAAATATGCAATACAAATTCCAGCAACTGATCGAGGATGACAGAGAGATGCATGGCAAGGCTTGCAAAGGTAAGCGTTGAAAAACATTTTACAAAAGTTTTCAAGTTAAGAATTGAAGAATATGAAGTTTTAACCTATCAGAAAGTCCATTGAACAGTTGGTTTCGTTGTTAGTTAATTATTAGTTAAGTGACAACGATACGTTGCCATCAAAACTTAAAATTGCATAATTTTCTAATTAACGAATACTTTGACGCGAAACGCCCGCAAGTCCTAAACCCCCGAGGAGCACTTAATTCGTTATAAATCACAAAATCAAAAAAAAAAAATAAAAAAAAAACTGTGCCTGACAACTCTTTTGATAAATAAAAACGAAACTTTTTCGCGTGTAAACTATAGTTTTTTTATACCCCTTTTTCTGTTTCCCCCAACCGTTTGCGAGTGCCCCAAATCGCTTTAATAAAAACTCATAAAGTTATACAAACGCCAAAGGACATTAATTTTGTAATTATAATTTTTTACAACACAATTTTACCGCTTTTTAAAAGGCTATATTAAAAAAAGCAAAAAGCAGAAAAAAAAGTAAGAAGGAAAATCCAACGTTATTTTTCCAATTATAAGTTGCCACACTTACAATTTACCGCGCACAGCAAATGGCAACAAAGGGACCATGAGGGCCGCCTGCCCTCTCCCGCTTTAGACGCCATGGCAAAGTGTCCACCCACAATCCTTTTTTTGTATTTTTTTTGCTGCTTTTCTTTTTCACTTTTTTTTTTCGTCATCCAGCAGCGGCTAGTGTTGGTTTTTATAAAACAGCGATAAAATACAATTTTTTTTGTTGTTCACATTTATTTGAAGTTAATTTCGATTGCGTGCTGTGATAGCAGAATACGATTCCGTTTGTGTGGGCGCGGTGGTTAGAGGTGGGCGTTGCTTTTTGTCGACTGTTGAAAACGTAATATTAGCCTCGAAAAGTTAATTAGATGTTACCCAGGATTCGAGTCAAACAACAACAATAAAAATGATTTAAAATATGTTGATACTAAAAAAGGAACGAACGAAAGAAAAAAGAAAACAAACGAAAAAGTTTAAAAGGACATTATGAAATTGTGATTGAAATGTAATGGGAAATATTTCGTTGTTAATTACAGTTAAGTAGTTGCCAGCTATTTACTTACATATGTACATGCATTACATTGGAAAACTATTTTAGTGGCTTTAATTCAAAACTGGGTAAATCAATCAAAAATGTTTTTGAAACAATCGCAAACAAGTGATGAAGGCTACAAAACAAAATATTTTATGTAACGACAAAAAGCGAAAACAAATTTCAAAGTAGATTTCGATTTTTTAGCTTCTGATATAACTTTTTTTATTGGTATTTTTGAATTTTTGATTCTGGAATATAAATTTTTAAACTATTGAAAGAACTTAAGAAAAAATAACCTGAAAATTGTAAGATTACGATTTTGAACGCAATGAAATTTTGTTGTGTTTAAAAAAATTTTTGTTTTAAAACAAATTTTATAATATAAATTAGTAAAAAAAATTATCTCAATACTGTTTTTAAGCTCCGCCTTTAACCGGTTTTTCCAATTTCTCTAACTCAGTCAATTGGGCAATTACCATTACAACTACAATTAGATAGGAACGGACAGACAGCATTTAATGTGCACTTAACAAATCCATCATAAAGTAATTATTGACATGTCTGTCTGTCTGTCTGTCAGTGAGTGCATAAAAAATGTATATACTTGTAGGTTGGTAACTTTAATTGCAGCATTGCCATATCAATTTACTTATTGAATTTCTATTTGACGTCCTTTTAAACGTTAATTCATTTCTAAATGGCAGCGCGAGGAAACTTGTGTGCTCTGAATTATTTATGCCTGAAATATGATTTGGGCGGAGTTTATTTCTTCAAATTTATTGGGAAAAGAAAAAAGGTTTCGTATTTAATATACATATGTATGTATAAAGCATTTATATATAATTCTTTCTCTTTGAGCATTTTTAAAATAGAATAAAACCTTGTTTAGAAATATTTTAGATTCAGTGTAAGATTTAGTAATAATATTCTATGTCTACAATTATTGTTTTAACATTCTTTTAAATGTCTATTGTTAAAATAATACTTCTTTAAATATGTGATCAAGTTCCATGATTGAAATTAGTTCGATCTAAACTAAACGAATATATTTCTTTATTTTGCAGTTTTCGAAAACTAAATGCAAATAATTTATATATGTAATTCAAATGTATACATAAAAAAAAAGAAAATGTCTATGTGAATTGCGAATACATCAAAAAAGTCTTCCACAACCATCTTCCGCTACTAAAACGTAAATGAGTCGACATTAGTAAACAAAACACCCACACGCACAACTATTAATTACCAACTTTGGTTGTGTTTGTATGCGTCCTTCCTTAATTTCCTTAAAAGTCATTTTCTTTTTCTTTCGAGGCGACATACGCTAAAATTAATTCGCTTTATTTCCCGCGTGGCTTTATGCCTAAAACTCTTCAACCTCTCATCCCTGAAGCGGGATTGTTCAGCAAAGGACGACATCGCATGCGACAGCGGCAGTCGCTTTAGCATCCATTATCCTTTTGAATACACAAGATATGTATACGCACACACACACACACACACACACACACACACACACACACACACACACACACACACACACACACACACACACACACATGTGTTCAAATATTTTTACTCGCAAATGAAATTCATTTCGTGGTCCTTGTGGCTTGTGGCTTGTCTCTCTCTTTTTGAAGTCATTATTTTATTTTCTTCATTTCGTTTGTTCCGTCTAATGTCTTCCACTTGACTGTAATCGCATTTAGGCAATTAAGGCTCAGCCGAACCGCAAATTCATCCACAATGCTCCACTCCGCCCACAATAAGCAACGCCGCCCACTGGCGTCGCAATTAGCTTTTAAAAACAACAATTGGAAGACGTGTGTCAGAACGTCGAGTCGAAATGTGGGAGAAGTGTGGGCCACGGGGGGACGTTGGGGGGGAGGTAAAGAATGCTTGAATTGATGCTTGGGTGTGTTGGCATTTCTCCAAGGATAATGACTGCATAATGTTTTCGCTTTTCACAAGTAATTGCGGCTGAAGGATTTCAAAGGATGCCATTCTTTTCGTCCGTCCCACTGTCGGTGTATCATTCCTCATTAGTGTGCATATGCATAAGTGTGTATTTGAGTGGTTTTGAAATGTAATACAATTTAACAACAAACTAAAGAAACACAGTGTTTTTTTTTTCAATTTAAAAAATATTTTTGTTTTTTTGGATATTAAGTTTTCTGCTTTCTATTTTATTTAGTTTGGACGCATATAATTGTTAAATTAACATATTAAATTTTAAAAAGCGATTTCAATAATTGTAATTTTCCAAAAGCAGTCTAAAGTCTGCCAGTATTGTTAGTATTGTTGTTTTTGTCTAAGTTAAATAATTGACATGTGTAGAAGAAGAGCGATGCGCATTCATTCTTGTGGCATTTTCTAGCTGACGCTGAAATGGATACGTAGACGCATCCTTTTGTGGTTATCGTTATCGTTTTTGCTATTGCTATTGTTGTTGTTGTTACGTTGTTCTGTTGGTAAGAGCTCCTTTTGCATTTGCATTAATTCATTTGAAATGTTGCTCAATTTAGTTGAGATCTTTATCGTACGTTGTTGTCTTTTTTTTTGGATTTTTTCTTCTTATCTGTTTTTGTGTAATTTGATATCATTGTCAGACATTTGTGGCTTTTTTTTTGGTAATTGAAAAGGACAAAACACTCTAAAGCAATCAACCGCTTTCGTTTTTTATTTAAAATGAAATTTGAATGCTAATGTGCAAGAATTTTTTTTAATATCTCTTCTTTTCAACAAAGAAGTACAACACAAACAAACAATTGCGACATTTGTGTATGACAATTCATTTGTCATTTTCAACAATTTGTGCTCGTAATTTGTCTGCTCATATGTGCACGCGTACATTTTCAAATAACAAAATGAGTTTTCATTGGTTCTTCATTTTTGCATTTCATAATGAAAGGACTTATGCTGGAAAGCTGTCGTCATACTTATGAAGGTACAGTTAAACCCGCTTAACTGAAACACAATTCGTATAAGTAAAATTAATTTTGTAAATTATAAACAAATTATTATATTATATAGAGTAATATTAAACAATTTATTTATTAAACGAGAAAAGTGATAAAAGTGTGCAGAACTTAAAAAAAACATAAGAAAGAAAAAATTAAAATGAATAAAAACGATTGTGAAGTTATTTCAATGTCCAAATACAATAATTAGTGGTTAAGTGCGATGTTGATCCTGTTTTTTAATTAGGCGGTATATATTGTTTTAGTAATCATTTGGAAAAGTTTTGAAAAAAATGACACCCCGAAAATAAAACTAAAATATCCAACTTAAATCAAAGTAAAACGTTCACGAAAGTCCAATAAAATTGACAAATGGTATAACTATGAGCAGTCTTATTTCAAATATGCGCCCACGCTGAATGTATCTTACAATTAAGCCAACTTATTCAAAAGATGTTTCGAGCTTATCGATCGATTTTTAAAAAATCCGTATTTGTTTTAAAACGTTTTAACCTTAATTGAAAAATTCATATTTAATATTGATACATTCCAACCTTAAATTTAAGTTGATTAAGTGGTTTTAAAATAGTTTCAATCTTAAGAAGTTATTTTAAAACAATGTTTGTTTATTTTAATTAAAAAAAAAAAAATTAAAGAAATTATATTATATTATAAAATAATAAAGTTGGTTATTCAATTAAATGTGTTTTGGTTTTACATCAAAGTTGTTCAGTTTTAAATTAAAATTGATTCATTCTTCTAGCGAATAACCTTCTGCAAATATCGGTTTAATCATTTATTACATAACAGTTATTATATGAAAACCGAATCTATGACCAAAGCAAATCTCTTTGGTTTTTGAACTCATATAGGCCTTGAATTAATAAAAAAATTATTCGTGAAGGATTCTTCTTAAAACAAATTTTATAACATTATTTAAAATAACATCATTGATTTTCCTAAAAGTAAGCCCCCCACCTAATGAATAACATTTAAATAAAATAAATTTTATAAATTATTACATTAGTTTTGAGTAGTTTTTGCAATGGGCAACTCAACGATAATTCGTTTCCCATGAATGAATAAATGATAAATTGCAAATAACTAAATCAGGAATTTGTGAAAACCGCAATGAAACGCCACTTAAAAGCACTTAAATTGTCAAATTATACAATTACAAAAACTGTACACACACACACACTCACACACAAAAACACACACAGAATCAATGTCGATGACTTCCTGAAATGCGATAATTCACAAGAGGAACTCACCACTTCCACGTCAAGGACATGCAAAGGCAATAATTGAAACTAAAGCGTATCTCGAATGGGACTGAGACTAAATGAGTGAATGGGGTGGCTGAGAACGAGAGAATCATTCAAAAGCGAAAAGCGATACTGAAGCAATAAAATAATAAGAAAAACAACAACAGGAACACCACTTGAAACGGAAGCGGAAACTGTGCGAAATTCCCAAATGGCCTGACTAATCACACTCACATACACGCACACACACCCAAACTGAGCAAAAGAACGGAATAACAAAAACTCAAAAAACACTTAAAAGCGTATGAAACTGTAATAAAATAAAAGATGAAGCAACAGCAGAACAAACAGCGAACGAAACAAACAAAAACAATACAATAAAAATACAACCGGAATATGAGTCAAGCGTCCCGTACGCCACTTGGGCATAAACTGAAGCACCATTCAGTGCAGGAGATTCAGATACAGGGTGAAGTGGTGCGGTGCAGCAGCGCGGAAGAAACACAACAAATACGTCCAATCAAAAAGCCATTACAAGTGTTTCGCTTGAGCACTACTCAACAAAATGAAAATAAAACTATGTTGGGTATATAATTGGTGGCAAGACCGCAGCTTAAATACCCCGCATATATTTTCGTGCATTTAAATATTTTGTAAAATATTTCTAATTCAAATATTTAATAATAACTGTCGAATAGTAACCAATATTACCAAATTAATATTTCCTGCGTAGCCTCGTTGTCTAGCATTAATAAACAATAACAACAGAAGCAGCAGACAAACATCCTTAGCGCTGGCAGAAGGAAGCAGCACCATCCGGCGTAAAAACTTTGTGCACGAAACAAGAACAAAAAATTCGCGCAAGTGAAGAAACTGCAAAATGCGCAATAATCGAATCAGTTTTCAACTTGAGAACAACTTCTCTCCTGTGCCATGTTAAATTGAAAGTCTTGCTCTTGCCACTGATCCTGATTCTGCCCTTATTAATGCCCTTTGTCGGCATTGTTCTTGTCCCAGACTCAGACCCAATCTCTGTTTGTGTGCTGTCAAGTGTTGTCGCTTTTTTGATTTTCGAGTTTTATTCAAGAGCTTTTGAACGTTCCGAGTGCTTCTTGACTTTCTTTTTCGTTTGACTTTTGACGGCGTTTTGTCACTGTTACTTTTACAGATGTGGAAAATTGCTAAAAATTGACTTAAGTGTTTTCGATTTAAAATTGTTGGTTCTATGTTTAAGTAAGATATTTTTTATGATACATTAAAAAATAGTTATATAATGAAAAAATTATTTCCTTCCAGCGTTTGTATCGTGGATGAAATTCTACTCGACCTTCCCTAAGGAGCTGAAACCCGTTTTCAATATTAAAAACGCGCACATGGGCCACTTTGCGAAAAGTTTCGGTTTGAAGGATCCGCCGTCTTCGTTTACCAAAAAACATACGGTGCCTAAGCCAGAGCTACCAACCAACAGACTCACCTACACGGAAAGGTAATTATTTCGAGAACCAAAGAAGTATTTCATTTGGAAAAAGTATTAAAATATTTACTATTTGACCTTACAGAGACCCGAGGAAACTCGAAATGGAAAAACATAACAAGAAACGTCGTTTCGGCACCACAGTCAGCGGCGGCGATCGTCAAAACAATCGTCCAGCCGCCAATCGTTTGGTCAAACTGTTGCCCACTTCACGTGCGCTGACCACATCTGAATTCGACAGCGGTCTGCCGGCGCTAAAAAAGCGAAAAGTTATTTAAATAATTCGTCAAACTATCAAAATCAAATTATTGATTTATTTAAGGATAATAAAATCAAAATAAATTTAAATAAATTTATAAAAATACAATTTTATGCAATTTCAGTTATTGAAGTATATTTTAAAGTTTGAAATATCTTTTTTCCATTTATTTATTGCAATTATGTGGAAATTGGATATTAACATTTGCTTTTCAAATGTATTCAGCTGGTAAAATTTTTAAAATTTCTATTCCGTTGGTTACTTTTACGATGAATTCAAGCGTTTAATCGAAAAAATATGTTGGAAAATTGCCTTTCATCGTTCAACAACACGGACGAACATACTTACACACACACGTACGCAGTTTCTAAATAAAAAATTAAAGTTGTGCGGCAGGGGCGTAGCCAGAAGGGCACAACAAAAAACATAGATTTATTTTTTTTCCGTGAAAGCAAATATTACCAAAAATCCTCAATCAATTCCGTTCGATTAACTTGAAAGTCTTGCCATGTCCAAAAGAGAAGCGAAAAAAAATGTTTAAGACAAATGGCCTTGTAGGAAAGGAATTAGGGAATCCAATTCTTTATGGAACTTTTACATGCTATCGATTTTATAGACGCTTAATGTTTTTTTTTTTTTTTTATTTTGGGTGAAGTTGTGAACCCCTTTTGGGCATATTTGTGTGCTCCATTTAATTTTATTATCAAAAACAAAGTTCTTTAATAACATGTCTAAACGATTCTTAATAGATAACGAGTTTTAAAGACCCTCTTTAATCAGTTTCCGACTACTTCCATGTGTTTGATATTAAAAAAAATATAAAAAAAAGATGACACGCTCATAAAAGTTTCATTTTTCTCATCTTTTAAGCCGGACATCCTGTGGGAAAAGTTGTTAAAACGCTTTGAAGCATATTTATGCGGTTCCTTCTACTTATCAGCCATGCCGTCCCACGCCCCCTTTGGTGCGCACACATTTTATTTATGCCGAACCAGCGCTTTGCACAATTTTTCTAAATATTAAAAATCCATTTTCCGCTCGCTGCAGATTCATTCAGTTTTGAAAATATGTCCACAGACCCGTCGCCGCCGCATGTCGCCCCGCTGCCTGTCAGCCATGTTGACAGACAATGTCGACGAGTGGCATGGGCGGTTGTTGTGGTCGCCGCGTGGGCGGTTCAATTGCATTTTTCATGGTTTTCATTTTTTTTTTCGAATGCATGAACTTTCCGTGGGGGAACGCGCGAAATTGCCGCTCATCAATCAGTGTTGCCGACACAAGAGTTTAATTGTTGTAGTTGCGTCAACACGTGTTTGCTAAGCGCCCAACAATATGCTACGATATTTTCGTTATTTGTTCGTTGATTGACTTGCGGCATATGACCATTTGTGATCTCCGTGAAGCATATAATTTGTTAGCAGAGAAAAAATATCAGAAGCTTGTCTTTATTTTGTTGTGTTTGGACTCCTTAGAAGCTTGAGAGAAAGAAATTTGGTGGGAGGTGGCGCTGGCAAATCAACTTGAAGTGTGTCGGAAATTTGGTGTGTATTCTTTTAGCGCTTTGAATGCGAATGGTCACGTGGCAAGGAGTTACTTAAAGTAAATTGTTACATGCACTTTTGGTTGTTACTGCTTTGGGGTCATGAAGTATTTAATATTAGTGACGCATTTCCGTGTGAGTTTTATGGCGGGAAGTCAAATCAAAAGAACAACGAGACAAAGAAAAAAGTTCTTCATATAATTTTTTCTTATGCAATAGAAGTGCCAACGGACTATATCATCCTATAGTAGATCTTCATGCAGTCTTGTTATTTGATTCGATTCGTTTTAATTCGCTCTAAACTCTCAAGCACATAACGCATAAGAAGTACCAGAATAATTGCATTAAAACACTTTCTAATTTCCGTTAATGACAGGTCCTTATTCCAACTTGATATTTTTTTAATTTGAGCAATTCAAAAAGGAAATATGACACACAATTCCATGACAGTTGTTCAAAATACACACACCATCCGCAAGTGGAGTCATTTTATACCTTTTGCACCTGACAAATAGTCACAATACAATTGCTACCTTTTGTTGTTGTTGATGTTGTTGTTGCGATTGCTCTTGCTAGCGCTAGCCGCAACATGAAGTGACGATTTTAATTTACCCTAATGCGTCTATAATTCGAGCCATTAGTGCAATCACATTAACAATTTTCCGACTCAACTCTTTGTGGTGGTTCACAGTAGCTGTTGTGTGCTGTTCTGTTCTGTTCTTTTCTGTTGTTTTGTTGTTGTTATTCTTGGTGGTCTTCAACGCTTGTTATTGGAGGTTTCCTAGTTCAAACCGCACCGCACTATTTTGGCGTTCGGAAGTCGCGTCGCCGTCACCTTGCCATCACACACACACACACACACATTAGAACGAAGCCTGTTCATGAAAAATAGGAAAATACTTTAGACTGGACAACATGCTCCTGCCTTAATGGACGCATTTATATTATTTCATATGTTGACACTCGCGCGCACAATTAAGTTGAGTTTTCATGTTTTTCCTAGTTTTTTTCTTTTCTATTAAGCGGCAAAGTAAAACAGGAGGAAGGGTTTGTGAGGTTGTCGATATTGGGTTGTCATTACTTTGTACCGACTTTCAGTTGGTTAGAGAGGCGATTCTTTTTTTTTTAGTCGACTGTTGACAAATTGTGCCCAAGCGTTGCCATATGGAACAAGGTCCTTCGAAACGTTGACAGTTTGTTCGAGTCCAGTTTGAGCTTGTTATGCTTGACTTGCTTTTAACTTTTGTTTAACAATTATGTTTATATCGAATGACATTAAAAGTTGTCATTATAAACCAATATACAAACAAACAAATAATTATAAAAATATGTTATATTGATTATGCTAGAATTTCAAAACTTAAACTTTAATTTAGATTTAATTAATTTTTGTTTTATAAACCTAAAATTTAAACTGTGAGTTCTTAAGTAGTTACATCAAAAATGTCTTCTTTGAAAGTGGAAAGTTATTTTATATTTGCCAAGGGAAGAACTCCGAGAATTCCTTCATAAATTTAAAATTAGGATGAATTTAAGGATCAGCATAGGAATAAATATTTTTTCATTTGGAAGTTAGTATAAAAAAATATATATATAGAACCTACTAAAAAGGAATTCCTTCCAATAATTAATCATCTACTTTATAAGAATTTACGGAGGGTTTCATTTTGGACACACACCATGCAAAAGAGGTTCCCAAATCATCCGATCAAAATGAGTAGCCCACCTCGTTTTGTTTTGTAATTAATTTCAAATAAATCTTGGAGCAGCCCTTTGTGAGTATGTACCACCCAAACATCGCGATACATCAGTCATCTTGACCCCCACAAACAACAACAATAACAATAGCAAAAACAACCACTTTACCGACGTCAATTTGTTGCAACAGCCTCCGTTTGCTGACTCCAATGACTTTTAATTGTTTGCATTTTGAAGCAATTAACTTGAATCGCGCCTCTTGGCCAAATCGTGTTTAAATTGGCACTTGTGCAACATCTGCCATTAATTCTGGCTCATTTCGTTGTGTGGCTGTGAACTGAATGAGTCCGACTGACTGACAGACTGACCGACCGACCGACCGACCGGTATTGCAACATTAACATGCGGAAGTGTCGCCGCTGCGTTGGCGCTACGTTTAGAGCGAACGCATTTAACCCTTTGGGGCATCGTTGGCGGTCACAATTCATCGGTCGTGGCAGAGAGACACAGAGAGAGCGCGCAGCAAGTTCGCAAATTATCAACAAATTAGACTTTTCGTCGAAGTTTAGCGTCTTGCGTGTTTCGTCATCATTCACTGCGGTGTTCTGTGGACTTCTCTGATTGCGATGCGATTGAGGATGGGATGTCGATTGGTGGTGGTTGGTTGGTTGGTCTTTGTGGTGTCTGGCTTCGCTTTGGAGGTGCTTTTTAGCCGCCGCCGCTGGTAAAGTGATTTCTTCAACGCTTTGTTAACGCACAGGATTAATGCGGCTGTCATTAGGCATTTTCGGGTTAGCCTCCTTTTTGAGGATCGCGTCCGTCGAAGGTTGAAACCTGCTAAATGTGATTTTAACGTGGTTTTAATTGTCAGTTGTTCGCTGTAAAGTGGTTGGACCTTTTATTGCTATTTTTTCGAATACAAAAACTGAAACGAAACAAGTTCCTCTGCGAAATCTTCTGTTTTTGAGATTCATGAATGACGAAGAATCAGTACAGAAACGACTTCTCATTATTTTAAAATTGTCGTGGCAAATCGAAATCGACTTAAACAAGTTTCTAAAATCTCTTTCAATCGCATTTGTCATTCTTCAATGTTCACTAACCACTAAACTTAAACTAACACCACAACAACTGGTGTTTTCGAACAACCCCCAACGACCACCAAAATTCAATTTAAACTTATGACCCACCCCAGCACAAATTTGCCACTTTTGAGTTGAAGCATGCGTTTCAGTGACGTTTACATCCGACAACTGTCAAATTAGATGAAATTTGCAAATAAATAGCAATGCTAAAAGCGGAAATGAGCCGCCCGCCGTCGCACCACCATCGCTGGTAATTGGATAACACTGGCTGGACTTTTGTGCCGAATTCCAAACGACTTGCCAGGGCAGTGCAAATGAAAATAGTTGAGCAGAGCAGAAGGTTGCTCACAGCGGGATACTTTTTGCGCTTTGACGCCTTTTGTCGAAAGTTTAGTTAGAATTAATTGGATTTTTGTCATTGATTGGGTAGGTTGACAACCGGAAGCCGCCATTGAGTGGAGTTTAAAGCAGTTTCGAAGAAGATTTACAATTTTTGGTTGTGGTGGTAATAACTTTATTTTATTTTTCATCATCTTCTGTACATTTTTTAAAATAGAAAATATTGGGCCAATAAAACCAACAACCAATTAAACGAAAAGAAACGTATTGCTTTTTGAAAAACTTTTGACATGTTACCTTAAAATTTAATGAATATTTAAAATTGCAAAAATTAACATTACAATTCATTTTAAATTTACTATGCATAATGTGAAATTAACATTTCCACTGACATGTTATCTCAACAATTGACGTAAAGTTAAATATTTATGTCAATTTTATTTTCGAAATTTAACATGAAAATTTGGCTTTATTTTGATCTAGGATGCTCCTTTAAAAAGTTATGGTCATACATTTTAACACGAACAGATTTAAAAACTTTTCTGTTTCTATTTTTTGTATGCAATTTACAACTAAATTAAATTTAAACATTTTCTGTTGATAGCAAAAAGTCGATATTATACCTACCCATGCCTTCCTTATTTGGATTAAAAATTCTAGCGGAAGTTCACACGCTCTCAAATTAAATAAGTCAATAATTAAGTTGCAAAATACGCTGAAGTGGTTGAATAATTTAGAGTATCATTGCCAATAACGCATTTCAAGATTGCGTGTCTGAAACAACTCCTTTTGCATTTTTAAAGCGAACCAAATACACCCTTTAAATTGAGATTTCAAGTTAAAAATATAACAAGCCAAATTATAGTCTTGTCTCTTAAGTTGCCAATTGCCAGTTGTCAGTTGCCACTGTTAGTTATACCGACGTGTAGTCTTCAAATTGGCATTAGAAAACAATTTTGAACGGGACATTTTCGCAGAACACCCTCAACTTAGTTCTACTCGTTTCTTTTTAATAGTAGTCTATGAAATCGGTAATTGGAAATCCATTTAAAAGCCGCCTTATTGAATATAGCTTGATTTAATTTTAAGTCAATAAAATGCTTCCAATGACAACTGTCATAAAAATCACAGAGTGGAAATTATTTTGTCACCATTTATAATTGCATTGTCACACTACAAAAAACAACGACTCAATGCGAAGCCGCCGGCTGACAAGCAAATAACACCGCCAATTGCAATGGAGCAAGGGTGTTGAAACCCACCAACAAAACACCACACCACACCGCACCCCCACTACCCATTAAGGCTGAACGAGCGAGGGTGGCATAAATTATTGAAAAATCATTCTGCAAATAAACTCAAACAAAAACACTTTGACAGTAAATAAAAGCAACCCTCACAGCAGTTCGCGGCGTTGTCGACGCGTCATGTCATCGCGCTGTGACAAAACCACACAAAAGCTGGTTAAAACTACGCTGGCAACACTGGCAATGATTTGTTAATAAAGTGAAGTCGACTGAAGTAGCATACCAATTGGATGAATATTGTTTTTTTGCTGTTTGTTTGTTTGTTTTGCTTGCCGTCGGAGTTTACATTTAATTGGCAACACTGTTGCAACATTGATACCGCGATACGAAAGCATCACAACTTTTTGGGTGGTAATTTCGTATGTCATCGTTTGGGGTTGCCTTTGAATTTTGTTGGCATTTAATAATTAATTACTTTAGTATCTTGTGGCGCCTATTCATCGTGGTCCTACTCGTCAGGTGGAAATGAGGTATTCACATTACAAATAATTGCGCCAAAACACGTTACGCTTGAATTTGGTTGTTGGATGTTGACGCTCATTCGTTCGAATGATAAATTGCATATCACATAATATCACACTCGGTGCGTTTGCTCTTAATTTAGTTTGTCATATTTATTTCGTGAATATGTTTTCGCGCATTTTCGCATTAATCAATCATTAAGGATTGCAAATGGGTTAAGTTGGCATTCATTTTCGGTTGGGCAAACTTACTTTTATCCATCAGCGAGATAAAAGTAAGTTGAGTTCGCTTCGCTCGTATCATGCGGATTAGCAGTGTTGTTGTAGAAGTTCGTAATGAATGTTGCTACAATAATAGTTAGAAAATGTTTAAATATATTAATATGAATCATGTTAACGTATTTGTTTATTGTAACTTATTTTGTCGTTATAACAATTCTTAAAAAGGTTTACAAAAATTAATTTTTGTTTAGTTATTGCAAAATTCTTTTAAAAATGGCAATTAAATGCTTTTACCTAATCTTAGTCGCTTTAATGACAAACTGTCTAATATCATGATATGTTGCAGCTATTTGAGCTGCTGTTGTTATTGTTGTTGTCATAAGTATTATTATACTTTAGTTTGCACGTGTGCGTCTGAATTGATCCTTTAGGAACATTTTGTGGTTGATTCTCAAACAAAAATACAAAAATGCTTGGACACGTGCCACAGCTGATCCTTTAAGTGTAGCCTATGAGATAAAATACACAATGAAAAGAGCAAAAAAAAAAACAACAAATGAAATATAATAATGTTGTACATTGTATAAAAGTGTTCAGCGCATTGGCAGCATTTAACCCTGCCAGCGGCGCCCCCGCACAATAAAGTATTTGAGAAGCATATGCCAAAGTGATTTGTAAAAGCATTATGACAGCGTTATGTGTTTAGAAAGTGTGAACATTTATTAAGCGTTGCTATTTAAAAAAAATTCGATGATTTAAAAATTGCCATGGTTAATCGGAGTTGCTTGAACAATGCGAATTTATTACATCGCTGACTTTAAAATGTCACAATGACAGTCATGTGATAATGCAATTCGTACAAATGTGTTTTAATCCGAATTTTTCAAATATTTTCCAACAATGGCGCCTCAGCAGCAGCACAAAAGCATTTAAAACAACTTGACATATGACACCTTTCATCGTTAGCTATGTAGCACAGAGCCATTCTAAAATGGCAGAGTATTAAAAAAAATCAAAAAAAAATAAAATTAAATATTGTCAACGTTTCCATTATGTGCCGAAAATGTGACAAAAGCGATTTTTAGCAGGCCGGGCTTGCCTTTTGAGTGTAGAACATGTGAGAGGATTTTAAAGCAACATTTGCCGATGCTAATCACTTAAGTAGCCTTTTCGTTTTACAACTACAACAAAATAAAAAAAAAACAACAACAAGAAGAAGTTTGCTGATAGTATCACAAAAAAAGAAATTTGCTACAAAAACGTGACGAGTTGGTCACAAATCTCACTTCACACTTAATTTGTTCGTAATGCAGTCGTAATCCCTGCGCCTGGCTGCTCTATTCGGCTACTGCTAATATCCTGGCAATTACATTTATTATCGTCAACAACGCCCGGCGGTAAATAAAGTTGTTGACATGAGTGGTGGTGAGTGTCAGGGTGGAAAGTTCGAATATCGACTCATCGGGTAATCGGGAAAATTCTCAGAACTATTTTCGATAGTTAGAAACAATTTTAAAATAATATTTTAAATTGTGAATTCGAATTTTAATTTGTTAATCGATTACTTAAATTATTTTATTTAAATTTACAATAAAATAGAACTAAGAAAACAACGGTTATATGATAAAAAAAAACCGGTTATTTGTTGTACTTATTAACAACCCTGAAAATTAGAAACTCAACCCTCCTCATTGCAGTCCAAACAAACAAACACCCTCTGCCTTTGCCTTTGCCTCCGCCTGTTCATTTCGTTTCGTTTCATTTCATTCTCTTTCCATTTTCTGCCGCATTAGACGATGCTGCAGATAACGAACGCATCGACTGCACACACACACGCACACACAAACCAAAGCGCGCAGATGCCCTTCAGTCAGCGTTAAAGCCGGCTAAAGTGACAAATTCATCTTTCCGTTGGTTTGGCAGTTCTGCTGCGTTTGTCCAATGCTGTTGCATTTGATTTCCGCTCATTTGCTCGCATGTCCTTTTCGCATCCTATCGATCGCATTAAATCTGCGTTTGTCTCTGCTCATATTCATCGCAGATAGCAAAAGGCTTAATTCCTTTGATCGGCCTGCAAATTTGTATCAAATTTAAACTCTCGATTCATAGGCAGAGTACAATTTTTTGTTGATGGCGTTGTCCGATCATTATCGGAATTTAACACATGTTTAGTTTCGATCGTTGCGGATGATGATTTTATATAATTTACATAAGTTTGGGTTTTATTATTATATAGGATAAAATGCCTTGAAGAAATATTATGTTGAGTATATGTTGTGCCTATAAAATGAGTAATTTTGACGGTGTTTCAAAAACGAAGAAATAACTGCAACTAATCCTGAAGAAATATCCACTGTTTGGAGTACATAAAAATTCTTAAAATTGGTTCAGAAGTTGCCTAGATACAAGTAAAAAGATTTTAGGAAATATGTTTGACATTTTTATGTTCGTCTTCTTAGAACTTCAAGTGATTCCATTATGGTAGCCACGTGGAGAATTATGGAACCTGAACTAGAATTTTACTAAGCTCTTAAAATGTGAATGAAAAAGTTATAACATTCGCTAAGATAATCGATGAACTTCTCCTGCATCCAGAGAATATAAACAAATTTTGTTTTAAAATTTTTATTTATGAATTAATTAATTTAAATTTTTTAATTATTTATTCATTAACTAATCGACATAGTGATATTTTATTGTCTTGGGGATAAAATCTGAGTTTTTGAAAGATTAGAAAACTTCGGTCAGGGTAAATGTATTATTTATGTTCTTTGGCTAGGTCGGAGTAGAGGAGGTGCTTGTAATGCTTTTAACTGTACAATATTAGTTGAGGAAATAATATATTTTATGGTAACGGTGCCATACATTTTTTTTATAATTAATCGATCTTGTGAAAATCAACATATTTTTTATATTAATTAAGTGATTTTCACTTTCAATTACTGAAAGAACATTTAAACAATTACTCAATTTAAAATGAAGTTTTTAAAGTGAAATTAAACAACAACAACAACAACAACAACAACAACAACAACAACAACAAAAGTAAACTTTATAATATTCTTATGTAACTCAGTAATTTAGAGTAAAAGTACAGCGCTTCATGTAATCTGATGGCGTGACTGAGGCACATTTCACAAAAGTATGCTACCTTATCTAAATGCACAATTATTGAATATAATCGCCAGTCCACGAGAGAAATATGCAAAATAAAACAACAACAAAAATCAACTGAAATTAAGCCAAAGAACGAGCCGAACCGTGCCGAGCTGAGCCACTCATGCCGTGAGTGTACGTGAATAGTTGAAAAGTAAACAGTGAAGTACGCCTAAAAGTATGCAATTTGCGATTACCTTAGATTATTATGCAAACAGACACCAGCAAAACAAACAAACCAACGAACAAACTCACATCGCACCAGGATGGATGGAAATGCAGGTAACTCATCCGTCTCATGGCCCCCACATTGGAAAACGTGAAGTAAAATGGAAAATTAAAAGCACTCACGAAAACTGTCACGTTATAACGCGCCAACACGATAACGGCAAAAGCGCAAATAAACGAATAAATGGACAAAACAAAAATCGCTTAATTGCGCATATTTAGTTAGATCGCAACAATTATTTTCCTAATTTGTTTGATTTAAGCAATTAAATGCAATTTCCATTGAAATTTCGCGCTTGGCACATTTTTTTTTGCATTCGCGCCGTGAGTGAGTCGCTCGCTCGCGCGTGAGTGGTTTCAGTTAAAAATCACAAAATTTATTAAATTAAATTGCATTAAAATGCACAAAGGATAAAATCACTTAATTACCTACTATACCAAAAAACAAAACAAAAAAAGAACAACAACAAACAAATAAAAATAATAATAATAACAATAATAAATAATAATAATAGTAAAAATCGCTTTTAATAATTCACAAAACGTCACACACAGGTGGCGCAATTAAGCGCAATAAATTTTGCACTTATCTCGCGCGCTACAAATGCGCTTTTTAACTCTTGTAAAATGCAATTTATAAACTACAAAAAACCAACAACAACAACAACAACAACAACGTTTTTTTAATAGTTTTAAATCGCTTTTTTTTTTTAATACATACATACATATGTATATGTGGTTTTTGCTAAAAATTGCACATATGCTAGTGTCGCCGGAAATACATCGTTGATCTGCATCAGCAATTAATGCACAAATGCACGATTCGCATTTTTAACGACTTCTCTGCTTAAATTGTTTATCGCAAATTGTTTGTTCATATAAATATTTAACTATTTAACTATTTCTTCGCTTTAAATTATCGTTAAGTTAAAGAAATAAATTTTCATAAATTGCAGCCGGCCGAATTTTCTTAACGGTTTCGTGCACTTAATGCCAGACTGTCGTAAGAGCTCTTTTCGCTGGTTTATGTTTGTCTTCCGGGTAATTTTCAAAATCGTAGGCGGGCGTTTTTCCGGTTCTTTACCGCTATGTAAAATGTGTTTACCGAAAATTAGCGAAAAATTTTAGTTTAGTTTATTTTGTTTTTCATTTTGTGGGTTTACTCTAAATTGCGGAAGTTTTAGGTAAAAGTAAAGTAATGCGAAAATGAATTGTTAAGATATTCTTCTTTACTTTTTAAAATTTTTACAATAAATCCTAGTACAACAAATATTTATGATTTTTAATACTTATAATTTGGTTGCAATAAGAACCAGGAAAACACAATTTCTCAATTCTTTGTGTTAAAAATGTAGTTTATTAAAAACAATTTTTTTTAAAATTTCATTCAAACTTTTAGACATTTTCCCAAATAAAATTTAAAACTTATAATATACTCTTAAATCACGATATTGCATGTTAATTTAAATCGTTCATTAAATTTCTTTAAATCGAAAAAATCTCTATTTAAATCCAATTCCAATCCAATCCAAACCGATCAAATCAACTTGTTATGCAAATTTAAAAGAATATTACAATTTGAAAATATCATAACCGCAATCATGGGTAATACACATTATACGCATGTGTTGTCAGTCACAAACGACATATTGCGACGTCACACACGCACACACAGAATACACATCAAAGTCATCAATAAATCACATCAATCAAGCATAAATCACAACAACACGGAGTGGCAACGTACGCACCGGCAAAGTAATTGCGTAAATTTCATGTTTAAATTATCGCAAAATGGCAACGCATCCTTGCCAGCGGGCGGGCGGGGCGGTAGGCGGGCTCACAGGCAGCGCCAGTGGCAATGACAGCTATGAGGCATGTTTATCATTTATGCGAACTTACTGTCAAAATGTCATTTTATGCATGCAGAAACAGTAACAACATTCTGCAACAACATCAACAACTACAGCAACAACCGAACAGAAGAAGACCCAGCAATATGGCTCCGGAAGATCAATTTGCATGAAAATCACAAATATCCACCTCAAACCGTACCACATGAGACGAACGCCTACATTAGGGTGGTCACTAAATTTAGTTAATACATTTTTACTTAGCTCAAAATATATTGCTAACAAAATAAACTTTCTTTCTTTCACATGACATATCTAATAAAGTTTATAATAGTATAAATATAAATTATATTCCTATTTGAAGCCCCAACTTTAAATCCCTTAAAGTGGGTTAGTACAAGAACCCGATCATATAATGGATTATTAAACCGATTTAAGTTTAGGATAATGTCTACATTTTCGCTTTTTCTTAACAACCACTCTAACTGCAAACATTCAACTTTCAACATCCCCCAGCTACTGTTACTATTCGACTGTGTGTCCCCAATAAACCACAAAGTACGGCCCCAGCAAACCTCAAAATCGCATAATAAATGCTGCTTAAATCAACCGCACGCACAACTCAATAATCTGCCTCAGACACATACCATGAACATATACAACACACAAACACACACACACCTGCATATGCTGGCACACCCCCACAAATACATACACTCGATTGTAGGGTAGTAGAATAACACGTCAACGTAGTCACACTTGCACTTACATACGGGGCACGCACACACGTACGAGTATATCTAAACCTCCTTAAACCCCCGAAGGATACTTCGGGGGTTTAAGGAGGTTTAGCCCACAGCGAAGCCAACAAATCACCGTTAGAGTGTCAAATCACTGACGGCTCCGGCAATCAAAGCGGCACTTGACGCTTGTCATTCCGGCGCTCTGTTGCTGTTGTTGCCATATCGTTTGTTTGTATGTTTGTTCGTTTGTTCGTTCGTTTGCTTGCGCGGTCGCTTGCTGTTCGCTGTCACTTTGAGCATAATTGCCTCGCACGGGGAGGTGATTATTTAAGGTGACCCGTAGTTGTGTGTGTGAGGGGGTGGGGCGGAGTGAGTTCATTTGGGTCGATGGATGGCTAGGAAAAGGATATTTTAGCTCTATGAAAGTTGTTGTGATTTTGGCGATTATGAAGGATGTTATTATGTGACAGGAAACACTTTCTACGCATATTATGACCGGGTTGTCCTTTTGTTTATATTCGTTATTGTATTTTTTTTCCGATGACGCTGCAGGATTAACTAAGCTCAACTGACCTCAAACGTGTCTCTGTGATTTTGTGGTGTTTTATATTCCATGCGAGTAGACTAAAATTTTAACGTATTAGTTCAATGATTAAGTGCATATTAAAACTAGAGATGATTATAAATTTATTGGAAAACAAATAGGATTTAATTTCGGATATTTAGATAACTTTGAAAAGCAGTTAAATGATTCTCCTAATTTACTGTACACTGTATTTCTAAGATACAGTGCACTAGATAACTCCCTTAAAATACACTGAGTTCAGGAAAAATGATTAAAGGCTCTTATGTCACATTTATATTCAATGCATATAAGAATTATAGATTACTAAAAATAGGAAATGTTTTTCCATCGAATTTTAATGAATTTTTCAATAGAAAAAGGATCTAAAATTTTTGCTTTATATATAGAGCTCAAGCTTACTTTTTTTCTAGGCTGCTCTAAAACTTGTTTTCATCAGTTCTTTAGAGAAAATAAAAAGTATTAGGGATGTTTCACCCTGTTGTGTAGATAAGTTGAAAGATGTTCTAATGAATGTTTGTACCTAGGTATTTACATATTATTTAACCAAAATTCCATATATCACAAATCAAACTCTTAAAATAAAATCTTTTCGAAGTTTTTATAGATCAAAAAAGTTAAGTAACACATTTCATTAAGGCCAACAA
This sequence comes from Suillia variegata, assembly GCA_949127995.1. Taxonomy (NCBI): domain Eukaryota; kingdom Metazoa; phylum Arthropoda; class Insecta; order Diptera; family Heleomyzidae; genus Suillia; species Suillia variegata. Next base: position 24,030,895 of record OX421846.1, on the reverse strand, counting down.
AATGACCAACAAATATTATGCATGGTTTGGGAATATCAACACGCTTATGCTCGAAATGAAAGAAAAAGGAACTCAACATACGAGTACAGCAAGGACTATAATAACCCCAAAATCAAACACGTACTATAAAAAATATATTGAAAATTTGCTACTGATTTTACGCAATGCCATTAAAAGTAATCACGATGAAACCATCATCATCGACATCAAAGTGAAAAATACACAATTTTTGCATGTCGACAGCATCGAAAAAAATAACAACAAAAAAACAGCGCAAAGAAACTGCAAATTCAAAGTCAATAAGAAATAATCCAATCGGTTGATATGTTTCTGCAACCGAAATCCATAGATATGCAAAAAAGAGAAAAAAGAAAGAAAAGAAAAGAAAAGAAAAGAAAAGGAGGCACGTGCGCATTTGTAATTTTTGCGGTTAAGAAACCGAACGAACTAAGCAAATTATGAAAGCAATTTGCATACTTTAGTTCATTTCAGTTCAGTTCAGATCCGAGTTGAGTCGAGTGGAGAAGTACGGTCGACTGACTGACGCAGAGTTACAATCGGACGGCGCGGAGCGTCTCAATAAAGCACAAAAGTCATTTCGTTCAAAATTTATTTGCGAACGAAGAGCCAATTTATTCGGTAAAATCAATTGAAGCTGGGCGCCATGGCGGAACCAGTGCAGCAGCAGCCGCAGCAGCACATTATAACAATTTAACATCGCGTAGAGTATCCGTCGGATATGACGCGCAGCAGCGCAAGCTTCTTGAGTTGCGAATAAAAGTATTAAATTGAAGTACTGATTGAAAAAAACGAAAGGCAAAAAAACAAAAAAAAAAACAACAACAAAAATTACAAAGATGAGCGCAAACAGTAGTTGCCGCCAACAATTTGCAAGTTAAACGATTTGATTGCAAATCTAAATCGATTTTACGGTGGAGAACAACGTAATCAAAGAAGCAGCCAGCGCCAAAAAGGAAATTACACATGGCAGATCCGGCGGCGGTGTCGCTGCACAGTAGACTTGAATTTTATAAACAGATTGTAAAAAAATTCTTAAGATTTTCATTTGTTTAATATTTTAATAAAACATGACAACTAAAAAGATTATTGAAATCATTTTGTTTGTATTGCATTTGTCTACTATGAGAGTGGGCAATGTAATTTTTTACGAAGTACTTAACAAACTAAGAGTTTCGATAACGATATCATTAACGAATCGCTTTTTTTCGAAAACGACACTCGCATATGAATCGTAAATTATATCGCTTCTAGGATGAAATCCACTCTCGTTACTCGTAAAAGCGATTTGTAAAAGAATCAAATTTAAGAGCTAATTTATTTAATTATCGTTTGTCATTTGATAATTCGTTTTAATCGCTTTTACGATTCATAAAAGAATAACTTTTACGATTCGTCAGTGAAAGTTCACTTGCGAATCGTATTTTATGAATCTTTAAAAGACCGCTAGAGAATCACTTCTCGCCATTAAGTTTGTCGGGTATAACTAAAATAAGTTAAGAAAAAAAAAATAAATGAATTTATAACAGAATTATGTAATTTTATTAAAAAGATGACTGCAACTAATTTATGTAAAATTTGAATTGTAGACTTAACTTGTTTCTTGAATAAGACTTTTAATATTTTTCAATTTACTTCAGAAAATTTCAAAAATGACCATTTAATATATAGTAAAATTATTAACTTAAAATTTTTAACCTTATCTAAATGTTTTTTCCCATTTTTATAAAATGTTATGCCTAGTCAAAGTACTGTGCGCAGTACGCCAAAATCGATTTAAGTGCAGTGCAGGCGCTCTGTACTTCAGCTGAATAAGAAATTTACATGGCTTTATTAAAAATGAAATTATTGAATTCTTAGGCAGTCATTACAGTCGCAAACGTTGGCGCCAAAAAGCATTTTCCTCTCTCTAGCAGCAAATATTTCATTTAATGCGTTGTCCCACATTTCTCCGAGTTTGTCCTCGCACCCTGAACAATTAAATTTCTCACAGTCATTAAGAGGCACTTATGAAGTGCACCTAAAGAGTATTACGCATTTTCCGCATCAATTCCGCTTCGTACTTTTCAGCCATACAAATAAAAAGAATATTAACTTTTTTTAAGCCACAAGCAACCTATTTTGTTACCAATGTCGCATTGACCGACCGATCGACTGACCGACCGCATCATAACAATTCAGTTATGGTCATTGGCTTGGCCGATTTCATACGAAAGTCGTCTCACATTCGATGCGTTCCAACGATGGATGGATGGATGGATCGATCGGTCGCTCGATCGATCGTGTGCCTGATCGCAGTGACTCCTTTGCAGAGGGGCTCCAAGCTGCATTTGTGGTTCTTGTTGTTGTTATTGTTGTTGTTATTGTTTTTGTAGTCGAGTGCAAAATCGTTCGTTGTCGCCTAATTTGAGTTGACAGGACCACCTTGAAGTTGTTGTAATCCGATATGAGTTTTGGGGTTTTCATTTAAATAATGCGACAAAAAGCGTTCATCACGCTTACATTTACTTATAAAGCGTGACTTTTTGTATTTCCAACTTTATTTTAGCATATTTTTATCCTGTTATGCTTCGGTTTCTTAACTTTAAGTAATTCATTTATAAATGAGCAAAAGATAAAAAACGAAAAACTTTTAAATACAAAATTTTAAATGGTTAAAATTTTGAAAATTGCACATAGTCAGTTCGATTAAAGCAGCTTATAGGGCAATGTACAGGGTTAATAATAAATTATGTGCTACCAATTTCTATTCTTTGGATTCGGTTACTATTTTTTCAGGTGAAAGGATAAATTTTAATATTGAGAAAGGGTGCACCGAAAATTTGTTTCTTCAAATTTCAATATCAAAATTTTGTATTTTCACTGGTGCAGCGGCAATACAAACCTCCGTTCCACTATGTGAAGACAACCACCTCAACTTCATACTTTAAGACCATAAAGTTACGGCTTAAAACAATTGCCAACTGCAATCAAATTCATTAGTGCAAAAATGTTTCTGCTAAATTGTTAATTTATTTAAATGTGATCCTGGCCGTAGTATAGAAAACTGGCAAATAATAATAATTGACGCTTATGTAGGATTACAAGAGCGTGTTCTGTTGAGCCCCATAGCCGAGCCAGCTGTTTCGATGAGTTGAGGCTTGAGGAGAATGTCCAAAAAAGCGGCGGCGCATGCAGTTTCGTTTTTGACAAATTACATGTCAAAAATGAAAAGGACTTCGTCACGACATTTCATGACGCCAAAATCGACAACAGCTCGCACAGTTTTGTAAAAATGCTGGAAACGTTTTATTACAACAAAAACACAATACCAGCAATGCAGCAACAGCAGCGAACCACACCTGTCTTAATCGAGACCATAACTTAAGGCGCCTTACTGAGCAAAACGAAAACAGCGCAACAAAACAAAAGAAAACAAAACAAAAAAGTTCCTATTTAATATTCCGAAAAATACTTGAAATGCTTTGCAATTTGTATCTGTAAATGCGCATGTATTTTGTCGATATGTACGAGTATCTGAACTGCAACCAATGTTGGGTTGAATTTAGGTAAAATCAAACATACGATATCATATTTACGCCTGGCCTCTAGGTACCATGGTTGGCGTCTGTATTTAGTGCAAATTCACTTCGGTCTCAAAGTAAAAGTTTTGATTACACCCAGAAAAATAAACAATATAAAGTCAAAATTATCCACCTTAAATCTAAGTAAATCGTTTATGAAAGTCTAGTGAAGTTGAAAATTTGTATACTTTGTATACATATCTTATTCCAAAAATGTGGCTCTGCTGGATGTATTTAAAATTTACCCAACTTATATAAAAGTTGGTTAGAGCATATTTCAAAAATAACAAATCAGATATTTGAAAAAAAAACGTATTTGTTTTGAAACGTTTAAACCTAAATTCAAAAATTCAAGTTTCATATAAATATATTGTATTAAAACTTAAATTTTAAGTTTAATAAGTGATTTTATCATTTAACATTAAAGCAATCTTAAATCATTGTTTGCTCTTTTATTTTAGTTCAATTTTTTTATTTTAATGTCATTAATTTCATTTTATATAATTTATTGTCTTTTGATTATATATCAAAGTTGTTAAGTTTTGAAATAAAATTGATTTTCAGAAGTTGCACCAGATAGAAATAAATAAGGTCGTACCTGTTTTTAAAATTCGATTTTTCTCTCGGTGTACTTACGAGTATCTATACCCAGAAAAGTCAATTATTTTAAAGTTGGGTTAGAATCTCTATGGAGCCTAACAATCGTAAGAAGTTCAAATATGACACCTTCTTTTATCAGGAAAAATACAAATTTTTGCTACAAGAATCCATTTAAATGTCGTGAAACGAATTTTTGAATATCCGGAATTGAAAAAAATTGGTCCAGTTATAAGGAAAAAAATAAAAGTTTTAAAATATCAAGATAATCAATAAATTTACTTTTACTTTATTGTGGTCCAGCACTGTCCTTTGCATTCCATTTAAAAGTTTAAGAATGTTTAATTGCAATATTAAAGCAACAACAACAACAACAATAGCAGTAGTAAATTGTTGGTATTGTTAAAATGACAAACAATAAAATTTAATTGAGCGTAACCAAGGAAATTAAGGTTGTCCGAGATAATTTCTGTTTTTTTTTCCATAAAGCAATTTAATGAAAGGGTTTACATCGATCTACGCCTATGTTGCCGCTTTTGTTTTAGTCACTTTGCAATTGCCAAACCAACAAAAAAAAAACAAAAAAAAAAGAAACGAGAGCAGCATTGGCAAAAACAAAAGACCCGCCACACCAAGCAGCCGTGCCATGTTGTAGCTACAAAATGCAGTGTTAACTGCTTTTCGTGTTTCAGCCAAATGCTGCTGCTGCTGCTGCTGCTGCTGTTGTTGCTACTGCGCCGACGCTGAACGAACGAACAAACGAACGACATTTAATACTTGGCCTAATAAATGCACTAATTGCGGTTAAATGCGTTTTGCATGCAATTATTGCCATTAGGGGTGGCATTAAATTAATTGCTCTTGGCCATGTTGTGCCCGACTGCCGCTCTTGCCGCTCAATTCTGACGTTAACGTTACTTTTGCCTTTAAGCTGTGCAAAATTATTACAGCAGCAAAACCGCAATTTGCGTATTTATAATTGTTTTTGGTTGAGTCGCGATAACAACAAAAATACACTTTTTGGAGTGAAATATTAAATAATGAAAAAAGAGTTAGCTAAGCTTATGTCATTCGAGTATTTGTTGATAATAATAAAATCGCCAAGAGCAGAACTATTTACAAACAGGATCATAGCTATTAAAATTTTTTTTAAACGTCCTTGTTCACAAGTGGATATCTTGATATTTCTATTTTATCTGTTTTAAACTTCAGGGGTGGTTCGAAAAAAAAGATCTTTTGTGACTTTGTGTTTCTGTTACATTCCACATAATAACTACAATTTTACTTTGAGAAGTTAACAAAGACCAAGCCAATTACAAAATGTTTACTACTCGTCAATCTATTGTATCTAGTACCAGGATGCACTATCAAAATCACGAGAAATTTATTATTCTACACTCTCTTCGAAGTGAAATTTGTTATCTAACACTTCCCATTTGTTTGATTGTATTATATAACATACTAAATTGAAATTTTTTATCTGTGCTACAATTATTTTAATATTGTATAATATTTTAATAAATAAAAGCCAGGGTGTTATCCCTAGGACTAATAAATCAACATCAACAGATCGACTCAGAATTCAAGACATACTCGTATACTCTACGATCCATGGCTACAGTTAAGCATAGTTGATAGGAAATTTAATATAACTTATAAAAAATTGTTAAAAATCTTCGTTAGTTAATTTGCATATTCTTTTAAAATGACAGGTTCAGTGTCGAACCAGTTGATGTGTAAGCCTATGTAAACATGTCTATGATCAGATCTTATCTTATCCGTCCAATAATTTATTCTGAACGATTCATATAAAATAATTTAAAACTTTAGGAAATAAATTTGAGCTTAAAATTTTTATTACATACATTATTGATAATTTTTTTAATACATATGTATAGTATAAACATAAAAAGCACGTGAAAAACATTTACAAAAATCGTACATTTTCAAATATATTAGGAAATAATAATACAATTTATAGTTCTAGATTTATTTAAACTTACGACAAAATACATACTCGTATATATATTTATATATAATATATGTTATATATAAAATTAATCAATTAATTCTTGCAGAATATAAACAAAAAATATATTAAAATAATTAAAAGTTAACAAAATAAATAGTAAAAAAAGTAAGCTAGCAAAACGCGTTACTACTCAACTTAGCCTAAATTGTAATCTCTGCATTTGTTGCTTAGACTTGAATGTGATCTTCGTCATCGGACTGCGCCAGTGAACTGCACACCGAGCGACCTGGCGGACTGCCTGGATTCAATGTTGGACTTGGCGATCTCGTCACATGCGACGGTGATCGATTGCCAGCGGCGATTGGCGTTGGTGATGGCGGCGTTGCAATTGGTTTTATAAGTCCGCTGCCGGCGCTCAAACAATTCGGTGGCGTTGCACCTACCGCCGACGTAGCACTCTGATAGTAATTGCTAAGCGACGATAGCGAACTGGAAGCGGAAAGATGGGAAAATGGTGAGCCGGCAGCAGATGCGGCGACTGGTAGCCCAGCCAGATGACCGCCGACACCGGGCATGCCGCCACCGTAAAGATTGTAGGGCAGCGGTTTTTGCATGGCAGCAGCTGCAGCCGCCTGGCGATAATAGAGGTCAATGGTGGAGTGTGGTGCGCCGCCGACATGTGGTGACTGGCCGCCTGGATAGGGCCAAGCGCTTAAGTATGGCGAACCGCCGTAGAGACGCTGGAAAGCAGCAAAATTACCGGCTTCGGCAAGTAGCTCTAGGCCGACGGCGGTTTGGCGCTTCCATTTGGTTCTGGAATAAAATAAAAATAAAAACCTTTTTTTAGCTATAATTGAATTTAAGTATTTTATTGGACTTTGTTTTATTGTCCATTGCACCCAGTCATCGGTTAACATGTTATACTTTTTTTTTTAGTTTTTCTTTATATGCCTAGGAATTGTATCGCACTAAAATTCTCAAAATTGTTTTCGATTTAAAAGTAGGCAGAGGGAATACGTTTTATGTGAGAACTTTTTGAGCTTAAAGCTTAACAGATATGGTGAAAAACTTGCGCTCTCTATAGCTTTCATTACACTCAAGACATTTATCTGCTCTACTTACTTATTCTTAAGTATCTATTCTGCCATTCTTTATATTCCTCCTGACTGGATTTACAATAAAATTATACAATAAAACATAAGGCCATTTCCCGTTAACAGTGCCATTTATAACGGTATTTGAAAAATGTACAAATACCACACGCACTGTAGCGCACCCTGCCCGCTCGCCCCTTTACGACCGTGCAGCTTTCGCTTAAAACTCGATTTTCCGCTACGAAAAACTTGCAAAATAAATTCACAAAAATGGGAGAAAAAATGTACAAAATGGTTTTATTGCTGCTGCTGCAATTGCTATCAGTCAGTCCGTCCATCCATCGTCGGCAATGAAAACGTCTGCGGTGCGTGTTGCAGTTGCGTTTAAATTCCGCGAATTGTCTGCGCATGCGTCTGCGCACTTATACTCGTACAAACAACAAAAACAAAAAAAAACGTAACCGAACGTTAGCAATTTTTTCGTTGCTGCTGTTTTTGCTGTTGCTGCACTAATTTATGCCTCACTTGCTTAGAATGTCGTTGTTGTTTTATATGATGTTGCTGTTGTTCTTGTTATTGTTGTTGTAGTTGTAGTCGTTACTGTCGTTCTTGTGGTAAACGTGCGCGCGCCACCCTGTAAGTTGTAAGTGGCTTAAATTTATGAGCTCAGCTTAGATACCAGTGCAGCTTAGATACCAGTGGCCACTTTAGTCATCGTCAGCGTTGTGAAGCGTCATCGTTGTTGTAATTTCATTTTTCGAAATTTATTGCGGAAAATTTTGCATTAAGTGCTCCGGCAAACAGAAGCCAGATTAATGCTTTTAAAACGACCAAAATTGATATTCGAAGAAAAAAAGTCATTTGATTTCAAAAGTTTTTAAATTGTTGACAATAAACCTTTGTGGCAAGTTGCTTTAATAGGCTGTAAAAGATCAGTTATGATTCTGTCATGCATATCTCACACGTAATGAGAGATCTGAGATTTGTTGAAATGAAAATATGGGGCAGTGGATACTGTCGAAATTGATAATTGTATTAAAATACATTGGGTATCATATAAAAGGTAATGACTTCGAAACCTAAGAGTTTGATTGTGCTGTGTGGAAAATTTTAAAGTTTTGAAAAAGACAAAATCAAGCTTTGCAATTGAATTTTTGCTATATTTTGCTATTTTCATTATTATTAATCAGTTGGATTCAATAGTCCCACGACTAGATTATTTTAAAGGTGCTTAATCTACCAATTCTTCTGTTTGTTGTTTATCGAACATAAATAATTCTGAATATCTCATTTTCATATATAATTTTTCGAAGTCAATGTTTTTGTGTTCTAAGGTCAAAATATTATTTTAATTTATGTTTATATGAAAAATATAGTTATATAAAATTAATAGAAAACTACTAGAGATATTATAGAAAATAAATAAATATTTTTTATTATAAAAGAAATTTATTGCACATTTATATGAAATTAATTTAAAAAATATATTCTTTTATGATTTTCTTATTCCAAATAAATTGGCGATTTGTTTAAACTTCTTTAAATGTATTGATCAGCACTTTTTTTCAGGGCAACGAGGCTGCACAATAAATCTTTCAGGTCGCAGTGCTTTTATAGCCTTTATTAATAATGATTTAGAAAAGGAAATAGAAGCACCGCGACCTGAAAGATTTATTGTGCAGCCCCTTGTCATTATTGTGGGTCATTTGCAATTATTATTCCACTGCCTAGGAAGTCAAGTCTGTTTAATAATACGTATACACTTATAAATTATATGTTTAATAAAACATTTTAAATATTTATTTGGTACATGAGCCTTTACTTTCCAAGTTAATCAAATAGAACAAGAACTTCTTAAGATAACCAAATGGGACAAGAAATAACAAATCCTACCTCGCATACAAGACATGAAGTTTATGTATTAAATATTTAATATGATTTAAATTAGTTAAAATTAAATACTTGAGCAGTAACTGGAAAAGTAACTGAGCACAGGCAACAAATTTCAAGGATCTGATAAAACAAACACCCACTTATAATAATCAAAATATTACTATTAAGCACAAATTATTAGGTTTCAAAACCTCACTATAAAAAATGAAAAAGTCTATAAACTTGACGCTTAGGGAAAGCTCTTAAAATGTTCGAATATATTTAACCGATCTAAAATTAATTTCAAAGTTTTATACACACTCGTTCATTTGAATTTTAAATAATATTTGATATAATTGAAAAAAGTTATACATATCAATTTGCAATAAGCATTAAAAAATAATCCAACTATTTCATTCGACTAAAACAAAACTGCCCACAAAACTCACAATGGGCATCTTGACGTCGTCATTGATTTCCAAATGACGGCCTTCTCGTGACCCAAAATGAAGTAGCACCATGTTGTGAAAACATAATCGCAGACTGCCTGCCATAAAAGTTTGTCTAACCTAAACGCTTATGACTGTTATTAAAGCAAATGCTCCCATTAATTTATAGCTTCATTAGAGATTTTTTCGCGGAATTATGCAAATTCTTGCGATTCGAATTCGCCACTATTTGCAAATTCGCAAATTCGCAAATTCGAATTCACTGCGAGGAGCCCACGTCTAAAAGCACAAAAAGTGGCATTGCGTGTTTTGGTTAAATCTTTTGTGGTAAACAGAAACAAAAAATAATGGCATTCAAACTGAAACACTTAAGTGCAAACGAAATCAAAATGGATACAATGGTACCCTCCACTCTACTCTCTGGCTGCCGCCGCTGACCATTAGCAGCGACACATTTCGATTGCAATTTGTCGAAAGGCCGGAGGCGTTAAAAGTTTTTAAGTTACGTTTTGAAGAGTTTGTTTAAAAAAAATTGATTTCTGTTTTTCATATTTTTTTGGTGGTTAAACCTACCTTCGATTCTGGTACCAAGTCTTCACTTGACAATCGCTTAGCTCCAGTTTGTGCGCCAGCTCTTGGCGCTCCTGTACGCTTAAATACTTTTGGCGTTCGAATGATTTCTCGAGCGTTTGCAGTTGGTGATCGGAGAAGGCGGTGCGTGCTTTGCGTTGCTTTTTACTCAAGCCGCTCATGTCATTGGTGGAGCCACTTTTTATACTGTTGCCATCATCGTCTTTGCCGCCTAATCACGTTCGGAGAGAAGAGAAGAAAAAGATAAAAATTTAACCAACGTTTAGTGGCATTTAGGATGACTTAAAAATGTATAAAGTGTATTAAAAAATATAATTAAATATTATTTTAACTTCATGTGCTTGAATTTGATGCGAACAAAAATTCCACTACACATTTTCGACTAGCTTAATGTAAGAGAGCGTCGTGAGCGCTTGTATTAAATCATGTTGTAATGACTAGATGGCTATAAATGGAAAAATGTTAGATTTATTATTTAGACTTAGATAGCATTTCCCCAAAATATTCTCCTAAACAGTTTTTTAACTTAAAATACTATTCCTAAATGGCTCCCAATTACGTAGCTACTCCAAATACGTTAAACAATTTTGCGGCGACGGCAATTGCTGCAACTAAATAAAACCACGCAAACTAGAAAAGCAAAACAAAAACTACTCAGAGTAGCTGTAAAACAAAAGCGAGCATAGCAGAAAAGAGAAGCATTTTTCGAACGTTTATTACCACGCAATTGCCACTTCCGGTTTAAAATGCCCGTTGTTGGTTTATGCGCCCGTTTGCCGTTGTACCTTTTACGGCTTTGTGCCCCGCGGTGCTTTTAACAAAGTACACAAACAACGAAATGCATGAACATACAAAGGTTTCTTGTTTTACTCTCTCTCTCGAAAGAGCCTAATAAAATTTGCAATTTTCCTACACTGCCCTGGCTTCCCTATTTTTTGTTTGTGCATTTAAAATCCATCACAAAAGCTTCCAAGACTGCTGCAGACTGCTTACCACTCAAGTGTAATCAGTGTTGGGGCAGGTATAATAATATATTAAATTATATATTATCCCGATTCAAATTTCATATTAATAACGAATTCATTTATAAAAGCAAAAATAGTTTTTTAATTAATTTTTCCAAATAATTTCGAACTTAACTTTTTAAACTTTCGGTTTAGAAAATTTCATTCGTTTACTTTCCAACACTGTCTATCTATATATACAGGGTGGCGCAAAATTAATCACCCTATTGGAAGATGCTCTCATTTTTGCAAATGGCCGCCAATGTCAAATCTGTTTTGACATTTGTGGACTAGACAGATACAGAATACAAGTGAATAAGCCATGGAGCGATACACTCCCCAAGAACGCGGAATAATTGTGTCTATTTTTTTGCGTAACAATTCGTCTGTGGTGTTGGCAAAAATCATAATGAGCGATGAGGCTCATTTTCACCTCAGCGGGTACGTGAACAAGCAAAATTATCGCTTCTGGGGAACCGAAAATCCGCGAGTGATGCACGAGAAACCATTACACCCGCTCAAAGTGACTGCGTGGTGCGCTGTTCACGCTGGAGGAGTCATCGGGCCGAACGCCGCGGGTCAAACGACAACAGTGGACGGTGCGCGCTATAGGGCAATGTTGACCGAGTTTTTTCTGCCCGAACTGGACGAATAAGGACTGGTGGGCATGTGGTTCCAACAGGACGGAGCAACAGCACACACTGCACGAGCCACAATCGACATTCTGAAGGCCGCGTTTCCGGGTCGCTTAATTTCGCGTTTTAGCGATTTGCACTGGCCCGCCAGATCGCCCGATTTAACGGTCCCGGACTTCTTTTTATGGGGTTTTTTGAAGTCTCGTGTTTACATCAAAAAGCCTGAGACCTTGGAAGCCCTCAAGGAAAATATCCGACACGAATGCGAGAATTTATCGCCCGAAACTCTCGCCGAAGTGATGGAAAATGCCATAAATCGAGCCCGTATGGCAATCAATTGTGACGGCGCCCATTTATCCGATATCATCTTCTCGACTTAACACAATTAATTCTAAAGGTCTAAATAAACATAATCAAAAGACAGAATCGAAGTTTTGTATTTAGAAAAAAAATAAGAGCCAAACAACATCGGATGACTTCTTTTGCGCCACCTTGTATATATATTTATGTAAATTCACATGAGGATGATTCGTTGGCGCTGATGATGGCGTTGATAAAATAGTTGAAAAGCCAAAGCCAACACGACTCGTCGTAAATCGTTTAAAGCGAAATTGCTGCGCCGACATTCATTAAAGCGAAAATAATCGCCACTTCCGGCAAGAAGCGGGAAAATATTAAACTTAAGGAAATTACCCCGACGAAAGCTTTTAGCATAGAAGCTGACTGACTTTATAGGTCCCTCCCCTTGCTATGCCTCCGCGTGTCCTCCCGTCCAGCGTCAATGGTTCGCTGGAAATGACTGCAATAAATCTACAAGCAAATATCAGCGAAAACAACAAACAACAACATCAGCAGCAACAACAGCAGCAGCAACAGCACTCAGCCAGGTTCCACTGCTCAGATTCAAGCAAAAATAAAAAAAAGAATCGGGTTAAATGCATTTTTATAACGTTTACAATTAAATGATTGTCAGTTTAGAATAAAAGTTACGAAAAGAGTGTAATTATTTTTTGTAGTAGCATTTTTTTTTTATATTTTGAGCTGCAACTGCTGCTGCTGTTGTTGTTGTTGACTGCAGTGGGCCAGACAGGAAGCACGTTTTCCCGACTGCACTTGGTTGTTAGCGCAAATGTTTCACGTGAAAACTAAACAAACCGTGAAAATGCAATTTTTCAATAAAAGAAACAAACCAAAAAAAAAAACTGAATCATAAATTGAAAAGCGGAAAACGATGTGTGTGCGGGTGTGTGTGTGTGTGCGCAAATAATTTCGCAGTTTGTTTTGCAAAATTGTCGTATTTTGCAGTTTGTTTTGCTGATCGCAAGTACTTATTTCGTAATTTTGTCTGTTGGTTTTAGTCGGGAGTGCGCATCGACTGAGTGCCCTCAAACAAAAGACTGAAGCGACAAACTGTAATTGAATCGGTTAAATATGTTGACAAACATTTGCGGTCGGCGTTGTAATTTGGAAATAATTGAAGCCTTAATAGAAATAATGAGAACAATTCTTTAATTATAGGTTCCTTTTTTTAATATATATATAGAGCTTAGTTTTCAAATATAATGTTGATCGTTTTTGAGCTTTCTTCAACGAAGACTTGTCAAGCTTGAAATTATGACAATTTTGGCCATAAATCGACTAAATTTTTAGTTAACGATTTGTTAACAATTTTAAGAAAATTCATTAAAAACCCAACTGGTCAATATCTAAAGATCTATGAGCTTGTGTGTTTCATTTCTTTAATAAATTTGCGAGTTCAACTGACAATTTTTGTTTAAACCAAAAAAGATATTTTCTCATGTTACTTAAGAACTTTATTTCAATTAAAAAACCAAATCAAGTCTTGTGCAACCCCAGCGATGAATGACTCTAAGTGAAACTGAGCTTAACTTATTTCTTTTTTAATCAATGCTGTATGTCTTAACACTTTTTTTTTTCATTTCTACCTTGAAAGCTTCAAATTTTGTTAATAAAAATGTTGAAAAATAGATAATTTAAAAAATTATTAGCATATTAACAAATTCTTAAGCGTAGATAAATTAACTATGTAAAGTGCTTTACAGTAACCATTTTTAATTTATAAAAATAATCAAGTTAAATATTTTTCACAAAAGCATCATCACATGACATGTGGAAATAAGAAAAGACAACAAAAGTCCACTTAGATGGTTTTTCCTAAAACATTTTAGTTCTTTATTTTAAGCTTGAGCTTCCTTCAAACGTGTAAAATGCGCTTTGAACTTATATTGAAAATATGAACTAGATTAATGCAGTTTTAAACGGACATCCAGTCTATTTGAAGTTAATTCATTAATCGTTATTGCCACCAATGTAATCAGTTTGTAATTTGGAAATAGTATCTGCAAACTACATTGGAAAACAAGGAAGTATTCCGAGTAGTCATATAAATTTTCAATATAATCGGAAGCATTAATTTAATAATAAAAACATTCTTTTACTCCTTAATTTTTATATATAAACTGGAAAGAGCTGAAGTGTGCCAGTTTTTAATTTACATTCCTCAGTATATTTTCAGATTTATATTTTGGACTCTGAGGCTAATATTTGTTTAAAATGAAATCTGAAATACTTCCGTGAACAATTTTTCTACACCAAATTTAATTTCTATAAATGTAGGAACTCCAATTTAGTACTAACAAAAAACAAATAACTTCCTTTGAATACTTCCTATCTAAACACCCGCCCTCCTACACAGCCCTCAAATAAACTGAATCTCACCTCACCATTACTACAAACGCTGTTGTCGTCCAAATGTCCGCTGCCCTCCTCGCTATCACAATCCTCGTTATCCTGATAATCACTGCTGTCATCCAACTCGATACCGCCATTACCGACGCCGCTGCCGCCGCCGGCACCACTTCGTTCGCGATGATCAGCGGCGCGTGCCGCAGCGGCTGCATTTGCAGCATTGGCATAGTGCTGCTGCATGGCGGCGGCATACTGGGCGACATTCAGGCCATTCGAACCGATTTGTGTAGCGCCGACGGGAAAATGCATTTTGTGTGCAGCAGCAACGGCAGCGGACGCTGCGTGCGGATGCAGCGGCAAATGCGGATGTGGTGGCGGCGGCGCTTGATGGCCGTGTAGATGTGGCTGTGGCACGGGCATATGCGGCATTGGCGGCGGTGAATGATGCTGCTCGCCGTTGTTGTTATTAATATTAATATTATTGTTGTTGTTATTGTTGTTAATTTGCTGCTGCTTGTAGAAGGCTGCGGCGGCTGCCAGACTGGCAGCATTTGCCGCCTCGACCGCTGCAGCACTGCCGGCCAAAATGTCATTAATCATGAAACGCGAACGATTCGGCTTCAAGTTGGACATGATTTTCTGCTGATGATCGGTTGTAGTGGTCGGCAGCGCGGGCGTCAAAATCGTCATTGACTCTTTCATTTCTTTGGAATGTGTTCGTAAAGTTAAACTTTTGCTTTTGCTAAACTTTTTTTTTATTATTTTTCTTTCAAATATTCACAAGTTTTTTTTTTTCGTATTTATATTTGCATTTTTTATTTTTCACTTAAAAATGTTAAAATTTAGTTTATCTTTTATTGTTTGAAAATTTTCAACAATTTTTATTGTCGTCCGAAGTTCACCCGTCGCCAACGTTCCCTTCCACTGTCAAAACGAGACTAACCGCACCTGCACTCGCTTCAGATACAAAAGTATCTCGCTACCGCTGCCGTCGTCAAACTCACAAAACCAGTAAATATGTTGCTGCTCACTTTTCTGGTTTGTTTGCGTGTGCTTCTGCCTGTGCCTGTGCTGGTGGTGGCAGTTGTAGTGGTAGTTGTGCACTTCTACTGTCGTCTCGTTCGTTCTTTCTTTGTCTGCTTGCTCCCACTTAGCAGACGCGCCGCCATATTGCCCCTGCCACTGGCCTTACCCTAACGAACCACTCGCTCGCTCATTCACTATTCACTTCCTCCTCCCATACCCACATGCGTCAATTCATTTTCTGCCGTTTGTCAATATTTGCTCATTTCGTATTTATTTTTTTATTGCTCGAGCATTTTGTGGCACTTTTCGAGCGTTGCGCAGTCTGTCGTTTATTTTTCTAATTCGAATTTAATTCGCCTGGCGTGTTTGTAGTGGTGAATATTGTTTCCATTTCAATTTAGGGGAAATATGGCTGCAGTGCATTGATTCCTACCCATATCGAAACTCACCACGGAATACTCTTTTGGGCAAATACACAGTTTATAGCAACGCTTACTCTCATACTCGTATGGTGTATTCATTTTATGTCAATTCTATTCGAATGTTTCATTAGTTGAGAGAAGTGTTCGAGGCATGCTTTGGATACTATCAAAACTCATAATATCTCATGTTGATATGGCCCATTTGTAGGACTTGCCACGTTATTAACTTCAACTAAAATTCGTTTGAATCGATTGAAAAGTCTTGACTGAAAATCGCGGTCAGGATCAATTTAATATTGCAATCGTCTTAGCCAACGGAAACTTTTGGAATCAAAAGATTTAAATTACATGTGACTTGTGCATCGAACATTTTATTTTAGTTATAAATTATTTTTGCTCTAAGCCATTTTTGTCGTTAGTATTAATTATGAACGAATGATGATGTTAGTTTTATATATGACATCATGTAAGATTTTGATGTCATCTAGAAATGAAAACGAATTGGCAATACGAATTTTACTTATTACAAAAATAAAAGCTTATATTACCCTTTGTCCGGCTTTGTCCGGGTACTTTCGTAAAAAATTTGAATATCTTACATGAAGAACTTCCCATATAATTTCTCAGTTACGTCGGTGGGCGTTAACAAACAAAGTCTGATACCAAATTTTATATTTTTTGGAAGAACATATGAATAAAATAATCGAATCGTTTTTACTCAATTTCACAAATCCTGGGCGTAATAGGTGGGCAAGACAGATTTTTAGAAACAAATACTTTAGCCCAAAACTTTTCCTGTCGTTAGCACAGCAGCTCCCCAAAATGTCATCTCCATCGGACGAATGGTTTAGACGCACATAGTATACAAAGAAAGATAACAAGATAAGGACTGAAGATTATCTATAAAACTAAGAATATTTATGTAACAAACCTCCTTAGTCAAATTATTTAGGTAGGAAATTAAATTTACCTATTATATTTTATTAAATATTTTTAGTTTAACAAATACAAAACTTAAACACTTCAAAATATTTATCAGCTTATATATCAGCTGAAAGTGACTTGTACTAGGAAAAAAAGAACTTTAAGTTCAAAATATTTTTAATTAAAATTCGTTTACTTTTCAAAATATTTTTAAGGCTTCTAGCAGCGCAGCAATATTTAATGAATAGATAAATTACCTTTCCTAAGAGAAGAAATAATTTGCCAAAATCAGGAACTTCTGTTAACTGCCTCCAAATAAAATGTTATTAAATTCAAATGTTTGCTTTGGTAAAAAAAGTTATTTTCTATTTTATGTTTTAAACACAATCCTTGATATAACGAATTATATATCATATAAAAAAAAACTGACATATGGGCATCACTAACAATTATTCAATTTTATTGATGAAAGTGCAAAAATAAAACCGAAATAATCCCTTTTTCGACGGGGTGCGTCTGCTAATACGAATCGAAAACGAACCGCATGTTCCAATTAAAACTATGCCCAAATACGAAAAGACTTGGCTTAAACCAATTTGTCTATGCTGTGCAGCAGTTTGATTGATTTCTTTCCGCTTGTTTGATGCTGAAAACACCGGCGGATATCCATAAAAAAAAGACGGAGCGACGCCATTTCAGCACTTTCAAAATCGATCTACTTCCATAAGAACAAACTCGTAGTTAACGTGTGTATGGGAGTGTGTGTGTGTGTGTGAGTGTATCCTTATTAATCCCTAATTTTGTAATTATCTGCAATTGCGGTGGAGTTCTAATGACCACGAACAAAAAGAAATTAGAGCGCATGCGCGCACACGTCTCTGCCAATGAACTTTAAAAAGCAACACTCAAAAAAGAAATAATGATAATAATTGGTAGGATATGCGCCTGCGCACATGCCCACAAATGAACAATTTGCGGTCGAATACGCCGACAGTTTTGCGGTCGAATAGTAACGAAACAGAAATTCCATTTGAATGATTGCAATTATTGCAAAAATATCCTTTAAATTTTAAACGTCTCGGACACGGACACGGACAAGCGAAGCGGCTCGATCGGTCCTACAAATGGAATTCCAAAAATGCACACGTGTTAAAATGTTGCAAGCGGCAGACAGACAGAGAGACAGACAGACAGAGAGACAGACAGCCTTTCTGCTATAAACTGCAGTTTTTGCGGTTTTTTTCGCATGCAATCCGTGATCGGGTGTGGTGCAGGACACCGGCCACCGGCGTCAGTCGCGTACGCGCATGCTCTGTGTGCGTCTAATTAGTGTGTTTATAGTACGTTGCAGTTGCGTCTACTTTAAATTTATTGGCTTCTAACTTGAATTTAAGTTTGTTTTTAACATCATCCGGTAACACGTTTTCTTAGTTTTATGTAACTCTATCGTGGAGTATTTTTTTTAACAAGCTAAAGGAGCACAAACAAGTAAAAGAAACAATTTTTTTTCAATCTTTTTGGTTTTTAACCAAAAACCGTTAAAACCATTGGAAATGTTTTTGAGGAATAAACAAGATAACGGATTACGTCTTCAAATATAACTTCTAAAATATTTGTCACTGCTTTTAAATTAAGTTGATCATACTTCAAAGAAACTGATGAATGCAGTCAATAAATATTTTCTTCATAAACTCACAAATTGCGAACTGGATGAAATTTGTTTTTGATTTGTCGGTACTTGAAATTTTCTTTTGTTTCGCATTTGTTGGTATTAATAATTTTTTTTTTGGGATTCAAAGAGTTTCAATAATAAACACATTTTTGAAAAGGTACTGGGTCGCCTTTGCCTCTAAATGGTATAGGTAAGGGGTCGGAATGTATTCCATCCCTTGACAAAGTAAAGCAGTCTGTCTTGCAAGTGTAGTTTAGTAGTAGTTGTGGAAAAATAAATTAGGATCGAAAAATCAGTTAAGGTTTGAAAAAGCAAACAAAAAAGTTTGAGTATTTGACAAAGAAGCGCAGTTTTCATAATGTTAAATCGATGTTTATCCCCATTAAAATTTAAGGTTGGAATCTTCTTGTACTAAATACGCTTTTTGAAACGTTTTAAAACAGGGACGTTTATTTAGAATTGTCATTTTTAAAAAAGCTCCAAATAACTTTTAAAAGAGTTTGCTCAATTTTAAAGTGCATTCATATTTGAAGTAAGATTTCTGCGGTTATATAAAATTTTCCTCTTGAATAGACTTTTATAAACGTTTTACTCTGATTTAAGGTTAATATTTTTTATTTTATATTGGTCTTGAAAATCTATTTGCTATAGTTTCAATCGGTTCAAGGAATTTCTTGTCGGACCCTTTTTTAGGATTATTAATTTACGTTTCCGAGTTGCACTTAGAAATGAAAAAACTCTGTATAAACATTTCATTTCCAAATCTAATTCAAAAATATTTTTCACGTGTTCGCGGTTCTTTTGCCTTAGGATCATTATTGGGAAGACCAAATAAAATATTTAGATCTTGGAGTTCTTTCCGGGATCTTAAATAAGCATTAAATGACAATCATCAAACGTATCCAATTACACAATTTATGCTCGAATTTCGATTGATCTCTTTTAAATGGTTCCACTAAAGTTCCAATTTTAAAATGTTAAATTTTCACTTGGGAAATAAATGTGCGTCCGTATGCGTGTGTGTATGTGTGTGTGTGTATGTGTGTAAAAATGTATGTTGGTCCAAATGCAATCTTAACCGGCATCTTTGACATTATAATGTTCGTGTTTCTGCGTGGACAAACGTAATAAAATAACTGATCGTTGTCGCTGATAAGTTAATTTACTTTTAATGTGTTTTTTTTTATTCGCTCTGTGATTCCCTTCGCTCGGGTTTGGGCTTTGTTAAGGTTCATTGCAGACGCATTTTGCGTTGCGTTGCGCCGCCGCCGCGT